>JAVLUX010000010.1:32411033-32693533 GCA_032164185.1 Moxostoma hubbsi
GGTGTGAAATATGTCAACCCCTAAGTCTCTACGAAGTTCTGGTTCAAAGATATGTGATTTATTAATTGGTTGCTAGGGTAACCCTGTCTGGTTGCTATGCAGTTACCAGGGTGATAACTTGTCAAGCTTCCTTTCCATTATGAGTGAATAAAGTCAACCCGCAAGTCTGTATGATTTTCTGGTGCTGAGATATGTGATTTGTTATTTGGTTGCTAGGGTAACCCTGTCTGGTTGCTATGCAGTTACCAGGGTGATACTTATCAAGCCTCCTTTCCATCCTGAGTGAATTAAGTCAACCCAGATGTCTCTACGATTTTCTGGTGCAGAAATATATGATTTGTTAGTTGGTTGCTAGGGTAACCCCATCTGGTTGCTAGGCAGTTACCAAGGTGATACTCATGAGGCTCCTTGCAATCCTGTGTGAAATATGTCAACCCCTAAGTCTCTACGATGTTCTGGTTCAAAGATATGTGATTTGTTACTTGGTTGCTAGGGTAACCACATCTGGTTGCTAGGCAGTTACCAGAGTGATACATATCAAGGCTACTTTCCATCCTGAGTGAAATAAGTCAACCCGGAAGTCTCTCTGATTTTCTGTTGCAGAGATATGTGATTTGTTACTTGGTTGCTAGGGTAATCACATCTGGTTGCTAGGCAGTTACCAGAGTGATACATATCAAGGCTACTTTCCATCCTGAGTGAAATAAGTGAAACAGGAAGTCTCTATGAATTTCTGGTGCAGAGATATGTGATTTGTTATTTGGTTGCTAGGGTAACCCCATCTGGTTGATAGGCAGTTACCAGGGTGATACTTATCAAGCCTCCTTTCCATACTGAGTGAATCAAGTCAACCTGGAAGCTACTATATTGTGGCTATGAAGATTTTAGGTCATTACTTATTGGCTGCTTGATAAAAGAAATCCTCTGAGGGAGAGAGAGAGGGAGAGACGCAGGGCTGACAGGCCCTTTTTTGTCTGTGTGTGTGAAAACGTCAGTTGGGATTTAAATTTCTGAACATTCCGCAATGTTAAGTCAATGGGAGTTTTTCCGAGTTTTGATCGTCATTTTTAGGAAAACCGTAAGTCCGATCAGTTAGAAAAGATATAGCACACTATTCGGGATTAGTCTGAAGGTCTGTGCCGAGTTTGGTGCATGTAGCTTAAAAGCTCTAGGAGGAGTTACATTTAGAAATTTAGTCTCAGAATAATAATAATAATAATAACTAGATTAAAAAGTTTGAGTACAAACTTTAGGTTGGCTTGAGAAAGCCTAGCATAAAGTTTGAAGTAGTTGTAAAAGTTTGAAGATTTAAGGTTTTTAGTTTGATGTAATTATAAGTAGTAGTTTTCAAAGTTCAAAGTTTAGAGATTATAAAACCATTCAGTCTATCAAATAGATAGATAGATAGATAGATAGATAGATAGATAGATAGATAGATAGTTATTGACCATCAGATAGATAGATAGATAGATAGATAGATAGATAGATATTGACCCTCAGATAGATAGATAGATAGATAGATAGATAGATAGATAGATAGATAGATAGATAGATAGATAGATATTGACCCTCAGATAGATAGATAGACAGATAGATAGATAGAGTATGACCCACAGATAGATAGATAGATAGATAGATAGATATTGACCCTCAGATAGATAGATAGATAGATAGATAGATAGATAGATAGATAGATAGATAGATAGATATTGATCCTCAGATAGATAGATAGATAGATAGATAGATAGATAGATAGATAGTCATTGACCCTTAGATAGATAGATAGATAGATAGATAGATAGATAGATAGATAGAGTATGACCCACAGATAGATAGATAGATAGTTATTGACCCTCAGATAGATAGATAGATAGATAGATAGATAGATAGATAGATAGATGGATAGATATTGACCCTCAGAAAGATAGATAGATAGATAGAGTATGACCCACAGATAGATAGATAGATAGATAGATAGATAGATAGATAGACAGATAGATAGATAGATAGATAGTCATTGACCCTTAGATAGATAGATAGATAGATAGATAAATAGATAGAGTATGACCCACAGATAGATAGATAGATAGATAGATAGAGTATGACCCACAGATAGATAGATAGATATTGACCCTCAGATAGATAGATAGATAGATAGACAGATAGATATTGACCCTCAGAAAGATAGATAGATAGACAGATAGATAGATATATTATTTTTTACTTGGTTGCTAGGGTAATCCAATCTGGTTGCTAGGCAGTTTCCAGGGTGATCCTTATCAAGCCTCCTTTTCATTCTGAGTGAATAAAGTCAACCTGGAAGTCTCTACGATTTTCTTTTGCATAGATATGTGATTTGTTACTTGGTTGCTAGGGTAACCATATCTGGTTGATAGGCAGTTACCAGAGTGATACATATCAAGGCTACTTTCCATTCTGAGTGAAATAATTCAAACAGGAAGTGTATACGATTTTCTGGTGCAGAGATATGTGATTTGTTACTTGGTTGCTAGGGTAACCCCATCTGGTTGCTAGGCAGTTACCAACGTGTTACTCATAAGGCTCCTTGCAATCCTGTGTGAAATATGTCAACCCCTAAGTCTGTATGATTTTCTGGTTCAAAGATATGTTATTTGTTACTTGGTTGCTAGGGTAACCCCATCTGGTTGCTATGCAGTTACCAGGGTGATACTTATCAAGCCTCCTTTCCATCCTGAGTGAATTATGTCAACCCGGAAGTCTCTACGATTTTCTGTTGCAGAGATATGTGATTTGTTACTTGGTTGCTAGGGTAACCGCATCTGGTTGCTAGGCAGTTACCAGAGTGATACATATCAAGGCTACTTTCCATCCTGAGTGAAATAAGTGAAACAGGAAGTCTCTACGATTTTCTGGTGCAGAGATATGTGATTTGTTACTTGGTTGCTAGGGTAAACACATCTGGTTGCTAGGCAGTTACCAAAGTGATACTCATAAGGCTCCTTGCAATCCTGTGTGAAATATGTCAACCCCTAAGTCTCTATGATGTTCTGGTTCAAAGATATGTGATTTGTTACTTGGTTGCTAGGGTAACCCCGTCTGGTTGCTAGTTAGTTACCAAAGTGATACTCATAAGGCTCCTTGCAATCCTGAGTGAAATATGTGAAACAGGAAGTCTCTACGATGTTCTGGTTCAAATATATATGATTTGTTACTTGGTTGCTAGGGTAACCATATCTGGTTGCTAGGCAGTTACCAGAGTGATACATATCAAGGCTACTTTCCATCCTGAGTGAATAAAGTCAACCCGGAAGTCTCTATGATTTTCTGTTGCAGAGATATGTGATTTGTTACTTGGTTGCTAGGGTAATCACATCTGGTTGCTAGGCAGTTACCAGAGTGATACATATCAAGGCTACTTTCCATCCTGAGTGAAATAAGTGAAACAGGACGTCAGTATGATTTTCTGGTGCAGAGATATGTGATTTGTTACTTGGTTGCTAGGGTAACCCCATCTGGTTGCTAGGCAGTTACCAGAGTGATACATATCAAGGCTACTTTCCATCCTGAGTGAAATAAGTGAAACAGGAAGTCTGTATGATTTTCTGGTGCAGAAATATGTGATTTGTTATTTGGTTGCTAGGGTAACCCTGTCTGGTTGCTATGCAGTTACCAGGGTGATACTTATCAAGCCTCCTTTCCATACTGAGTGAACAAAGTCAACCTGGAAGCTACTATACTGTGGCTATGAAGATTTTAGGTCATTACTTATTGGCTGCTTGATAAAATAAATCCTCTGAGGGAGAGAGAGAGGGAGAGACGCAGGGCTGACAGGCCCTTTTTTGTCTGTGTGTGTGAAAACGTCAGTTGGGATTTAAATTTCTGAACATTCCGCAATGTTAAGTCAATGGGAGTTTTTCCGAGTTTTGATCGTCATTTTTAGGAAAACCGTAAGTCCAATCAGTTAGAAAAGATATAGCACACTATTCGGGATTAGTCTGAAGGTCTGTGCCGAGTTTGGTGCATGTAGCTTAAAAACTCTAGGAGGAGTTAGATTTAGAAATTTAGTCTCAGAAGAATAATAATAATATTAAGTTTAAATAGGATTTCAGTAAGTTGGCTTTCTCAAGCCAACCTAATAAGTTTAAATAGGATTTCAGTAAGTTGGCTTTCTCAAGCCAACCTAACTAGAATGTACATTTCCTGAAGAAAATGTGAGTGGTGCTTGCCGTGGCAAAACTCGTCAAGTAGCATTTTCAAACTTGTTTCTAAGCACTAAAATAAAGGTCATAGAATGTTGCTAACATGTGTTTTTCATGATGGTAGCACGTTTTTAGAATGTTTTAGCACTTCGCTAGGTGAAGCTAGCATGTGTTAGCATGATACTAGCACATTTTTAGCATGTTTTAGCACTTCCTTTGGCAATGCTAACATGTGTTAGCATGATGCTAGCATCTTTTTAACATGTTTTAGCAATCCCCTAAGCAATGCTAACATGCATTAGCATAATGCTAGCACATTTTAACATGTTTTAGCACTTTGCTAGGTGAAGCTAGCATGTGTTAGCATGATACTAGCACGTTTCTAACATGTTTTAGCACTTTGCTAGGCGATGCTAACATGTGTTAGCATGATGCTAGCACGTTTTTAACATGTTTTAACAATCCCCTAAGCAATGCTAACATGCATTAGCATAATGCTAGCACGTTTTAACATGTTTTAGCACTTTGATAGGTGAAGCTAGCATGTGTTAGCATGATACTAGCACGTTTCTAGCATGTTTTAGCACTTTGCTAGGCGATGCTAACATGTGTTAGCATGATGCAAGCACGTTTTTAACATGTTTTAGCACTTCGCTAGGCGATGCCAGCATGTGTTAGCATGATGCTAGCATGTTTTTAGCATGTTTTAACACTTCGCTAGGCAATACTATCATGTGTTAGCATGTTGTTAGCACATTTTTAGCATGTTTTAGCACTTCGCTAGGTAATGCCAACATGTGTTAGCATGTTGCTAGCACGTTTTTAGCATGTTTTAGCACTTCGCTAGGTGATGCCAGCATATGTTAGCATGATGCTAGCACATTTTTAGCATGTTTTAGGGTGTGGCTATGAAGATTTTTATTGACTGCTTGATAAAAGAAATCCTCTGAGGGAGAGAGAGAGGGAGACGCAGGGCTGACAGGCCCTTTTTTGTCTGTGTGTGTGAAAAAGTCAGTTGGGATTTAAATATCTGAACATTCCGCAATGTAAAGTCAATGGGATTTTTTTGGCCGCTTTTTCGTCCGCTGTTCGAACATCGTACACCCGATCGCTTAGAAAAGATATAGCACACCTCTCCTCAATGAGCCGCACGATTTGATGCCTCACTCAGGGGTCTGTGACAAAAGCTGCAGGAGGAGTAGCACGCCAAACTTTGTGTGGAAAAATAATAATAATTATAATAAAAACTAGAATGTACATTTCCTGAAGAAAATGTGAGTGGTGCTTGCCGTGGCAAAATTTCTTACCACAATGTCCCACCTACTGCCCAAAGTTGAAAGAGGCCACCCCCATGACAGTAGGATGTTCTGGTGCAGAGATATTGGTGTTGTTCCATGGTTGCTAGGGAAACCCATCTGGTTGATATGCAGTTACTAAGGTGACAGCCACCAATGCTACTTGACATCCTGAGTAAAATAAGTCAACCCGGAAGTCTCTATGATTTTCTAGTACAGAGATATGTGATTTGTTACTTGGTTGCTAGGGTAACCCCATCTGGTTGCTAGGCAGTTAACAAGGGGCAAGCCAACAATGCTCCTTGCCATCCTGAATGAAATAAGTAAACCCGGAATCTGTACAATTTTCTGGTTCAGAGATATGTGATTTGTTACTTGGTTGCTAGGGTAACCCCATCTGGTTGCTAGGCAGTTACCAAGGTGACAGCCAACAATGCTCCTTGCCATCCTGAGTGAAATAAGTCAACCCGGAAGTCTCTGTGATTTTCTTGTGCAGAGATATGTGATTTGTTTCTTGGTTGCTAGGGTAACCCCATCTGGTTGCTAGGCAGTTACCAAGGTGACAGCCAACAATGCTCCTTGCCATCCTGAGTGAAATAAGTCAACCCGGAAGTCTCTGTGATTTTCTAGTACAGAGATATATGATTTGTTTCTTGGTTGCTAGGGTAACCCCATCTGGTCGCTAGGCAGTTACCAAGGTGACAGCCAACAATGCTCCTTGCCATCCTGAGTGAAATAAGTCAACCCAGATTTCTCTGTGATTTTCTAGTACAGAGATATGTGATTTGTTTCTTGGTTGCTAGGGTAACCCCATCTGGTTGCTAGGCAGTTACCAAGGTGACAGCCAACAATGCTCCTTGCCATCCTGAGTGAAATAAGTCAACCCGGAAGTCTCTGTGATTTTCGTGTGCAGAGATATGTGATTTGTTTCTTGGTTGCTAGGGTAACCCCATCTGGTTGCTAGGCAGTTACCAATGTGACAGCCAACAATGCTCCTTTTCATCCTGAGTGAAATAAGTCAACCCAGATTTCTCTGTGATTTTCTTGTGCAGAGATATTGGATTTGTTAATTGGTTGCTAGGGTAACCCCATCTGGTTGCTAGGCCTTTACCAAGGTGACAGCCAACAATGCTCCTTGCCATTCTGAGTGAAATAAGTCAACCCGGAAGTCTCTGTGATTTTCTTGTGCAGAGATATGCTATTTGTTTCTTGGTTGCTAGGGTAACCCCATTTGGTTGCTAGGCAGTTACCAGGGTGATATTTATCGAGTCTAATTTCCATCCTGAGTGAAATAAGTCAACCCGGAAGTCTCTACGTCATTCTGATCCTAAGATACACATCTTAGTGATTTTGAATGGATGTCAATGGTTCTTTGTTGCTAGGGTGCTTTAAATGGTTGCTAGGGCGTGGCTAAGTAGTTCACATGATGAAAGCTGAAGACTGATTACTCACCCAATGAAAACAAAGCAACTATCATGTCTCTAGGACATTCTGATCTGAAGATATCTTACTGTAATTGAAATCAATAAATGTGGTTGCTAGGGTGCTCTAAATTGTTGCTAGGGAGTGGCTTGGCAGCTGCCAATGATGAATCTCCAAAGGCTGCTTGTCAGTATGAATGATATAAACCAACTCCCATGCCTCTGTGACATTCAGAATGGAAGATATCTCTCTTTGGATTTTGGTTGCTAAGGTGCTCGAAAATGGTTGCTAGAGAGGGGCTAGGAAGTGTTGAGGGGATTCATGATTGGCTGTTTTACTGGCCCAAGTCAAACGAGACCACCCTTGTGTTTCTATGATAATTCAGTCCAGAGAAATCCCTTTGATCTCTTTCAATGGAAGTCTATGGGACTTGTTGCTAAGGTACTGTAAATGGTTGCTAGGGCGTGGCTTGATAGCTTCACAATGATCCTGAGAGATTGATTGGTCGTCTGAGTAAAATGAGCCCGCCCCCTTGTCTCTAAGACACTGTGATCCAGAGTTATGTTCAATACAAAATCTACCATAGACTTAACATTGGGGCAAATTTGGGCAGCTCCTGCCCCCAAGGGGTGCAACTTTTACCCCATTGTGAGGTATGTTCTCACAGAGCCTGTCAGCCTCTTCAAATGTGGTAAATCACACGTGTCTGTGAAATCCTTGCTCTGAGCTATGACTTGTCAAAGTTTGGCGCAATGTTAAGTCAATGGGATTTTTTGCACAATTTTTTGCCCCTGGGGCAAATACCGTACCCCCGATCACTTATAGAAGTCATAGCACACCATTCCCAAATAATCCGCACGATTTGACGCCTCATTTGTGGGTCTGCGAGTAAAAAATTTTTCAAAAAATTCCATTGACTTACATTGGGGCAACTTTGGGCAGCTCCTGCCCCCCAGGGGTAAAACTTTTACCCCATTGTGAGGTATGTTCTCAGAGAGCCTGTCAGCCTCTTCAAATGTGGTAAATCACACGTCTCTGTGAAATCCTCGCTCTGAGCTATAACTTGTCAAAGTTCGGCTCAATGTTAAGTCAATGGGATTTTTTGCCCAATTTTTTGCCCCTGGGGCAAACAACGTACCCCCGATCGCTTAGAAAAGATATAGCACACCTCTCCTCAATGAGCCGCACGATTTGATGCCTCACTCAGGGGTCTGTGACAAAAGCTGCGGGAGGAGTAGCGCGCCAAACTATGTGTGGAATAATAATAATTATAACTAGATTAAAAAGTTTGAGTACAAACTTTAGGTTGGCTTGAGAAAGCCTAGCATAAAGTTTGAAGTAGTTGTAAAAGTTTGAAGATTTACAGTTTCTAATTTGATGTAATTATAAGAAGTAGTTTTCAAAGTTCAAAGTTTAGAAATTATAAAACCATTCAGTCTATCAAATAGATAGATAGATAGATAGATAGATAGATAGATAGATAGATAGATAGATAGATAGATAGATATTGACCCTCAGATAGATAGATAGATAGATAGATATTGACCCTCAGATAGATAGATAGATACATAGATGATAGATAGATAGATATATATTGACCCTCAGATAGATAGATAGATAGTTATTGACCATCAGATAGATAGATAGATAGATAGATAGATAGATAGATAGATAGTTATTGACCATCAGATAGATAGATAGATAGATAGATAGATAGATAGATAGATATTGACCATTAGATAGATAGATAGATAGATAGATAGATATTGATCCTCAGATAGATAGATAGATATTGACCCTCAGATAGATAGATAGATAGATAGAAAGATAGAAAGATAGAAAGATAGATTGATAGTCATTGACCCTTAGATAGATAGATAGATATTGACCGTCAGATAAATAGATAGATAGATAGTCATTGACCCTGAGATATAGATAGATAGAGTATGAACCACAGATAGATAGATAGATAGATAGATAGTTATTGACCCGCAGATAGTTAGATAGATAGATAGATAGATAGATATTGACCATCAGATAGATAGATAGATAGATAGATAGATAGTCATTGACTCTTAGATAGATAGATAGATATTGACCGTCAGATTTATAGATAGACAGATAGTCATTGACCCTGAGATATAGATAGATAGAGTATGACCCACAGATAGATAGATAGATAGTTATTGACCCGCAGATAGTTAGATAGATAGATATTGACCCTCAGATAGATAGATAGATAGATATTGACCCTCAGATAGATAGATAGATAGATAGATAGATAGATATTGACCCTCAGATAGATAGATAGATAGATAGATAGATAGATAGATATTGACCATTAGATAGATAGATAGATAGATAGATAGATATTGATCCTCAGATAGATAGATAGATATTGACCCTCAGATAGATAGATAGATAGATAGAAAGATAGAAAGATAGATTGATAGTCATTGACCCTTAGATAGATTGATAGATATTGACCGTCAGATAAATAGATAGATAGATAGTCATTGACCCTGAGATATAGATAGATAGAGTATGAACCACAGATAGATAGATAGATAGATAGATAGTTATTGACCCGCAGATAGTTAGATAGATAGATAGATAGATATTGACCATCAGATAGATAGATAGATAGATAGATAGATAGTCATTGACTCTTAGATAGATAGATAGATATTGACCGTCAGATATATAAATAGACAGATAGTCATTGACCCTGAGATATAGATAGATAGAGTATGACCCACAGATAGATAGATAGATAGTTATTGACCCGCAGATAGTTAGATAGATAGATAGATAGATAGATATTGACCCTCAGATAGATAGATAGATAGATAGATAGATATTGACCCTCAGATAGATAGATAGATAGATAGATAGATAGATAGAGTATGACCCATAGATAGATAGATAGATAGATAGATAGATAGATAGATAGATAGATAGATAGATAGATAGATATTGACCCTCAGATAGATAGATAGATAGATAGATAGCTATTGACCATCAGATAGATAGATAGATAGATAGATAGTTATTGACCATCAGATAGATATATAGATAGATAGATAGATAGATAGATAGATAGATATATTGACCATTAGATAGATAGATAGATAGATAGATAGATATTGATCCTCAGATAGATAGATAGATATTGACCCTCAGATAGATAGATAGATAGATAGATAGAAAGATAGAAAGATAGAAAGATAGATTGATAGTCATTGACCATTAGATAGATAGATAGATATTGACCGTCAGATATATAGATAGATAGATAGTCATTGACCCTGAGATATAGATAGATAGAGTATGAACCACAGATAGATAGATAGATAGATAGATAGTTATTGACCCGCAGATAGTTAGATAGATAGATAGATAGATATTGACCCTCAGATAGATAGATAGATAGATAGATATATAGATAGATAGTCATTGACTCTTAGATAGATAGATAGATAGATAGATATTGACCGTCAGATATATAGATAGACAGATAGTCATTGACCCTGAGATATAGATAGATAGAGTATGACCCACAGATAGATAGATAGATAGTTATTGACCCGCAGATAGTTAGATAGATAGATAGATAGATATTGACCCTCAGATAGATAGATAGATAGATAGATAGATAGATATTGACCATCAGAAAGATAGATAGATAGATAGATAGATAGATAGACAGATAGACAGATAGATATATCATTTTTTACTTGGTTGCTAGGGTAACCCAATCTGGTTGCTAGGCAGTTTCCAGGGTGATCCTTATCAAGCCTCCTTTTCATTCTGAGTGAATAAAGTCAACCCGGAAGTCTCTATGATTTTCTGTTGCATAGATATGTGATTTGTTACTTGGTTGCTAGGGTAACCATATCTGGTTGATAGGCAGTTACCAGAGTGATATATATCAAGGCTACTTTCCATCTTGAGTAAAATAAGTGAAACAGGAAGTCTCTACGATTTTCTGGTGCAGAGTTATGTGATTTGTTACTTGGTTGCTGGGGTAAGCCCTTGTCGTTGCTAAGCAGTTACCAGAGTGATACTTATCAAGCCTCCTTTCCATCCTGAGTGAATTATGTCAACCCGGAAGTCTCTACGATTTTCTGGTGCAGAGATATGTGATTTGTTAGTTGGTTGCTAGGGTAACCCCATCTGGTTGCTAGGCAGTTACTAAGGTGATACTCATAAGGCTCCTTGAAATCCTGTGTGAAATATGTCAACCCCTAAGTCTCTACGATGTTCTGGTTCAAAGATATGTGATTTGTTACTTGGTTGCTAGGGTAACCGCATCTGGTTGCTAGGCAGTTACCAGAGGGATACATATCAAGGCTACTTTCCATCCTGAGTGAAATAAGTGAAACAGGAAGTCTCTATGATTTTCTGGTGCAGAGATATGTGATTTGTTACTTGGTTGCTAGGGTAAACACATCTGGTTGCTAGGCAGTTACCAAAGTGATACTCATAAGGCTCCTTGCAATCCTGTGTGAAATATGTCAACCCCTAAGTCTCTACGATGTTCTGGTTCAAAGATATGTGATTTGTTACTTGGTTGCTAAGGTAACCCTGTCTGGTTGCTATGCAGTTACCAGGGTGATGCATATCAAGGCTACTTTCCATCCTGTGTGAAATATGTCAACCCCTAAGTCTCTACGATGTTCTGGTTCAAAGATATGTGATTTGTTACTTGGTTGCTAGGGTAACCATATCTGGTTGCTAGGCAGTTACCAGAGTGATACATATCAAGCCTCCTTTCCATCCTGAGTGAAATAAGTGAAACAGGAAGTCTCTACGATTTTCTGGTGCAAAGATATGTGATTTGTTACTTGGTTGCTAGGGTAACCCCATCTGGTTGCTAGGCAGTTACCAAGGTGACAGCCAACAGTGCTCCTTGCAATCCTGAGTGAAATAAGTCAACCCAGATTTCTCTGTGATTTTCTAGTACAGAGATATGTGATTTGTTTCTTGGTTGCTAGGGTAACCCCATCTGGTCGCTAGGCAGTTACCAAGGTGACAGCCAACAATGCTCCTTGCAATCCTGAGTGAAATAAGTCAACCCAGATTTCTCTGTGATTTTCTAGTACAGAGATATGTGATTTGTTTCTTGGTTGCTAGGGTAACCCCATCTGGTTGCTAGGCAGTTACCAAGGTGACAGGCAACAATGCTCCTTGCCATCCTGAGTGAAATAAGTCAACCCATAAGTCTCTGTGATTTTCTTGTGCAGAGATATGTGATTTGTTACTTGGTTGCTAAGGTAACCCCATCTGGTTGCTAGGCAGTTACCAAGGTGACAGGCAACAATGCTCCTTGCCATCCTGAGTGAAATAAGTCAACCCGGAAGTCTCTACGTCATTCTGATCCTAAGATACACATCTTAGTGATTTTGAATGGATGTCAATGGTTCTTTGTTGCTAGGGTGCTTTAAATGGTTGCTAGGGCGTGGCTAAGTAGTTCACATGATGAAAGCTGAAGACTGATTACTCACCCAATGAAAACAAAGCAACTATCATGTCTCTAGGACATTCTGATCTGAAGATATCTTACTGTAAATGAAATCAATAAATGTGGTTGCTAGGGTGCTCTAAATTGTTGCTAGGGAGTGGCTTGGCAGCTGCCAATGATGAATCTCCAAAGGCTGCTTGTCAATATGAATGATATAAACCAACTCCCATGCTTCTGTGACATTCAGAATGGAAGATATCTCTCTTTGGATTTTGGTTGCTAAGGTGCTCGAAAATGGTTGCTAGGGAGGGGCTAGGAAGTGTTGAGGGGATTCATGATTGGCTGTTTTACTGCCCCAAGTCAAACGAGACCACCCTCGTGTTTCTATGATAATTCAGTCCGGAGAAATCCCTTTGATCTTTTTCAAAGGAAGTCTATGGGAATTGTTGCTAAGGTGCTGTAAATGGTTGCTAGGGCATGGCTTGATAGCTTCACAATGATCCTGAGAGACTGATTGGTCGTCTGAGTAAAATGAGCCCGCCCCCTTGTCTCTAAGACACTGTGATCCAGAGTTATGTTCAATACAAAATCTACCATAGACTTAACATTGGGGCAAATTTGGGCAGCTCCTGCCCCCCAGGGGTGCAACTTTTACCCCATTGTGAGGTACGTTCTCACAGAGCCTGTCAGCCTCTTCAAATGAGGTAAATCACACGTCTCTGCGAAATCCTCGCTCTGAGCTATGACTCGTCAAAATTCGGCTCAATGTTAAGTCAATGGGATTGTTTGCCCAATTTTTTGCCCCTGGGGCAAACACCGTACCCCCGATCGCTTATAAAAGTCATAGCACACCATTCCCAAATAATCCGCACGATTTGACGCCTCATTCGTGGGTCAGCGACCAAAAATTTTTGCAAAAAATTCCATTGACTTACATTGGGGCAATTTTGGGCAGCTCCTGCCCCCCAGGGGTAAAACTTTTACCCCATTGTGAGGTATGTTCTCACAGAGCCTGTCAGCCTCTTCAAATGTGGTAAATCACATGTCTCTGCGAAATCCTCGCTCTGAGCTATGACTCGTCAAAGTTCGGCTCAATGTTAAGTCAATGGGATTTTTTGCCCAATTTTTTGCCCCTGGGGCAAACACCGTACCCCCGATCGCTTAGAAAAGATATAGCACACTATTCGGGATTAGTCTGAAGGTCTGTGCAGAGTTTGGTGCATGTAGCTTAAAAGCTCTAGGAGGAGTTAGATTTAGAAATTTAGTCTCAGAATAATAATAATAATAATAATAAGTTTAAATAGGATTTCAGTAAGTTGGCTTTCTCAAGCCAACCTAACTAGATTAAAAAGTTTGAGTACAAACTTTAGGTTGGCTTGAGAAAGCCTAGCATAAAGTTTGAAGTAGTTGTAAAAGTTTGAAGATTTACGGTTTCTAGTTTGATGTAATTATAATTAGTAGTTTTCAAAGTTCAAAGTTTAGAGATTATAAAACCATTCTGTCTATCAAATAGATTAGATAGATAGATAGATAGATAGATAGATAGATAGATAGATAGATAGATAGATATTGACCCTCAGATAGATAGATAGATAGATAGATAGAGTCTAACCCATAGATAGATAGATAGATAGATAGATAGATAGATAGAGAGTATGACCATCAGATAGATAGATAGATAGATAGATAGATATTGACCATCAGATAGATAGATCGATAGATAGATAGATAGATAGTTATTGACCATCAGATAGATAGATAGATAGATAGATAGATAGATAGATAGATAGATAGATATTGATCCTCAGATAGATAGATAGATATTGACCCTTAGATAGATAGATAGATAGATAGATAGATAGATAGTCATTGACCCTTAGATAGATAGATAGATATTGACCGTCAGATATATAGATAGATAGTCATTGACCCTGAGATATAGATAGATAGAGTATGACCCACAGATAGATAGATAGATAGTTATTGACCTGCAGATAGTTAGATAGATAGAAATTGACCCTCAGATAGATAGATAGATAGATAGATATTGACCCTCAGAAAGATAAATAGATAGATAGATAGATAGATAGATAGATAGATAGACAGATAGATATATCATTTTTTACTTGGTTGCTAGGGTAACCCAATCTGGTTGCTAGGCAGTTTCCAGGGTGATCCTTATCAAGCCTCCTTTTCATTCTGAGTGAAAAAGTCAACCCGGAAGTCTCTATGATTTTCTGTTGCATAGATATGTGATTTGTTACTTGGTTGCTAGGGTAACCATATCTGGTTGATAGGCAGTTACCAGAGTGATATATATCAAGGCTACTTTCCATCTTGAGTAAAATAAGTCAAACAGGAAGTCTCTACGATTTTCTGGTGAAGAGATATATTATTTGTTACTTGGTTGCTAGGGTAACCCCATCTGGTTGCTATGCAGTTACCAGGGTGATACTTATCAAGCCTCCTTTCCATCCTGAGTGAATTATGTCAACCCGGAAGTCTCTACGATTTTCTGTTGCAGAGATATGTGATTTGTTACTTGGTTGCTAGGGTATCCCTGTCTGGTTGCTATGCAGTTACCAGGGTGATACTTATCAAGCCTCCTTTCCATCCTGAGTGAAATAAGTGAAACAGGAAGTCTCTACGATTTTCTGGTGCAGAGATATGTGATTTGTTAGTTGGTTGCTAGGGTAACCCCATCTGGTTGCTAGGCAGTTACCAAGGTGATACTCATAAGGCTCCTTGCAATCCTGTGTGAAATATGTCAACCCCTAAGTCTCTACGATGTTCTGGTTCAAAGATATGTGATTTGTTACTTGGTTGCTAGGGTAACCGCATCTGGTTGCTAGGCAGTTACCAGAGGGATACATATCAAGGCTACTTTCCATCCTGAGTGAAATAAGTGAAACAGGAAGTCTCTATGATATTCTGGTGCAGAGATATGTGATTTGTTACTTGGTTGCTAGGGTAAACACATCTGGTTGCTAGGGAGTTACAAAAGTGATACTCATAAGGCTCCTTGCATCCTGTGTGAAATATGTCAACCCGGAAGTCTCTACGATGTTCTAGTTCAAAGATATGTGATTTGTTACTTGGTTGCTAAGGTAACCCTGTCTGGTTGCTATGCAGTTACCAGAGTGATACATATCAAGGCTACTTTACATCCTGAGTGAAATAAGTCAACCCGGAAGTCTGTATGAATTTCTGGTGCAGAGATATGTGATTTGTTATTTGGTTGCTAGGGTAACCCTGTCTGGTTGCTATGCAGTTACCAGGGTGATGCATATCAAGGCTACTTTCCATCCTGTGTGAAATATGTCAACTCCTAAGTCTCTACGATGTTCTGGTTCAAAGATATGTGATTTGTTACTTGGTTGCTAGGGTAACCACATCTGGTTGCTAGGCAGTTACCAGAGTGATACATATCAAGCCTCCTTTCCATCCTGAGTGAAATAAGTGAAACAGGAAGTCTCTACGATTTTCTGGTGCAAAGATATGTGATTTGTTACTTGGTTGCTAGGGTAACCCCATCTGGTTGCTAGGCAGTTACCAAGGTGACAGCCAACAGTGCTCCTTGCCATCCTGAGTGAAATAAGTCAACCCGGAAGTCTCTGTGATTTTCTAGTACAGAGATATGTGATTTGTTTCTTGGTTGCTAGGGTAACCCCATCTGGTCGCTAGGCAGTTACCAAGGTGACAGCCAACAATGCTCCTTGCAATCCTGAGTGAAATAAGTCAACCCAGATTTCTCTGTGATTTTCTAGTACAGAGATATGTGATTTGTTTCTTGGTTGCTAGGGTAACCCCATCTGGTTGCTAGGCAGTTACCAAGGTGACAGGCAACAATGCTCCTTGCCATCCTGAGTGAAATAAGTCAACCCGGAAGTCTCTACGTCATTCTGATCCTAAGATACACATCTTAGTGATTTTGAATGGATGTCAATGGTTCTTTGTTGCTAGGGTGCTTTAAATGGTTGCTAGGGCGTGGCTAAGTAGTTGACATGATGAAAGCTGAAGACTGATTACTCACCCAATGAAAACAAAGCAACTATCATGTCTCTAGGACATTCTGATCTGAAGATATCTTACTGTAAATGAAATCAATAAATGTGGTTGCTAGGGTGCTCTAAATTGTTGCTAGGGAGTGGCTTGGCAGCTGCCAATGATGAATCTCCAAAGGCTGCTTGTCAATATGAATGATATAAACCAACTCCCATGCTTCTGTGACATTCAGAATGGAAGATATCTCTCTTTGGATTTTGGTTGCTAAGGTGCTCGAAAATGGTTGCTAGGGAGGGGCTAGGAAGTGTTGAGGGGATTCATGATTGGCTGTTTTACTGCCCCAAGTCAAACGAGACCACCCTCGTGTTTGTATGATAATTCAGTCCGGAGAAATCCCTTTGATCTTTTTCAAAGGAAGTCTATGGGAATTGTTGCTAAGGTGCTGTAAATGGTTGCTAGGGCGTGGCTTGATAGCTTCACAATGATCCTGAGAGACTGATTGGTCGTCTGAGTAAAATGAGCCCGCCCCCTTGTCTGTAAGACACTGTGATCCAGAGTTATGTTCAATACAAAATCTACCATAGACTTAACATTGGGGCAAATTTGGGCAGCTCCTGCCCCCCAGGGGTGCAACTTTTACCCCATTGTGAGGTACGTTCTCACAGAGCCTGTCAGCCTCTTCAAATGAGGTAAATCACAAGTCTCTGCGAAATTCTCGCTCTGAGCTATGACTCGTCAAAATTCGGCTCAATGTTAAGTCAATGGGATTGTTTGCCCAATTTTTTGCCCCTGGGGCAAACACCGTACCCCCGATCGCTTATAAAAGTCATAGCACACCATTCCCAAATAATCCGCACGATTTGACGCCTCATTCGTGGGTCAGCGACCAAAAATTTTTTCAAAAAATTCCATTGACTTACATTGGGGCAATTTTGGGCAGCTCCTGCCCCCCAGGGGTAAAACTTTTACCCCATTGTGAGGTATGTTCTCACAGAGCCTGTCAGCCTCTTCAAATGTGGTAAATCACATGTCTCTGCGAAATCCTCGCTCTGAGCTATGACTTTTCAAAGTTCGGCTCAATGTTAAGTCAATGGGATTTTTTGCCCAATTTTTTGCCCCTGGGGCAAACACCGTACCCCCGATCGCTTAGAAAAGATATAGCACACTATTCGGGATTAGTCTGAAGGTCTGTGCAGAGTTTGGTGCATGTAGCTTAAAAGCTCTAGGAGGAGTTAGATTTAGAAATTTAGTCTCAGAATAATAATAATAATAATAATAAGTTTAAATAGGATTTCAGTAAGTTGGCTTTCTCAAGCCAACCTAACTAGAATGTACATTTCCTGAAGAAAATGTGAGTGGTGCTTGCCGTGGCAAAACTCGTCAAATAGCATTTTCTAACTTGTTTCTAAGCACTAAAATAAAGGTCATAGAATGTTGCTAACACGTGTTTTTCATGATGGTAGCACGTTTTTAGAATGTTTTAGCACTTCGCTAGGTGAAGCTAGCATGTGTTAGCATGATACTAGCACGTTTTTAGCATGTTTTAGCACGTCGTTTGGCAATGCTAACATGTGTTAGCATGATGCTAGCACGTTTTTAACAAGTTTTAACAATCCCCTAAGTAATGATAACATGCATTAGCATAATGCTAGCACGTTTTAACATGTTTTAGCACTTTGCTAGGTGAAGCTAGCATTTGTTAGCATGATACTAGCACGTTTTTAGCCTGTTTTAGCACTTCGCTAGGCGATGCTAACATGTGTTTGCATGATGCTAGCACGTTTTAACATGTTTTAACAATCCCCTAATAAATGCTAACATGCATTAGCATAATGCTAGCACGTTTTACCATGTTTTAGCACTTCGCTACGTGAAGCTAGCATGTGTTAGCATGATACTAGCACGTTTTTAGCCTGTTTTAGCACTTCGCTAGGCGATGCTAACATGTGTTAGCATGATGCTAGCACATTTTTAACATGTTGTAGCAATCCCCTAACCAATGCTAACATGCATTAGCATAATACTAGCACGTTTTTAGCATGTTTTAGCACTTCACTAGGCGATGCTAACATGTGTTAGCATGATGCTAGCACGTTTTTAACATGTTTTAGCAATCCCCTAAGCAATGCTAACATGCATTAGCATAATGCTAGCACGTTTTAACATGTTTTAACATTTTGCTAGGCAATGCCAGCATGTGTTAGCATGATACTAGCACGTTTTTAGCATGTTTTAGCACTTCGCTAGGCGATGCTAACATGTGTTAGCATGATGCTAGCACGTTTTTAACATGTTTTAGCAATCCCCTAAGCAATGCTAACATGCATTAGCATAATGCTAGCACGTTTTAACATGTTTTAACACTTTGCTAGGCAATGCCAGCATGTGTTAGCATGATGCTAGCACGTTTTTAGCATTTTTTAACACTTCGCTAGGCAATACTATCATGTGTTAGCATGTTTTTAGCACGTTTTTAGCATGTTTTAGCACTTCGCTAGGTGATGCCAACATGTGTTAGCATGTTGCTAGCACGTTTTTAGCATGTTTTAGCACTTCGCTAGGTGATGCCAACATGTGTTAGCATGTTGCTAGCACATTTTTAGCATGTTTTAGGGTGTGGCTATGAAGATTTTTATTGACTGCTTGATAAAAGAAATCCTCTGAGGGAGAGAGAGAGAGAGACGCAGGGCTGACAGGCCCTTTTTTGTCTGTGTGTGTGAAAAAGTCAGTTGGGATTTAAATTTCTGAACATTCCGCAATGTAAAGTCAATGGGATTTTTTTGGCCGCTTTTTCGTCCGCTGTTCGAACATCGTACACCCGATCGCTTAGAAAAGATATAGCACACCTCTCCTCAATGAGCCGCACGATTTGATGCCTCACTCAGGGGTCTGTGACAAAAGCTGCAGGAGGAGTAGCGCGCCAAACTTTGTGTGGAAAAATAATAATAATTATAATAATAATAATAAGTATGCAAGAGAACAATAGTGATGCTTTGCCTAAGGCAAGCACCACTAACTAGAATGTACATTTCCTGAAGAAAATGTGAGTGGTGCTTGCCGTGGCAAAATTTCTTACCACAATGTCCCACCTACTGCCCAAAGTTGAAAGAGGCCACCCCCATGACAGTAGGATGTTCTGGTGCAGAGATATTGGTGTTGTTCCATGGTTGCTAGGGAAACCCATCTGGTTGATATGCAGTTACTAAGGTGACAGCCACCAATGCTACTTACCATCCTGAGTAAAATAAGTCAATCCGGAAGTCTCTACGATTTTGTAGTACAGAGATATGTGATTTGTTTCTTGGTTGCTAGGGTAACCCCATCTGGTTGCTAGGCAGTTACCAAGGTGACAGCCAACAATGCTCCTTGCTCTCCTGAGTGAAATAAGTCAACCCGGAAGTCTCTGTGATTTTCTTGTGCAGCGATATGTGATTTGTTTATTGGTTGCTAGGGTAACCCCATCTGGTTACTAGGCAGTTACCAAGGTGACAGGCAACAATGCTCCTTGCCATCCTGACTGAAATAAGTCAACCCGGAAGTCTCTGTGATTTTCTAGTACAGAGATATGTGATTTGTTTCTTGGTTGCTAGGGTAACCCCATCTGGTTGCTAGGCAGTTACCAAGGTGACAGCCAAGAATGCTCCTTGCCATCCTGACTGAAATAAGTCAACCTGGAATCTCTACGATTTTCTGGTTCAGAGATACGTGATTTGTTAATTGGTTGCTAGGGTAACCCCATCTGGTTGCTAGGCAGTTACCAAGGTGACAGCAAACAATGCTCCGTGCCATCCTGAGTGAAATAAGTCAACCCGGTAGTCTCTGTGATTTTCTTGTGCAGAGATATGTGATTTGTTTATTGGTTGCTAGGGTAACCCCATTTGGTTGCTAGGCAGTTACCAGGGTGATATTTATCAAGTCTACTTTCCATCCTGAGTGAAATAAGTCAACCCGGAAGTCTCTACGACATTCTGATCCTAAGATACACATCTTAGTGATATTGAATGGATGTCAATGGTGTTTTGTTGCTAGGGTGCTTTAAATGGTTGCTAGGGCGTGGCTAAGTAGTTCACATGATGAAAGATGAAGACTGATTACTCACCCAATTAAAACAAAGCAACTATCATGTCTCTAGGACATTCTGATCTGAAGATATCTTACTTCAATTGAAATCAATAAATGTGGTTGCTAGGGTGCTCCAAATTGTTGCTAGGGAGTGGCTTGGCAGCTGCCAATGATGAATATCCAATGGCTGCTTGTCAGTATGAATGATACAAACCAACTCCCATGCCTCTGTGACATTCAGAATGGAAGATATCTCTCTTTGGATTTTGGTTGCTAAGGTGCTCGAAAATGGTTGCTAGGGAGGGGCTAGGAAGTGTTGAGGGGATTCATGATTGGCTGTTTTACTGCCCCAAGTCAAACGAGACCACCCTCGTGTTTCTATGATAATTCAGTCCGGAGATATCCCTTTGATCTCTTTCAATGGAAGTCTATGGGAGTTGTTGCTAAGGTGCTCTAAATGGTTGCTAGGGCGTGGCTTGATAGCTTCACAATGATCCTGAGAGACTGATTGGTCATCTGAGTAAAATGAGCCCGCCCCCTTGTCTCTAAGACACTGTGATCCAGAGTTATGTTCAATACAAAATCTACCATAGACTTAACATTGGGGCAACTTTGGGCAGCTCATGCCCCCCAGGGGTGCAACTTTTACCCCATTGTGAGGTATGTTCTCACAGAGCCTGTCAGCCTCTTCAAATGTGGTTAATCACACGTCTCTGTGAAATCCTCGATCTGAGCTATGACTCGTCAAAGTTCGGCGCAATGTTAAGTCAATGGGATTTTTTGCCCAATTTTTTGCCCCTGGGGCAATCACCGTACCCCCGATCGATTATAAAAGTCATAGGACACCATTCCCAAATAATCCGCACGATTTGACGCCTCATTTGTGGGTTTTCGACCAAAAAATTTTGAAAAAAATTCCATTGACTTACATTGGGGCAACTTTGGGCAGCTCCTGCCCCCCAGGGGTGCAACTTTTACCCCATTGTGAGGTATGTTCTCACAGAGCCTGTCAGCCTCTTCAAATGTGGTAAATCACATGTCTCTGCGAAATCCTCGCTTTGAGCTATGACTCGTCAAAGTTCGGCGCAATGTTAAGTCAATGGGATTTTTTGCCCAATTTTTTGCCCCTGGGGCAAACACCGTACCCCCGATCGCTTATAAAAGTCATAGCACACCTCTCCTCAATGAGCCGCACGATTTGACACCTCATTCATGGGTCTACGCCAAAAGGTGCGGGACGAGTTAGGTGCCGAAGTTTTGTACGGAAGAAGAAGAAGAAGAAGAAAAATAAGTATGTGAGATTACAATAGTGTTGCTTTGCAAGCACCACTAATAATAATAATAATAAGTATGCAAGAGAACAATAGTGATGCTTTGCCTATGGCAAGCACCACTAACTAGATTAAAAAGTTTGAGTACAAACTTTAGGTTGGCTTGAGAAAGCCTAGCATAAAGTTTGAAGTAGTTGTAAAAGTTTGAAGATTTAAGGTTTTTAGTTTGATGTAATTATAAGTAGTAGTTTTCAAAGTTCAAAGTTTAGAGATTATAAAACCATTCAGTCTATCAAATAGATAGATAGATAGATAGATAGATATTGACCCTCAGATAGATAGATAAATAGATAGATAGATAGATAGATAGATAGATATTGACCCTCAGAAAGAGAGAGAGAGATAGATAGATAGATAGTCATTGACCCATAGATATATAAATAGATAGATAGATAGATAGATAGAGTATGACCCACAGATAGATAGATAGATAGTTATTGACCCTCAGATAGATAGATAGATAGATAGATAGATAGATGTTGACCCTCAGAAAGATAGATAGACAGATAGACAGACAGATAGATAGATATATTATTTTTTACTTGGTTGCTAGGGTAACCCAATCTGGTTGCTAGGCAGTTTCCAGGGTGATCCTTATCAAGCCTCCTTTTCATTCTGAGTGAATAAAGTCAACGCAGAAGTCTCTACGATTTTCTGTTGCATAGATATGTAATTTGTTACTTGGTTGCTAGGGTAACCATATCTGGTTGATAGGCAGTTACCAGAGTGATACATATCAAGGCTACTTTCCATTCTGAGTGAAATAATTCAAACAGGAAGTCTATACGATTTTCTGGTGCAGTGATATGTGATTTGTTACTTGGTTGCTAGGGTAACCCCATCTGGTTGCTAGGCAGTTACCAAAGTAATACTCATAAGGCTCCTTGCAATCCTGTGTGAAATATGTCAACCCCTAAGTCTCTACGGTTTTCTGGTTCAAAGATATGTGATTTGTTACTTGGTTGCTAGGGTAACCGCATCTGGTTGCTAGGCAGTTACCAGAGTGATATATATCAAGGCTACTTTCCATCTTGAGTAAAATAAGTGAAACAGGAAGTCTCTACGATTTTCTGGTGCAGAGTTATGTGATTTGTTACTTGGTTGCTAGGGTAAGCCCTTGTCGTTGCTAGGCAGTTACCAGAGTGATACTTTTCAAGACTCCTTGCTATCCTGAGTAAAATAAGTCAAACAGGAAGTCTCTACGATTTTCTGGTGAAGAGATATATTATTTGTTACTTGGTTGCTAGGGTAACCCCATCTGGTTGCTATGCAGTTACCAGGGTGATACTTATCAAGCCTCCTTTACATCCTGAGTGAATTAAGTCAACCCAGATGTCTCTACGATTTTCTGGAGCAGAAATATATGATTTGTTACTTGGTTGCTAGGGTAACCCAATCTGGTTGCTAGGCAGTTACCAGAGTGATGCATATCAAGGCTACTTTCCATCCTGAGTGAAATAAGTGAAACAGGAAGTCTCTACGATTTTCTGGTGCAGAGATATGTGATTTGTTAGTTGGTTGCTAGGGTAACCCCATCTGGTTGCTAGGCAGTTACCAAGGTGATACTCATAAGGCTCCTTGCAATCCTGTGTGAAATATGTCAACCCATAAGTCTCTACGATGTTCTGGTTCAAAGATATGTGATTTGTTACTTGGTTGCTAGGGTAACCACATCTGGTTGCTAGGCAGTTACCAGAGTGATACATATCAAGGCTACTTTCCATCCTGAGTGAAATAAGTCAACCCGGAAGTCTCTCTGATTTTCTGTTGCAGAGATATGTGATTTGTTACTTGGTTGCTAGGGTAATCACATCTGGTTGCTAGGCAGTTACCAGAGTGATACATATCAAGGCTACTTTCCATCCTGAGTGAAATAAGTGAAACAGGAAGTCTCTATGATTTTCTGGTGCAGAGATATGTGATTTGTTATTTGGTTGCTAGGGTAACCCCATCTGGTTGATAGGCAGTTACCAGGGTGATACTTATCAAGCCTCCTTTCCATACTGAGTGAATCAAGTCAACCTGGAAGCTACTATACTGTGGCTATGAAGATTTTAGGTCATTACTTATTGGCTGCTTGATAAAAGAAATCCTCTGAGGGAGAGAGAGAGGGAGAGACGCAGGGCTGACAGGCCCTTTTTTGTCTGTGTGTGTGAAAACGTCAGTTGGGATTTAAATTTCTGAACATTCCGCAATGTTAATCAATGGGAGTTTTTCCGAGTTTTGATCGTCATTTTTAGGAAAACCGTAAGTCCGATCAGTTAGAAAAGATATAGCACACTATTCGGGATTAGTCTGAAGGTCTGTGCCGAGTTTGGTGCATGTAGCTTAAAAGCTCTAGGAGGAGTTACATTTAGAAATTTAGTCTCAGAATAATAATAATAACTAGATAGGTACATTTCCTGAAGAAAATGTGAGTGGTGCTTGCCGTGGCAATACTCATCAAATAGCATTTTCTAACTTGTTTCTAAGCACTAAAATAAAGGCCATAGACTGTTGTTAGCACATGTTTTTCATGATGGTAGCACGTTTTTAGAATGTTTTAGCACTTCGCTAGGCGATGCTAGCATGTGTTAGCATGTTTTAGCAATTCCATAGGCAATGCTAACATCTGTTGGCATAATACTAGCATGTTTTAGCACTTCGTTAGGCGATGCTAGCATGATGCTAGCACGTTTTTAGCATGTTTTAGCACTTTGCTAGGCGATACTAGCATGTGTTAGCATGTAATTAGCACGTTTTTAGCATGTTTTAGTACTTCACTAGGCGATGCCAATATGTGTTAGCATGATTCTAGCATGTTTTTAGCATGTTTTAGTACTTTGCTATGCGATACTAGTATGTGTTAGCATAATGCTAGCATGTTTTAACATGTTTTAACACTTCGCTAGGTGATGCCAGCATGTGTTAGCATGATGCTAGCACTTTTTTAGCATGTTTTAGCACTTCGCTAGGCGATGTTAGCATGATGCTAACCCGTTTTTAGCATGTTTTAGCACTTCGCTAGGCAATGCCAGTATGTGTTAGAATGATGCTAGCACGTTTTTAGCATGTTTTAGCATTTTGCTAGGCGATACTAGCATGTGTTAGCATGTTGTTAACATGTTTTTAGCATGTTTTAGCACTTTGCTAGGTGATACTAGCATGTGTTAGCATGATGCTAGCACGTTTTTAGCATGTTTTAACACTTCAGTAGGCAATACTAGCATGTGTTAGCATGTTGTTAGCACGTTTTTAGCATGTTTTAGCACTTCGCTAGACAATGCCAACATGTGTTAGCATGATGGTAACACGTTTATAGCATGTTTTAGCACTTCGCTAGGCGATGCCAGCATATGTTAGCATGATGCTAGCACATTTTTAGCTAGCATTTTAGGGTGTGGCTATGAAGATTTTTATTGGCTGCTTGATAATATAAATCCTCTGAGGGAGAGAGAGAGACGCAGGGCTGACAGGCCCTTTTTTGTCTGTGTGTGTGAAAATGTCAGTTGGGATTTAAATTTCGGAACATTCCGCAATGTAAAGTCAATGGGACTTTTTTGGCCGCTTTTTCGTCCGCTGTTCGAACATCGTACACCCGATCGCTTAGAAAAGATATAGCACACCTCTCCTCAATGAGCCGCACGATTTGATGCCACACTCAGGGGTCTGTGACAAAAGCTGCGGGAGGAGTAGCGCGCCAAACTTTGTGTGGAATAATTTATGCAAGAGAACAATAGTGATGCTTTGCCTTTGGCAAGCACCACTAACTAGATTAAAAAGTTTGAGTACAAACTTTAGGTTGGCTTGAGAAAGCCTAGCATAAAGTTTGAAGTAGTTGTAAAAGTTTGAAGATTTACGGTTTCTAGTTTGATGTAATTATAAGTAGTAGTTTTCAAAGTTCAAAGTTTAGAGATTATAAAACCATTCAGTCTATCAAATAGATTAGATAGATAGATAGATAGATAGATAGATATTGACCCTCAGATAGATAGATAGATATTGACCCTCAGATAGATAGATAGATAGATAGATAGATATTGACCCTCAGATAGATAGATAGATAGATAGATAGATAGATAGATAGATATTGACACTCAGATAGATAGATAGATAGATAGATACAGTTATTGACCATCAGATAGATAGATAGATAGATAGTTATTGACCATCAGATAGATAGATAGATAGATAGATAGATAGATAGATATTGACCATTAGATAGATATAGATAGATAGATATTGATCCTCAGATAGATAGATAGATATTAACCCTCAGATAGATAGATAGATAGATAGATAGATAGATAGAAAGATAGAAAGATAGATTGATAGTCATTGACCCTTAGATAGATAGATAGATATTGACCGTCAGATATATAGATAGATAGATAGTTATTGACCCTGAGATATAGATAGATAGAGTATGAACCACAGATAGATAGATATATAGATAGTTATTGACCCGCAGATAGTTAGATAGATAGATAGATAGATAGATAGATAGATATTGACCCTCAGATAGATAGATAGATAGATAGTCATTGACCCTTAGATAGATAGATAGAGACTGTCAGATATATAGATAGACAGATAGTCATTGACCCTGAGATATAGATAGATAGAGTATGACCCACAGATATAGATAGATAGATAGTTATTGACCCGCAGATAGTTAGATAGATAGATAGATAGATAGATATTGACCCTCAGATAGATAGATAGATAGATAGATAGATAGATAGATAGATATTGACCATCAGAAAGATAGATAGATAGATAGATAGACAGATAGACAGATAGATATATCATTTTTTACTTGGTTGCTAGGGTAACCCAATCTGGTTGCTAGGCAGTTTCCAGGGTGATCCTTATCAAGCCTCCTTTTCATTCTGAGTGAATAAAGTCAACCCGGAAGTCTCTATGATTTTCTGTTGCATAGATATGTGATTTGTTACTTGGTTGCTAGGGTAACCATATCTGGTTGATAGGCAGTTACCAGAGTGATATATATCAAGGCTACTTTCCATCTTGAGTAAAATAAGTGAAACAGGAAGTCTCTACGATTTTCTGGTGCAGAGTTATGTGATTTGTTACTTGGTTGCTAGGGTAAGCCCTTGTCGTTGCTAGGCAGTTACCAGAGTGATACTTATCAAGCCTCCTTTCCATCCTGAGTGAATTATGTCAACCCGGAAGTCTCTACGATTTTCTGGTGCAGAGATATGTGATTTGTTAGTTGGTTGCTAGGGTAACCCCATCTGGTTGCTAGGCAGTTACTAAGGTGATACTCATAAGGCTCCTTGCAATCCTGTGTGAAATATGTCAAACCCTAAGTCTCTACGATGTTCTGGTTCAAAGATATGTGATTTGTTACTTGGTTGCTAGGGTAACCGCATCTGGTTGCTAGGCAGTTACCAGAGGGATACATATCAAGGCTACTTTCCATCCTGAGTGAAATAAGTGAAACAGGAAGTCTCTATGATTTTCTGGTGCAGAGATATGTGACTTGTTACTTGGTTGCTAGGGTAAACACATCTGGTTGCTAGGCAGTTACCAAAGTGATATTCATAAGGCTCCTTGCAATCCTGTGTGAAATATGTCAACCCCTAAGTCTCTACGATGTTCTGGTTCAAAGATATGTGATTTGTTACTTGGTTGCTAAGGTAACCCTGTCTGGTTGCTATGCAGTTACCAGAGTGATACATATCAAGGCTACTTTCCATCCTGAGTGAATCAAGTCAACCCGGAAGTCTCTATGATTTTCTGTTGCAGAGATATGTGATTTGTTACTTGGTTGCTAGGGTAATCACATCTGGTTGCTAGGCAGTTACCAGAGTGATACATATCAAGGCTACTTTCCATCCTGAGTGAAATAAGTCAACCCGGAAGTCTCTCTGATTTTCTGTTGCAGAGATATGTGATTTGTTACTTGGTTGCTAGGGTAATCACATCTGGTTGCTAGGCAGTTACCAGAGTGATACATATCAAGGCTACTTTCCATCCTGAGTGAAATAAGTGAAACAGGAAGTCTCTACGATTTTCTGGTGCAGATATATGTGATTTGTTACTTGGTTGCTAGGGTAACCCCGTCTGGTTGCTAGGCAGTTACCAGAGTGATACATATCAAGGCTACTTTCCATCTTGAGTGAATCAAGTCAACCCGGAAGTCTCTATGATTTTCTGTTGCAGAGATATGTGATTTGTTACTTGGTTGCTAGGGTAATCACATCTGGTTGCTAGGCAGTTACCAGAGTGATACATATCAAGGCTACTTTCCATCCTGAGTGAAATAAGTCAACCCGGAAGTCTCTCTGATTTTCTGTTGCAGAGATATGTGATTTGTTACTTGGTTGCTAGGGTAATCACATCTGGTTGCTAGGCAGTTACCAGAGTGATACATATCAAGGCTACTTTCCATCCTGAGTGAAATAAGTGAAACAGGAAGTCTCTACGATTTTCTGGTGCAGAGATATGTGATTTGTTATTTGGTTGCTAGGGTAACCCCATCTGGTTGCTAGGCAGTTACCAGGGTGATACTTATCAAGCCTCCTTTCCATACTGAGTGAATCAAGTCAACCTGGAAGCTACTATACTGTGGCTATGAAGATTTTAGGTCATTACTTATTGGCTGCTTGATAAAAGAAATCCTCTGAGGGAGAGAGAGAGGGAGAGACGCAGGGCTGACAGGCCCTTTTTTGTCTGTGTGAAAACGTCAGTTGGGATTTAAATTTCTGAACATTCCGCAATGTTAATCAATGGGAGTTTTTCCGAGTTTTGATCGTCATTTTTAGGAAAACCGTAAGTCCGATCAGTTAGAAAAGATATAGCACACTATTCGGGATTATTCTGAAGGTCTGTGCCGAGTTTGGTGCATGTAGCTTAAAAGCTCTAGGAGGAGTTACATTTAGAAATTTATTCTCAGAATAATAATAATAATAATAATAATAATAATAATAAGTTTAAATAGGATTTCAGTAAGTTGGCTTTCTCAAGCCAACCTAACTAGAATGTACATTTCCTGAAGAAAATGTGAGTGGTGCTTGCCGTGGCAAAACTCGTCAAGTAGCATTTTCAAACTTGTTTCTAAGCACTAAAATAAAGGTCATAGAATGTTGCTAACATGTGTTTTTCATGATGGTAGCACGTTTTTAGAATGTTTTAGCACTTCGCTAGGTGAAGCTAGCATGTGTTAGCATGATACTAGCACATTTTTAGCATGTTTTAGCACTTCCTTTGGCAATGCTAACATGTGTTAGCATGATGCTAGCATCTTTTTAACATGTTTTAGCAATCCCCTAAGCAATGCTAACATGCATTAGCATGATACTAGCACGTTTCTAACATGTTTTAGCACTTTGCTAGGCGATGCTAACATGTGTTAGCATGATGCTAGCACGTTTTTAACATGTTTTAGCAATCCCCTAAGCAATGCTAACATGCATTAGCATAATGCTAGCATGTTTTAACATGTTTTAGCACTTTGCAAGGTGAAGCTAGCATGTGTTAGCATGATACTAGCACGTTTCTAGCATGTTTTAGCACTTTGCTAGGCGATGCTAACATGTGTTAGCATGATGCAAGCACGTTTTTAACATGTTTTAGCACTTCGCTAGGCGATGCCAGCATGTGTTAGCATGATGCTAGCATGTTTTTAGCATGTTTTAACACTTCGCTAGGCAATACTATCATGTGTTAGCATGTTGTTAGCACGTTTTTAGCAGGTTTTAGCACTTCGCTAGGTGATGCCAACATGTGTTAGCATGTTGCTAGCACGTTTTTAGCATGTTTTAGCACTTCGCTAGGTGATGCCAGCATATGTTAGCATGATGCTAGCACATTTTTAGCATGTTTTAGGGTGTGGCTATGAAGATTTTTATTGACTGCTTGATAAAAGAAATCCTCTGAGGGAGAGAGAGAGAGAGACGCAGGGCTGACAGGCCCTTTTTTGTCTGTGTGTGTGAAAAAGTCAGTTGGGATTTAAATTTCTGAACATTCCGCAATGTAAAGTCAATGGGATTTTTTTGGCCGCTTTTTCGTCCGTTGTTCGAACATCGTACACCCGATCGCTTAGAAACGATATAGCACACCTCTCCTCAATGAGCCGCACGATTTGATGCCTCACTCAGGGGTCTGTGACAAAAGCTGCAGGAGGAGTAGCGCGCCAAACTTTGTGTGGAAAAATAATAATAACTAGAATGTACATTTCCTGAAGAAAATGTGAGTGGTGCTTGCCGTGGCAAAATTTCTTACCACAATGTCCCACCTACTGCCCAAAGTTCAAAGAGGCCACCCCCATGACAGTAGAATGTTCTGGTGCAGAGATATAGGTGTTGTTCCATGGTTGCTAGGGAAACCCATCTGGTTGATATGCAGTTACTAAGGTGTCAGCCACCAACGCTACTTGCCATCCTGAGTAAAATATGTCAACCCGGAAGTCTCTACGATTTTCTAATACAGAGATATGTGATTTGTTACATGGTTGCTAGGGTAACCCCATCTGGTTGCTAGGCAGTTACCAAGGGGCAAGCCAACAATGCTCCTTGCCATCCTAAATGAAAAAAGTCAACACGGAATCACTACAATTTTCTGGTTCAGAGATATATGATTTGTTACTTGGTTGCTAGGGTAACCCCATCTGGTTGCTAGGCAGTTACCAAGGTGACAGCCAACAATGCTCCTTGCTCTCCTGAGTGAAATAAGTCAATCCGGAAGTCTCTGTGATTTTCTTGTGCAGCGATATGTGATTTGTTTATTGGTTGCTAGGGTAACCCCATCTGGTTGCTAGGCAGTTACCAAGGTGACAGGCAACAATGCTCCTTGCCATCCTGAGTGAAATAAGTCAACCCAGAAGTCTCTGTGATTTTCTAGTACAGAGATATGTGATTTGTTTCTTGGTTGCTAGGGTAACCCCATCTGGTTGCTAGGCAGTTACCAAGGTGACAGCCAAGAATGCTCCTTGCCATCCTGACTGAAATAAGTCAACCTGGAATCTCTACGATTTTCTGGTTCAGAGATACGTGATTTGTTAATTGGTTGCTAGCGTAACCCCATCTGGTTGCTAGGCAGTTACCAAGGTGACAGCCAACAATGCTCCTTGCCATCCTGAGTGAAATAAGTCAACCCGGTAGTCTCTGTGATTTTCTTGTGCAGAGAGGTGTGATTTGTTTCTTGGTTGCTAGGGTAACCCCATCTGGTTGCTAGGCAGTTACCAAGGTGACAGGCAACAATGCTCCTTGCCATCCTGAGTGAAATAAGTCAACCCGGAAGTCTCTGTGATTTTCTTGTGCAGAGATATGTGATTTGTTTCTTGGTTGCTAGGGTAACCCCATCTGGTTGCTAGGCAGTTACCAAGGTGACAGCAAACAATGCTCCGTGCCATCCTGAGTGAAATAAGTCAACCCGGAAGTCTCTGTGATTTTCTTGTGCAGAGATATGTGATTTGTTTATTGGTTGCTAGGGTAACCCCATTTGGTTGCTAGGCAGTTACCAGGGTGATATTTATCAAGTCTACTTTCCATCCTGAGTGAAATAAGTCAACCCGGAAGTCTCTACGACATTCTGATCCTAAGATACACATCTTAGTGATATTGAATGGATGTCAATGGTGTTTTGTTGCTAGGGTGCTTTAAATGGTTGCTAGGGCGTGGCTAAGTAGTTCACATGATGAAAGATGAAGACTGATTACTCACCCAATTAAAACAAAGCAACTATCATGTCTCTAGGACATTCTGATCTGAAGATATCTTACTTCAATTGAAATCAATAAATGTGGTTGCTTGGGTGCTCCAAATTGTTGCTAGGGAGTGGCTTGGCAGCTGCCAATGATGAATCTCCAATGGCTGCTTGTCAGTATGAATGATACAAACCAACTCCCATGCCTCTGTGACATTCAGAATGGAAGATATCTCTCTTTGGATTTTGGTTGCTAAGGTGCTCGAAAATGGTTGCTAGGGAGGGGCTAGGAAGTGTTGAGGGGATTCATGATTGGCTGTTTTACTGCCCCAAGTCAAACGAGACCACCCTCGTGTTTCTATGATAATTCAGTCCGGAGATATCCCTTTGATCTCTTTCAATGGAAGTCTATGGGAGTTGTTGCTAAGGTGCTCTAAATGGTTGCTAGGGCGTGGCTTGATAGCTTCACAATGATCCTGAGAGATTGATTGGTCATCTGAGTAAAATGAGCCCGCCCCCTTGTCTCTAAGACACTGTGATCCAGAGTTATGTTCAATACAAAATCTACCATAGACTTAACATTGGGGCAACTTTGGGCAGCTCATGCCCCCCAGGGGTGCAACTTTTACCCCATTGTTAGGTATGTTCTCACAGAGCCTGTCAGCCTCTTCAAATGTGGTAAATCACATGTCTCTGCGAAATCCTCGCTTTGAGCTATGACTCGTCAAAGTTCGGCGCAATGTTAAGTCAATGGGATTTTTTGCCCAATTTTTTGCCCCTGGGGCAAACACCGTACCTCCGATCGCTTATAAAAGTCATAGCACACCTCTCCTCAATGAGCCGCACGATTTGACACCTCATTCATGGGTCTACGCCAAAAGGTGCGGGACGAGTTAGGTGCCGAAGTTTTGTACAGAAGAAGAAGAAGAAGAAGAAGAAGAAAAACTAGAATGTACATTTCCTGAAGAAAATGTGAGTGGTGCTTGCCGTGGCAAAATTTCTTACCACAATGTCCCACCTACTGCCCAAAGTTCAAAGAGGCCACCCCCATGACAGTAGAATGTTCTGGTGCAGAGATATAGGTGTTGTTCCATGGTTGCTAGGGAAACCCATCTGGTTGATATGCAGTTACTAAGGTGTCAGCCACCAACGCTACTTGCCATCCTGAGTAAAATATGTCAACCCGGAAGTCTCTACGATTTTCTAGTACAGAGATATGTGATTTGTTACATGGTTGCTAGGGTAACCCCATCTGGTTGCTAGGCAGTTACCAAGGGGCAAGCCAACAATGCTCCTTGCCATCCTAAATGAAAAAAGTCAACACGGAATCACTACAATTTTCTGGTTCAGAGATATATGATTTGTTACTTGGTTGCTAGGGTAACCCCATCTGGTTGCTAGGCAGTTACCAAGGTGACAGCCAACAATGCTCCTTGCTCTACTGAGTGAAATAAGTCAACCCGGAAGTCTCTGTGATTTTCTTGTGCAGCGATATGTGATTTGTTTATTGGTTGCTAGGGTAACCCCATCTGGTTGCTAGGCAGTTACCAAGGTGACAGGCAACAATGCTCCTTGCCATCCTGAGTGAAATAAGTCAACCCGGAAGTCTCTGTGATTTTCTAGTACAGAGATATGTGATTTGTTTCTTGGTTGCTAGGGTAACCCCATCTGGTTGCTAGGCAGTTACCAAGGTGACAGCCAAGAATGCTCCTTGCCATCCTGACTGAAATAAGTCAACCTGGAATCTCTACGATTTTCTGGTTCAGAGATACGTGATTTGTTAATTGGTTGCTAGGGTAACCCCATCTGGTTGCTAGGCAGTTACCAAGGTGACAGCCAACAATGCTCCTTGCCATCCTGAGTGAAATAAGTCAACCCGGTAGTCTCTGTGATTTTCTTGTGCAGAGATGTGTGATTTGTTTCTTGGTTGCTAGGGTAACCCCATCTGGTTGCTAGGCAGTTACCAAGGTGACAGGCAACAATGCTCCTTGCCATCCTGAGTGAAATAAGTCAACCCGGAAGTCTCTGTGATTTTCTTGTGCAGAGATATGTGATTTGTTTCTTGGTTGCTAGGGTAACCCCATCTGGTTGCTAGGCAGTTACCAAGGTGACAGCAAACAATGCTCCGTGCCATCCTGAGTGAAATAAGTCAAGCCGGAAGTCTCTGTGATTTTCTTGTGCAGTGATATGTGATTTGTTTATTGGTTGCTAGGGTAACCCCATTTGGTTGCTAGGCAGTTACCAGGGTGATATTTATCAAGTCTACTTTCCATCCTGAGTGAAATAAGTCAACCCGGAAGTCTCTACGACATTCTGATCCTAAGATACACATCTTAGTGATATTGAATGGATGTCAATGGTGTTTTGTTGCTAGGGTGCTTTAAATGGTTGCTAGGGCGTGGCTAAGTAGTTCACATGATGAAAGATGAAGACTGATTACTCACCCAATTAAAACAAAGCAACTATCATGTCTCTAGGACATTCTGATCTGAAGATATCTTACTTCAATTGAAATCAATAAATGTGGTTGCTTGGGTGCTCCAAATTGTTGCTAGGGAGTGGCTTGGCAGCTGCCAATGATGAATCTCCAATGGCTGCTTGTCAGTATGAATGATACAAACCAACTCCCATGCCTCTGTGACATTCAGAATGGAAGATATCTCTCTTTGGATTTTGGTTGCTAAGGTGCTCGAAAATGGTTGCTAGGGAGGGGCTAGGAAGTGTTGAGGGGATTCATGATTGGCTGTTTTACTGCCCCAAGTCAAACGAGACCACCCTCGTGTTTCTATGATAATTCAGTCCGGAGATATCCCTTTGATCTCTTTCAATGGAAGTCTATGGGAGTTGTTGCTAAGGTGCTCTAAATGGTTGCTAGGGCGTGGCTTGATAGCTTCACAATGATCCTGAGAGACTGATTGGTCATCTGAGTAAAATGAGCCCGCCCCCTTGTCTCTAAGACACTGTGATCCAGAGTTATGTTCAATACAAAATCTACCATAGACTTAACATTGGGGCAACTTTGGGCAGCTCATGCCCCCCAGGGGTGCAACTTTTACCCCATTGTGAGGTATGTTCTCACAGAGCCTGTCAGCCTCTTCAAATGTGGTTAATCACACGTCTCTGTGAAATCCTCGATCTGAGCTATGACTCGTCAAAGTTCGGCGCAATGTTGAGTCAATGGGATTTTTTGCCCAATTTTTTGCCCCTGGGGCAATCACCGTACCCCCGATCGATTATAAAAGTCATAGGACACCATTCCCAAATAATCCGCACGATTTGACGCCTCATTTGTGGGTTTTCGACCAAAAAATTTTGAAAAAAATTCCATTGACTTACATTGGGGCAACTTTGGGCAGCTCCTGCCCCCCAGGGGTGCAACTTTTACCCCATTGTGAGGTATGTTCTCACAGAGCCTGTCAGCCTCTTCAAATGTGGTAAATCACATGTCTCTGCGAAATCCTCGCTTTGAGCTATGACTCGTCAAAGTTCGGCGCAATGTTAAGTCAATGGGATTTTTTGCCCAATTTTTTGCCCCTGGGGCAAACACCGTACCCCCGATCGCTTATAAAAGTCATAGCACACCTCTCCTCAATGAGCCGCACGATTTGACACCTCATTCATGGGTCTACGCCAAAAGGTGCGGGACGAGTTAGGTGCCGAAGTTTTGTACGGAAGAAGAAGAAGAAGAAGAAGAAGAAGAAAAATAAGTATGTGAGATTACAATAGTGTTGCTTTGCAAGCACCACTAATAAGTATGTGAGATTACAATAGTGTTGCTTTGCAAGCACCACTAATTATAATAAAAACTAGAATGTACATTTCCTGAAGAAAATGTGAGTGGTGCTTGCCGTGGCAAAATTTCTTACCATAATGTCCCACCTACTGCCCAAAGTTGAAAGAGGCCACCCCCATGACAGTAGGATGTTCTGGTGCAAAGATATTGGTGTTGTTCCATGGTTGCTAGGAAAACCCATCTGGTTGATATGCAGTTACTAAGGTGACAGCCACCAATGCTACTTGCCATCCTGAGTAAAATAAGTCAACCCGGAAGTCTTTACGATTTTCTAGTAGAGAGATATGTGATTTGTTACTTGGTTGCTAGGGTAACCCCATCTGGTTGCTAGGCAGTTAACAAGGGGCAAGCCAACAATGCTCCTTGCCATCCTGAGTGAAATAAGTCAACCCGGAAATCTCTGTGATTTTCTTGTGCAGAGATATGTGATTTGTTTCTTGGTTGCTAGGGTAACCCCATCTGGTTGCTAGGCAGTTACCAAGGTGACAGCCAACAATGCTCCTTGCCATCCTGAGTGAAATAAGTCAACCCAGAAGTCTCTGTGATTTTCTAGTACAGAGATATGTGATTTGTTTCTTGGTTGCTAGTGTAACCCCATCTGGTCGCTAGGCAGTTACCAAGGTGACAGCCAACAATGTTCCTTGCCATCCTGAGTGAAATAAGTCAACCTGCAAGTCTCTGTGATTTTCTTGTGCAGAGATATATGATTTGTTTCTTGGTTGCTAGGGTAACCCCATTTGGTTGCTAGGCAGTTACCAAGGTGACAGCCAACAATGCTCCTTGCCATCCTGAGTGAAATAAGTCAACCCAGAAGTCTCTGTGATTTTCTTGTGCAGAGATATGCGATTTCTTTCTTGGTTGCTAGGGTAACCCCATCTGGTTGCTAGGCAGTTACCTACGTGATACTCATAAGGCCCCTTGCAATCCTGTGAGAAATATTTCAACCCCTATGTCTCTACGATGTTCTGGTTCAAAGATATTTGATTTGTTACTTGGTTGCTAGGGTAACCCCATCTGGTTGCTAGGCAGTTATCAAGGTGACAGGGAACAATGCTCCTTGCCATCCTGAGTGAAATAAGTCAACCCGGAAGTGTCTACGTCATTCTGATCCCAAGATACACATCTTAGTGATTTTGAATGGATGTCAATGGTTCTTTGTTGCTAGGGTGCTTTAAATGGTTGCTAGGGCGTGGCTAAGTAGTTCACATGATGAAAGCTGAAGACTGATTACTCACCCAATTAAAACAAAGCAACTATCATGTCTCTAGGACATTCTGATCTGAAGATATCTTACTGTAATTGAAATCAATAAATGTGGTTGCTAGGGTGCTCTAAATTGTTGCTAGGGAGTGGCTTGGCAGCTGCCAATGATGAATCTCCAAAGGCTGCTTGTCAGTATGAATGATATAAACCAACTCCCATGCCTCTGTGACATTCAGAATGGAAGATATCTCTCTTTGGATATTGGTTGCTAAGGTGCTCGAAAATGGTTGCTAGGGAGGGGCTAGGAAGTGTTGAGGGGATTCATGATTGGCTGTTTTACTGGCCCAAGTCAAACGAGACCACCCTTGTGTTTCTATGGTAATTCAGTCCAGAAAAATCCCTTTGATCTCTTTCAATGGAAGTCTATGGGACTTGTTGCTAAGGTACTGTAAATGGTTGCTAGGGCGTGGCTTGATAGCTTCACAATGATCCTGAGAGACTGATTGGTCGTCTGAGTAAAATGAGCCTGCCCCCTTGTCTCTAAGACACTGTGATCCAGAGTTATGTTCAATACAAAATCTACCATAGACTTAACATTGGGGCAAATTTGGGCAGCTCCTGCCCCCAAGGGGTGCAACTTTTACCCCATTGTGAGGTATGTTCTCACAGAGCCTGTAAGCCTCTTCAAATGTGGTAAATCACACGTCTCTGTGAAATCCTTGCTCTGAGCTATGACTCGTCAAAGTTCGGCGCAATGTTAAGTCAATGGGATTTTTTGCCCAATTTTTTGCCCCTGGGGCAAATACCGTACCCCCGATCACTTATAAAAGTCATAGCACACCATTCCCAAATAATCCGCACGATTTGATGCCTCATTCGTGGGTCTGTGACCAAAAAATTTTGCCAAAAATTCCATTGACTTACATTGGGGCAACTTTGGGCAGCTCCTGCCCCCCAGGGGTAAAAGTTTTACCCCATTGTGAGGTATGTTCTCACAGAGCCTGTCAGCCTCTTCAAATGTGGTAAATCACACGTCTCTGCGAAATCCTCGCTCTGAGCTATGACTCGTCAAAGTTCAGCTCAATGTTAAGTCAATGGGATTTTTTGCCCAATTTTTTGCCCCTGGGGCAAACACCGTACCCCCGATCGCTTATAAAAGTCATAGCACACCTCTCCTCAATGAGCCGCACGATTTGACACCTCATTCATGGGTCTACGCCAAAAGGTGCGGGACGAGTTACGCGCCGAAGTTTTGTACGGAAGAAGAAGAAGAAGAAGAAGAAAAACTAGAATGTACATTTCCTGAAGAAAATGTGAGTGGTGCTTGCCGTGGCAAAATTTCTTACCATAATGTCCCACCTACTGCCCAAAGTTGAAAGAGGCCACCCCCATGACAGTAGGATGTTCTGGTGCAAAGATATTGGTGTTGTTCCATGGTTGCTAGGAAAACCCATCTGGTTGATATGCAGTTACTAAGGTGACAGCCACCAATGCTACTTGCCATCCTGAGTAAAATAAGTCAACCCGGAATTCTTTACGATTTTCTAGTAGAGAGATATGTGATTTGTTACTTGGTTGCTAGGGTAACCCCATCTGGTTGCTAGGCAGTTAACAAGGGGCAAGCCAACAATGCTCCTTGCCATCCTGAGTGAAATAAGTCAACCCGGAAATCTCTGTGATTTTCTTGTGCAGAGATATGTGATTTGTTTCTTGGTTGCTAGGGTAACCCCATCTGGTTGCTAGGCAGTTACCAAGGTGACAGCCAACAATGCTCCTTGCCATCCTGAGTGAAATAAGTCAACCCAGAAGTCTCTGTGATTTTCTAGTACAGAGATATGTGATTTGTTTCTTGGTTGCTAGTGTAACCCCATCTGGTCGCTAGGCAGTTACCAAGGTGACAGCCAACAATGTTCCTTGCCATCCTGAGTGAAATAAGTCAACCTGCAAGTCTCTGTGATTTTCTTGTGCAGAGATATATGATTTGTTTCTTGGTTGCTAGGGTAACCCCATTTGGTTGCTAGGCAGTTACCAAGGTGACAGCCAACAATGCTCCTTGCCATCCTGAGTGAAATAAGTCAACCCAGAAGTCTCTGTGATTTTCTTGTGCAGAGATATGCGATTTCTTTCTTGGTTGCTAGGGTAACCCCATCTGATTGCTAGGCAGTTACCTACGTGATACTCATAAGGCCCCTTGCAATCCTGTGAGAAATATTTCAACCCCTATGTCTCTACGATGTTCTGGTTCAAAGATATTTGATTTGTTACTTGGTTGCTAGGGTAACCCCATCTGGTTGCTAGGCAGTTATCAAGGTGACAGGGAACAATGCTCCTTGCCATCCTGAGTGAAATAAGTCAACCCGGAAGTCTCTACGTCATTCTGATCCCAAGATACACATCTTAGTGATTTTGAATGGATGTCAATGGTTCTTTGTTGCTAGGGTGCTTTAAATGGTTGCTAGGGCGTGGCTAAGTAGTTCACATGATGAAAGCTGAAGACTGATTACTCACCCAATTAAAACAAAGCAACTATCATGTCTCTAGGACATTCTGATCTGAAGATATCTTAATGTAATTGAAATCAATAAATGTGGTTGCTAGGGTGCTCTAAATTGTTGCTAGGGAGTGGCTTGGCAGCTGCCAATGATGAATCTCCAAAGGCTGCTTGTCAGTATGAATGATATAAACCAACTCCCATGCCTCTGTGACATTCAGAATGGAAGATATCTCTCTTTGGATATTGGTTGCTAAGGTGCTCGAAAATGGTTGCTAGGGAGGGGCTAGGAAGTGTTGAGGGGATTCATGATTGGCTGTTTTACTGGCCCAAGTCAAACGAGACCACCCTTGTGTTTCTATGGTAATTCAGTCCAGAAAAATCCCTTTGATCTCTTTCAATGGAAGTCTATGGGACTTGTTGCTAAGGTACTGTAAATGGTTGCTAGGGCGTGGCTTGATAGCTTCACAATGATCCTGAGAGACTGATTGGTCGTCTGAGTAAAATGAGCCTGCCCCCTTGTCTCTAAGACACTGTGATCCAGAGTTATGTTCAATACAAAATCTACCATAGACTTAACATTGGGGCAAATTTGGGCAGCTCCTGCCCCCAAGGGGTGCAACTTTTACCCCATTGTGAGGTATGTTCTCACAGAGCCTGTAAGCCTCTTCAAATGTGGTAAATCACACGTCTCTGTGAAATCCTTGCTCTGAGCTATGACTCGTCAAAGTTCGGCGCAATGTTAAGTCAATGGGATTTTTTGCCCAATTTTTTGCCCCTGGGGCAAATACCGTACCCCCGATCACTTATAAAAGTCATAGCACACCATTCCCAAATAATCCGCACGATTTGATGCCTCATTCGTGGGTCTGTGACCAAAAAATTTTGCCAAAAATTCCATTGACTTACATTGGGGCAACTTTGGGCAGCTCCTGCCCCCCAGGGGTAAAAGTTTTACCCCATTGTGAGGTATGTTCTCACAGAGCCTGTCAGCCGCTTCAAATGTGGTAAATCACACGTCTCTGCGAAATCCTCGCTCTGAGCTATGACTCGTCAAAGTTCAGCTCAATGTTAAGTCAATGGGATTTTTTGCCCAATTTTTTGCCCCTGGGGCAAACACCGTACCCCCGATCGCTTATAAAAGTCATAGCACACCTCTCCTCAATGAGCCGCACGATTTGACACCTCATTCATGGGTCTACGCCAAAAGGTGCGGGACGAGTTACGCGCCGAAGTTTTGTACGGAAGAAGAAGAAGAAGAAGAAGAAGAAGAAAAATAAGTATGTGAGATTACAATAGTGTTGCTTTGCAAGCACCACTAACTAGAATGTACATTTCCTGAAGAAAATGTGAGTGGTGCTTGCCGTGGCAAAACTCGTCAAATAGCATTTTCTAACTTGTGTCTAAGCACTAAAATAAAGGTCACAGAATGTTGCTAACACGTGTTTTTCATGATGGTAGCACGTTTTAACATGTTTTAGCACTTCGCTAGGTGAAGCTAGCATGTGTTAGCATGATACTAGCACGTTTTTTGCATGTTTTAGCACTTTGTTTGGCGATGCTAACATGTGTTAGCATGATGCTAGCACATTTTTAACATGTTTTAGCAATCCCCTAAGCAATGCTAACATGCATTAGCATAATGCTAGCACGTTTTAACATGTTTTAGCACTTCGCTAGGTGAAGCTAGCATGTGTTAGCATGATACTAGCACGTTTTTAGCATGTTTTAGCACTTCGTTTGGCGATGCTAACATGTGCTAGCATGATGCTAGCACGATTTTTAACATGTTTTAGCAATCCCCTAAGCAATGCTAACATGCATTAGCATAATGCTAGCACGTTTTAACATGTTTTAGCACTTCGCTAGGTGAAGCTAGCATGTGTTAGCATGATACTAGCACGTTTTTTGCAGGTTTTAGCACTTTGCTAGGCGATGCTAACATGTGTTAGCATAATGCTAGCACGTTTTTAACATGTTTTAGCAATCCCCTAAGCAATGCTAACGTGCATTAGCATAATGCTAGCACATTTTAACATGTTTTAGCACTTCGTTAGGCGATGCCAGCATGTGTTAGCATGATGCTAGCACGTTTTTAGCATGTTTTAACACTTCGCTAGACAGTACTAGCATATGTTAGCATGTTGTTATCACGTTTTTAGCATGTTTTAGCACTTCGCTAGGCGATGCCAACATGTGTTACCATGTTGTGAGCACGTTTTTAGCATGTTTTAGCACTTCGCTAGGCGATGCCAGCATGTGTTAACATGTTGCTAACACATTTATAGCATGTTTTAGCACTTCACTAGGTGATGCCAGCATATGTTAGCATGATGCTAGCAAATTTTTAGCATGTTTCAGGGTGTGGCTATGAAGATTTTTATTGGCAGCTTGATAAAAGAAATCCTCTGAGGGAGAGAGAGACGCAGGGCTGACAGGCCCTTTTTTGTCTGTGTGTGTGGAAATGTCAGTTGGGATTTAAATTTCTGAACATTCCGCAATGTAAAGTCAATGGGACTTTTTTGGCCGCTTTTTCGTCCGCTGTTCGAACATCGTACACCCGATCGCTTATAAAAGTCATAGCACACCTCTCCTCAATGAGCCGCTCGATTTGACACCTCATTCATGGGTCTACGCCAAAAGGTGCGGGACGAGTTAGGTGCCGAAGTTTTGTACGGAAGAAGAAGAAGAAGAAGAAGAAGAAGAAAAACTAGAATGTACATTTCCTGAAGAAAATGTGAGTGGTGCTTGCCGTGGCAAAATTTCTTACCACAATGTCCCACCTACTGCCCAAAGTTGAAAGAGGCCACCCCCATGACAGTAGGATGTTCTGGTGCAGAGATATTGGTGTTGTTCCATGGTTGCTAGGGAAACCCATCTGGTTGATATGCAGTTACTAAGGTGACAGCCACCAATGCTACTTACCATCCTGAGTAAAATAAGTCAATCCGGAAGTCTCTACGATTTTGTTGTACAGAGATATGTGATTTGTTTCTTGGTTGCTAGGGTAACCCCATCTGGTTGCTAGGCAGTTACCAAGGTGACAGCCAACAATGCTCCTTGCTCTCCTGAGTGAAATAAGTCAACCCGGAAGTCTCTGTGATTTTCTTGTGCAGCGATATGTGATTTGTTTATTGGTTGCTAGGGTAACCCCATCTGGTTACTAGGCAGTTACCAAGGTGACAGGCAACAATGCTCCTTGCCATCCTGACTGAAATAAGTCAACCCGGAAGTCTCTGTGATTTTCTAGTACAGAGATATGTGATTTGTTTCTTGGTTGCTAGGGTAACCCCATCTGGTTGCTAGGCAGTTACCAAGGTGACAGCCAAGAATGCTCCTTGCCATCCTGACTGAAATAAGTCAACCTGGAATCTCTACGATTTTCTGGTTCAGAGATACGTGATTTGTTAATTGGTTGCTAGGGTAACCCCATCTGGTTGCTAGGCAGTTACCAAGGTGACAGCCAACAATGCTCCTTGCCATCCTGAGTGAAATAAGTCAACCCGGTAATCTCTGTGATTTTCTTGTGCAGAGATGTGTGATTTGTTTCTTGGTTGCTAGGGTAACCCCATCTGGTTGCTAGGCAGTTACCAAGGTGACAGGCAACAATGCTCCTTGCCATCCTGAGTGAAATAAGTCAACCCGGAAGTCTCTGTGATTTTCTTGTGCAGAGATATGTGATTTATTTCTTGGTTGCTAGGGTAACCCCATCTGGTTGCTAGGCAGTTACCAAGGTGACAGCAAACAATGCTCCGTGCCATCCTGAGTGAAATAAGTCAACCCGGAAGTCTCTGTGATTTTCTTGTGCAGAGATATGTGATTTGTTTATTGGTTGCTAGGGTAACCCCATTTGGTTGCTAGGCAGTTACCAGGGTGATATTTATCAAGTCTACTTTCCATCCTGAGTGAAATAAGTCAACCCGGAAGTCTCTACGACATTCTGATCCTAAGATACACATCTTAGTGATATTGAATGGATGTCAATGGTGTTTTGTTGCTAGGGTGCTTTAAATGGTTGCTAGGGCGTGGCTAAGTAGTTCACATGATGAAAGATGAAGACTGATTACTCACCCAATTAAAACAAAGCAACTATCATGTCTCTAGGACATTCTGATCTGAAGATATCTTACTTCAATTGAAATCAATAAATGTGGTTGCTAGGGTGCTCCAAATTGTTGCTAGGGAGTGGCTTGGCAGCTGCCAATGATGAATATCCAATGGCTGCTTGTCAGTATGAATGATACAAACCAACTCCCATGCCTCTGTGACATTCAGAATGGAAGATATCTCTCTTTGGATTTTGGTTGCTAAGGTGCTCGAAAATGGTTGCTAGGGAGGGGCTAGGAAGTGTTGAGGGGATTCATGATTGGCTGTTTTACTGCCCCAAGTCAAACGAGACCACCCTCGTGTTTCTATGATAATTCAGTCCGGAGATATCCCTTTGATCTCTTTCAATGGAAGTCTATGGGAGTTGTTGCTAAGGTGCTCTAAATGGTTGCTAGGGCGTGGCTTGATAGCTTCACAATGATCCTGAGAGACTGATTGGTCATCTGAGTAAAATGAGCCCGTCCCCTTGTCTCTAAGACACTGTGATCCAGAGTTATGTTCAATACAAAATCTACCATAGACTTAACATTGGGGCAACTTTGGGCAGCTCATGCCCCCCAGGGGTGCAACTTTTACCCCATTGTGAGGTATGTTCTCACAGAGCCTGTCAGCCTCTTCAAATGTGGTTAATCACACGTCTCTGTGAAATCCTCGATCTGAGCTATGACTCGTCAAAGTTCGGCGCAATGTTAAGTCAATTGGATTTTTTGCCCAATTTTTTGCCCCTGGGGCAATCACCGTACCCCCGATCGATTATAAAAGTCATAGGACACCATTCCCAAATAATCCGCACGATTTGACGCCTCATTTGTGGGTTTTCGACCAAAAAATTTTGAAAAAAATTCCATTGACTTACATTGGGGCAACTTTGGGCAGCTCCTGCCCCCCAGGGGTGCAACTTTTACCCCATTGTGAGGTATGTTCTCACAGAGCCTGTCAGCCTCTTCAAATGTGGTAAATCACATGTCTCTGCGAAATCCTCGCTTTGAGCTATGACTCGTCAAAGTTCGGCGCAATGTTAAGTCAATGGGATTTTTTGCCCAATTTTTTGCCCCTGGGGCAAACACCGTACCCCCGATCGCTTATAAAAGTCATAGCACACCTCTCCTCAATGAGCCGCACGATTTGACACCTCATTCATGGGTCTACGCCAAAAGGTGCGGGACGAGTTAGGTGCCGAAGTTTTGTACGGAAGAAGAAGAAGAAGAAGAAGAAGAAAAATAAGTATGTGAGATTACAATAGTGTTGCTTTGCAAGCACCACTAACTAGAATGTACATTTCCTGAAGAAAATGTGAGTGGTGCTTGCCGTGGCAAAATTTCTTACCACAATGTCCCACCTACTGCCCAAAGTTGAAAGAGGCCACCCCCATGACAGTAGGATGTTCTGGTGCAGAGATATTGGTGTTGTTCCATGGTTGCTAGGGAAACCCATCTGGTTGATATGCAGTTACTAAGGTGACAGCCACCAATGCTACTTGACATCCTGAGTAAAATAAGTCAACCCGGAAGTCTCTACGATTTTCTAGTACAGAGATATGTGATTTGTTACTTGGTTGCTAGGGTAACCCCATCTGGTTGCTAGGCAGTTAACAAGGGGCAAGCCAACAATGCTCCTTGCCATCCTGAATGAAATAAGTAAACCCGGAATCTGTACAATTTTCTGGTTCAGAGATATGTGATTTGTTACTTGGTTGCTAGGGTAACCCCATCTGGTTGCTAGGCAGTTACCAAGGTGACAGCCAACAATGCTCCTTGCCATCCTGAGTGAAATAAGTCAACCCGGAAGTCTCTGTGATTTTCTTGTGCAGAGATATGTGATTTGTTTCTTGGTTGCTAGGGTAACCCCATCTGGTTGCTAGGCAGTTACCAAGGTGACAGCCAACAATGCTCCTTGCCATCCTGAGTGAAATAAGTCAACCCGGAAGTCTCTGTGATTTTCTAGTACAGAGATATATGATTTGTTTCTTGGTTGCTAGGGTAACCCCATCTGGTCGCTAGGCAGTTACCAAGGTGACAGCCAACAATGCTCCTTGCCATCCTGAGTGAAATAAGTCAACCCAGATTTCTCTGTGATTTTCTAGTACAGAGATATGTTATTTGTTTCTTGGTTGCTAGGGTAACCCCATCTGGTTGCTAGGCAGTTACCAAGGTGACAGCCAACAATGCTCCTTGCCATCCTGAGTGAAATAAGTCAACCCGGAAGTCTCTGTGATTTTCGTGTGCAGAGATATGTGATTTGTTTCTTGGTTGCTAGGGTAACCCCATCTGGTTGCTAGGCAGTTACCAATGTGAAAGCCAACAATGCTCCTTTTCATCCTGAGTGAAATAAGTCAACCCAGATTTCTCTGTGATTTTCTTGTGCAGAGATATTGGATTTGTTAATTGGTTGCTAGGGTAACCCCATCTGGTTGCTAGGCCTTTACCAAGGTGACAGCCAACAATGCTCCTTGCCATTCTGAGTGAAATAAGTCAACCCGGAAGTCTCTGTGATTTTCTTCTGCAGAGATATGCTATTTGTTTCTTGGTTGCTAGGGTAACCCCATTTGGTTGCTAGGCAGTTACCAGGGTGATATTTATCGAGTCTAATTTCCATCCTGAGTGAAATAAGTCAACCCGGAAGTCTCTACGTCATTCTGATCCTAAGATACACATCTTAGTGATTTTGAATGGATGTCAATGGTTCTTTGTTGCTAGGGTGCTTTAAATGGTTGCTAGGGCGTGGCTAAGTAGTTCACATGATGAAAGCTGAAGACTGATTACTCACCCAATGAAAACAAAGCAACTATCATGTCTCTAGGACATTCTGATCTGAAGATATCTTACTGTAATTGAAATCAATAAATGTGGTTGCTAGGGTGCTCTAAATTGTTGCTAGGGAGTGGCTTGGCAGCTGCCAATGATGAATCTCCAAAGGCTGCTTGTCAGTATGAATGATATAAACCAACTCCCATGCCTCTGTGACATTCAGAATGGAAGATATCTCTCTTTGGATTTTGGTTGCTAAGGTGCTCGAAAATGGTTGCTAAGGAGGGGCTAGGAAGTGTTGAGGGGATTCATGATTGGCTGTTTTACTGGCCCAAGTCAAACGAGACCACCCTTGTGTTTCTATGATAATTCAGTCCAGAGAAATCCCTTTGATCTCTTTCAATGGAAGTCTATGGGACTTGTTGCTAAGGTACTGTAAATGGTTGCTAGGGCGTGGCTTGATAGCTTCACAATGATCCTGAGAGATTGATTGGTCGTCTGAGTAAAATGAGCCCGCCCCCTTGTCTCTAAGACACTGTGATCCAGAGTTATGTTCAATACAAAATCTACCATAGACTTAACATTGGGGCAAATTTGGGCAGCTCCTGCCCCCAAGGGGTGCAACTTTTACCCCATTGTGAGGTATGTTCTCACAGAGCCTGTCAGCCTCTTCAAATGTGGTAAATCACACGTGTCTGTGAAATCCTTGCTCTGAGCTATGACTTGTCAAAGTTTGGCGCGATGTTAAGTCAATGGGATTTTTTGCACAATTTTTTGCCCCTGGGGCAAATACCGTACCCCCGATCACTTATAGAAGTCATAGTACACCATTCCCAAATAATCCGCACGATTTGACGCCTCATTTGTGGGTCTGCGAGCAAAAAATTTTTCAAAAAATTCCATTGACTTACATTGGGGCAACTTTGGGCAGCTCCTGCCCCCCAGGGGTAAAACTTTTACCCCATTGTGAGGTATGTTCTCAGAGAGCCTGTCAGCCTCTTCAAATGTGGTAAATCACACGTCTCTGTGAAATCCTCGCTCTGTGCTATAACTTGTCAAAGTTCGGCTCAATGTTAAGTCAATGGGATTTTTTGCCCAATTTTTTGCCCCTGGGGCAAACAACGTACCCCCGATCGCTTAGAAAAGATATAGCACACCTCTCCTCAATGAGCCGCACGATTTGATGCCTCACTCAGGGGTCTGTGACAAAAGCTGCGGGAGGAGTAGCGCGCCAAACTATGTGTGGAATAATAATAATTATAATGTACATTTCCTGAAGAAAATGTGAGTGGTGCTTGCCATGGCAAAACTCGTCAAATAGTATTTTCTAACTTGTTTCTAAGCACTAAAATAAAGGTCATAGAATGTTGCTAACACGTGTTTTTCATGATGGTAGCACGTTTTTAGAATGTTTTAGCACTTCGCTAGGTGAAGCTAGCATGTGTTAGCATGATACTAGCACGTTTTTAGCATGTTTTAGCACTTCGTTTGGCAATGCTAACATGTGTTAGCATGATGCTAGCACATTTTTAACATGTTTTAGCAATGCCCTCGGCAATGCTAACATGTGTTAGCATGATGCTAGCACATTTTTAACATGTTTTAACAATTCCCTAGGCAATGCTAACATGTATTAGCATAATGCTAGCACGCTTTAGCATGTTTTAACACTTCGCTAGGCGATGCCAACATGTGTTAGCATGATGCTAGCACATTTTTAGCATGTTTTAGTACTTCACTATGCGATACTAGTATGTGTTATCATGTTGCTAGCACGTTTTTAGCATGTTTTAGCACTTATCTAGGCGATGCCAGCATGTGTTAGCATGATGCTAGCACATTTTTAGCATGATTTAGTACTTCACTATGCGATACTAGTATGTGTTAGCATGTTGCTAGCACGTTTTTAGCATGTTTTAGCACTTATCTAGGCGATGCCAGCATGTGTTAGCATGATGCTAGCACATTTTTAGCATGTTTTAGTACTTCGCTAGCCGAAGCCAGCATATGTTAGCATGATGCTAGCATATTTTTAGCATGTTTTAGTACTTCGCTATGCGATACTAGTATGTTTTAGCATGTTGCTAGCATGTTTTTAGCATGTTTTAGCACTTCGCTATGCAATTCTAATATGTTTTAGCATGTTGCTAGCATGTTTTTAGCATGTTTTAGCACTTCGCTAGGCGATGCCAGCATATGTTAGCATGATGCTAGCACGTTTTTAGCATGTTTTAGCACTTTGCTAGGCGATACCAGCATGTGTTAGCATAATGCTAGCACGTTTTTAGCATGTTTTAGCACTTCGCTATGCGATACTAGTATGTTTTAGCATGTTGCTAGCACATTTTTAGCATGTTTTAGCACTTCGCTATGCAATACTAATATGTTTTAGCATGTTGCTAGCATGTTTTTAGCATGTTTTAGCACTTCGCTATGCAATACTAATATGTTTTAACATGTTGCTAGCATATTTTTAGCATGTTTTAGCACTTCGCTAGGCGATGCCAGCATATGTTAGCATGATGCTAGCACATTTTTAGCATGTTTTATGTTGTGGCTATGAAGATTTTTATTGGCTGCTTGATAAAAGAAATCCTCTTAGGGAGAGAGAGAGAGACACGCAGGGCTGACAGGCCCTTTTTTGTCTGTGTGTGTGAAAATGTCAGTTGGGATTTAAATTTCTGAACATTCCGCAATGTAAAGTCAATGGGACATTTTTGGCCGCTTTTTCGTCCGCTGTGCGAACATCGTACACCCGATCGCTTATAAAAGTCATAGCACACCTCTCCTCAATGAGCCGCACGATTTGACACCTCATTCATGGGTCTACGCCAAAAGGTGCGGGACGAGTTAGGCGCCGAAGTTTTGTACGGAAGAAGAAGAAGAAAAATAAGTATGTGAGATTACAATAGTGTTGCTTTGCAAGCACCACTAATAAGTATGTGAGATTACAATAGTGTTGCTTTGCAAGCACCACTAATAAGTATGTGAGATTACAATAGTGTTGCTTTGCAAGCACCACTAATAATAAGTATGCAAGAGAACAATAGTGATGCTTTGCCTATGGCAAGCACCACTAATAATAATAATAAATATAGCTGCAAGCAGCAATGCGATTCCTCCTCAAAATGGCAAATCATTTAAAATTGATCAATAGAGGGTTGGGGTTAAACCCTCCCAAAATCCAAAAAACATGTCTTTCTGTCTGAATCCTAAACTAAACATTTTCAGTGTACAGGAAAATCCATCATGCCGGACCTTATGGATACTGGAGGGTTTTTTGTTTACAATGAGAAATGAGCTATGTTCACCAGGTTTCAGAAGAACTAAATAAATGGGGCGGAAATACAATCACTTTGAAAAAATGATATTTGGGCATGGCCTGTAGCGCCCCCTAAGGGCGAATGTGAGCCATTCTTGGTTTGTAGGTTCCTGTTGGCCTGTAGTATCAATGTACCAAATTAGAGAGTTTTTGACAAAAAAATGTGCAATTTGGGCATGTCCTGTAGCGCCCCCAACGGGCGAATGTGAGCCATTCTTGGTTTGTGGATTTCTGTTGGCCTGTAGTGTCAATATACCAAATTAGAACATTTTTGACCATAAAATGGGAATTTTGGGCATAGCCTGTAGCGCCCCCTAATGGCGAATATGGGCAATTCTTTGTTTGTGGGTTCCTGTTGGCCTGTAGTATCAATGTACCAAATTAGAACATTTTTGACCAGCAAATGGGAATTTAAGGCGTGGCCTGTAGCGCCCCCTAAGGGCGAATGTGGGCCATTCTTGGTTTGTGGATTCCTGTTAGCCTGTAGTGTCAATATACCAAATTAGAACATTTTTGACCATAAAATGGGAATTTTGGGCATAGCCTGTAGCGCCCCCTAATGGCGAATATGGGCAATTATTGGTTTGTGGGTTCCTGTTGGCCTGTAGTATCAATGTACCAAATTAGAACATTTTTGACCAGAAAATGGGAGTTTTGGGCATGGCCTGTAGCGCCCCCTAATAGAGAATGTGGGATATTCTTGGTTTGAGGGTTCTTGTTGGCAAAATTTAGAAAAATTTTGCCCAGTAACTTTTTTTAGATATTGGGGCTCAAGACACCTATAATATCACTTCAGAAGGCATGGATTAAACCACTGGAGTGGTATGGATTACTTTTATGCTGCATTTATGTGATTTTTGTAGCTTCTGAGTTCTGATCACAATTCAAGTGCATTGAAAGGTCCAACAGGGTTGAGATATTCTTCTAAAAAGCTTAATTTGTGTTCACCAGAAGAAAGAAAATAATACACATCTGGGATGGAATGAGGGCAAGTAAATGATGAGAGAAATTTATTTTGGGGGTAAATACCATTTGTACTTTTTATTTACTTGGAATGTCAATGTTCAGGACGAAAGCTCAATTGTTACTGTCTCTTTAAGGCACTGTGCTGTGCATTCAAGGCACAGTTTGTGCAGTTTGTTTCATTGAGTTTAATCTTTTGAGAACTGTGAAGTCTCATTATTTATTGCGTGAATGTTCAAACAGGAAAGTGTTAACACATTCAACAGACAAACCTTCGTGAAGATGCGAGTAAAAATGAGATCGCCTCACGGAGCGCGTGCTGTACGTCAGACACAACGCAGATAAAACATCATTCTCGGAAGTGTTGATACTAGATTTAGATTCCCGATTTCTTCATCAGCTGTTTACGTTCACTTGAGACAAAACATACTCCACAATATATCATAAAATTTGACGTTTTGTTGTATGAAATTGTCCGTTCAAACGCAAAAAGAAGCGAAAGCGATCTCGCATCGGGGTGCGTGCGTTAGACGCGACTCACTGTTTAACACAAACTGCCCTAAAACATTTACCCTGTTTATTTTCGTTATTTTACAAAAGCTCAAGGTTTTGTTGTATTGTAAGTGTACACAAATAACAGTAGACCTTTTACAGTTTGTAATGATCTCTTCCATGTATCTGAATGGGCAAAAATGACGCAGTATTTTGTTTAAGTTTTTTCCGCTGTTTAGAACAATGCATCTGAAAGGACATTACAGCGCCATTGTTGACCCCCGTAATAATGCCAGAATTCAATAATGGTTCCCGATTTCAGATTCCTCGCAAACATTTATTTGAGTTGTAATGCCATTTGTTGAGTTGAATAGTGTAAAATCGCTTGAATATTCAAACTGGGAAGCAGAAAAACATCTCACTGACCTTTGTGCATTAACTCTCATCGGGGCTCGTGCGTTAGACGCGACGCATCTCGCGGTTTCACACAAAACTGCTCACAAACATTTATTTGAGGCCAATTTGGGAATGGCCTTTAGCGCCCCCTAAGGGCGAATGTGAGACATTCTTGGTTTGTGGATTTCTGTTGGCCTGTAGTGTCAATATACCAAATTAGAACATTTTTGACCATAAAATGGGAATTTTGGGCATAGCCTGTAGCGCCCCTAATGGCGAATATGGGAAATTCTTTGTTTGTGGGTTCCTGTTGGCCTGTAGTATCAATGTACCAAATTAGAACATTTTTGACCAGCAAATGGGAATTTAGGGCGTGGCCTGTAGCGCCCCCTAAGGGCGAATGTGGGCCATTCTTGGTTTGTGGATTCCTGTTGGCCTGTAGTATCAATATACAAAATTAGAACATTTTTGACCAGAAAATGGGAATTTTGGGCATGGCCTGTAGCGCCCCCTAAGGGAGAATGTGGGATATTCTTTACGCAGTACTTCAGAGTGATGTCATCTTGAAGTATATATATATAGGTCTGTTTCTAACCCACACCTATAATATGACTTCTGAAGGCATGGATTAAACCACTGGAGTGGTATGGATTACTTTTATGCTGCATTTATGTGATTTTTGTAGCTTCTGAGTTCTGATCACCATTCAAGTCATTGAAAGGTCCAACAGGGTTGAGATAATCTTCTAAAAAGCTTAATTTGTGTTCACCAGAAGAAAGGAAATAATACACATCTGGGATGGAATGAGGGTGAGTATACGATGAGAGAAATTTATTTTTGGGGTAAAAACCATTTGTAGGCTACTTTTTATTTACTTGGAAAATTGTTACTGTCTCTTTAAGAGGATTTTAAACGCATTTCATTCAAGGCACAGTCTGTGCGGCTTGTTTCATTGAGTTTAATCTTTTGAGAACTGTGAAGTCTCATTATTTTCGTGCTGTTACATCTGTATTCATTTCAGAGATTAATTGATTGAGATTGTGAAACTACATACAACCGACAAACCTCCATGAAGATGCGAGTAAAAATGAGATCGCCTCGCGCTGTCAGACACAACGCTGATAATCATTCTCGGAAGTGTTGATACTAGATTTAGATTCGCGATTTCTTCATCAACTGTTTATGTTCACTTGAGACAAAACAGACAATATATCATGTATGGTTGTATGAAAGTGTCCGTTCAAACGCAAGAAGAAGCGAATGCGATCTCTCATCGGGGCTCGTGAGTTAGACGTGACGCTGCTCCCTGTTTCACACACATATTTATTTGAGTTGTTTTGCCATTTGTTGAGTTGAATGGTGTAAAATCGCTTGAAAGTTCAAACAGGAAAGTGTTAAAAACACATACAACAGACAAACATTGCTCGCATTGAAGACGCGAGTAAAAATTAGATCGCGTCACTATCGCGTGCTGTCAGAGAACACGCAGATGAAACATCATTCTCGGAAGTATTGATACTTTAGGATCGATCCGTCCATCCCTTCTTTCTTTAGACATATGTTTCATGTTTGTGTGATAAGTGTTCGCGGAGTTTCACTTGATTTTTCTGACGTGTATCAGACAGATTATCGCAAAGACAGATTCGATTTACCCTGTTTATTTTCGTTATTTTACAAAAGCTCAAGGTTTTGTTGTATTGTAAGTGTACACAAATAAAAGTAGACCTTTTATAGTTTGTAATGATCTCTTCCATGTATCTGAATGGGCAAAAATGACGCAGTATTTTGTTTAAGTTTTTTCCGCTGTTTAGAACAATGCATCTGAAAGGACATTACAGCGCCATTGTTGACCCCCGTAATAATGTCAGAATTCAATAATGATTCCCGATTTATTTGAGTTGTATGCCATTTGTTGAGTTGAATAGTGTAAAATCGCTTGAATATTCAAACTGGGAAGTAGTAAAACACATCTCACTGACCTTATTTGTGCAGTAACCCTCATCGGGGCTCGTGCGTTAGACGCGACGCATCTCGCGGTTTCACACAAAACTGCTCACAAACATTTATTTGAGTTGTTTTGCCATTTGTTGAGTTGAATAGTGTAAAATCGCTTGAATATTCAAACTGGGAAGCAGTAAAATACATCTCACTGACCTTGTGCAGTAACTCTCATCGGGGCTCGTGCGTTAGACGCGACGATTATCGCTGTTTCACACAAACTGCTCGAAAACATTTATATGAGTTGTTTTACCATTTGTTGAGATGAATAGTATAAAATCGCGTGAATGTTCCAAATGTCAAGCATTAAACACACACAATTGACATACCTTTGTGCAAACGCAGGCAAAATTCTTCTGGCTGAGAAAGTCGGGAGCTCCACCCACTAGTAGCCAGAATTGCTCCATTAGAGAGATTTCTCCAGTAAAAGTGCATTTGGTAGACAGAGTTACACCAGCAGAGGGAGCCTCTTTGCTCAGCCAATGTAAGTGAATAGGATTTTACTTGTAGACCGTATTGATCCAGTAGAGGGGGCATTTTTGCTCAGCCATTGTAAATCAATGGGATTTTTTACATTTTTGATCGTCATTTATATAAAAAGCTTAAGTCGCATCAGGTAAAAAAAGACATAGCAGCAAACTTCAGAACAGTCCCCAGGTCTGTGGCAAGTTGGGTACTTATAGCATTAAAGCTCTTAGAGGTGAGGTTGTTGAAATTTTAGTAAGTAAAATAGTATTATTAATAATAATAATAATAAATGTATGTAACATAACAATATGTTGGCTTTCTCAAGCCAACATAGTTATGTCATCTTGAAGCATGTTAGGTTTGAAAAACCATCAATCAAATTTACATTTGGTTTATTGACACTAATATATTGAGGCAATGTGGTCATTTACATAAACACGCACCTTTCAGCCATTTTGTATTGTATTCATTTTTGCTAAGTAACAAATTGAAAGACATCAATTCTACACATGGGTACCAAATGTCAAGTCAATTGGATCTACGGTTCAAGAGAAGAAGACTTTTGTAGGTTTTGGCAAATTTTCACTGTACAGGACAATCCATTAGGGCAGAAGTTATGGGTCCTTGAGGCTTTTTTGTTCCCAATGAGAAATGAGGCAAGTATACCAAGTTTTAGAATATTTGGAAAATTGGGGTGAAAGTGCCATCATTTTGAAAATGTGACATTTGGGCGTGGCCTGTAGCGAACCGCTAAGGGCGAATGTCGGCAATTCTTTGCACAGTACTTCAAAGGGATGTTATCTTGAAGCATGTCAGGTTTAAAATCCCTCAGTCAAAATTACATTTGATTTATTGACTTATATATTGATTAAATGTGGACATTTACATAAACACGCCCCTTTCAGCCATTTTTAATCGTACCTTATGGGTCCTTGAGGCTTTTTTGTTCCCAATGAGAAATGAGGCAAGTATACCAAGTTTTAGAATATTTCGAAAATTGTGGTGAAAATGCCATCATTTTGAAAATGTGACATTTGGGCGTGGCCTGTAGCGAACCGCTAAGGGCGAATGTGGGCAATTCTTTGCACAGTACTTCAAAGGGATGTTATCTTGAAGAATGTTAGGTTTGAAAAACCCTGGGTCAAAATTACATTTGATATATTGACATATATATTGATTAAATGTGGACATTTACATAAACACGCCCCTTTCAGCCATTTTATATCGTATTCATTTTTGCTAAGTAACGTTTTCAAAGACATCAATTCTACACATGCGTACCAAATTTCAAGTATATTGGAGCTACGGTTCAGGAGAAGAAGAGTTTTGTAGGTTTTGGCAAATTTTCACTGTACAGGAAAATCCATTAGGGCAGAAGTTATGGGTCCTTGAGGCTTTTTTGTTCCCCATGAGAAATGAGGCATGTACACCAGGTTTGAGAATAATTGGACAAATGGCTTGGAAATGCCATGACTTTGAAAATATTTTTTTGGGGCGTGGCCTGTAGCGCCACCTATGGGCGAATGTGGGCCATTCTTGGTTTGGGGGTACCCGTTGGCATGGAGTATCAATGTGCCAATTTAGAAAATTTTTGACCAGTGACTTTTTGAGATATTGGGGCTCAAGGAGAATAATAATAATAATAATAATAATAATAATAATAATAATAATAATAATAATAATAATAATAATAATAAAACTGTCAATAACAATAGATTCCCTCCTATCGGAGGAATCTAATAATAATAATAATAATAAAACTGTCAATAACAATAGATTCCCTCCTATCGGAGGAATCTAATAATAAGTTTAAATAGGATTTCAGTAAGTTGGCTTTCTCAAGCCAACCTAACTAGATTAAAAAGTTTGAGTACAAACTTTAGGTTGGCTTGAGAAAGCCTAACATAAAGTTTGAAGTAGTTGTAAAAGTTTGAAGATTTAAGGTTTTTAGTTTGATGTATTTATAAGTAGTAGTTTTCAAAGTTCAAAGTTTAGAGATTATAAAACCATTCAGTCTATCAAATAGATTAGATAGATAGATAGATAGATAGATAGATGATAGATAGATAATAGATAGATAGATAGATAGATAGATGGATATTGACCCTCAGATAGATAGATAGATAGATAGATATTGACCCACAGATAGATAGATAGATAGATAGATAGATAGATATTGACCATCAGATAGATAGATAGATAGATAGATAGATATTGATCATCAGATAGATAGATAGATAGATAGATAGTCATTGACCCTTAGATAGATAGATAGATAGATAGATAGATAGATAGATAGAGTATGACCCACAGAGCGATAGATAGATAGATAGTTATTGTCCCTCAGATAGATAGATAGATAGATAGATAGATAGATAGATAGATAGAGTATGACCCACAGAAAGACAGATAGATATTGACCCTCAGATAGATAGATAGATAGATAGATAGAGTATGACCCACAGAAAGACAGATAGATATTGACCCTCAGATAGATAGATAGATAGATAGATAGATAGACAGATATATTATTTTTTACTTGGTTGCTAGGGTAACCCAATCTGGTTGCTAGGCAGTTTCCAGGGTGATCCTTATCAAGCCTCCTATTCATTCTGAGTGAATAAAGTCAACCCGGAAGTCTCTACAATTTTCTGTTGCATAGATATGTGATTTGTTACTTGGTTGCTAGGGTAACCATATCTGATTGATAGGCAGTTACCAGAGTGATACATATCAAGGCTACTTTCCATTCTGAGTGAAATAATTCAAACAGGAAGTCTATACGATTTTCTGGTGCAGAGATATGTGATTTTTTACTTGGTTGCTAGGGTAACCCCATCTGGTTGCTAGGCAGTTACCAAAGTGATACTCATAAGGCTCCTTGCAATCCTGTGTGAAATATGTCAACCCCTAAGTCTCTACGATTTTCTGGTTCAAAGATATGTGATTTGTTACTTGGTTGCTAGGGTAACCGCATCTGGTTGCTAGGCAGTTACCAGAGTGATACATATCAAGGCTACTTTCCATCTTGAGTGAAATAAGTGAAACAGGAAGTCTCTATGAATTTCTGGTGCAGAGTTATGTGATTTGTTACTTTGTTGCTAGGGTAAGCCCTTGTCGTTGCTAGGCAGTTACCAGAGTGATACTTTTCAAGAATCCTTGCTATCCTGAGTGAAATAAGTCAAACATGAAGTCTCTACGATTTTCTGGTGAAGAGATATATTATTTGTTACTTGGTTGCTAGGGTAACCCCATCTGGTTGCTATGCAGTTACCAGGGTGATACTTATCAAGCCTCCTTTCCATCCTGAGTGAATTATGTCAACCCGGAAGTCTCTACGATTTTCTGTTGCAGAGATATGTGATTTGTTACTTGGTTGCTAGTGTAACCGCATCTGGTTGCTAGGCAGTTACCAGAGTTATACATATCAAGGCTACTTTCCATCCTGAGTGAAATAAGTGAAACAGGAATTCTCTACGATTTTCTGGTGCAGAGATATGTGATTTGTTACTTGGTTGCTAGGGTAAACACATCTGGTTGCTAGGCAGTTACCAAAGTGATACTCATAAGGCTCCTTGCAATCCTGTGTGAAATATGTCAACCCCTAAGTCTCTACGATGTTCTGGTTCAAAGATATGTGATTTGTTACTTGGTTGCTAGGGTAACCCTGTCTGGTTGCTATGCAGTTACCAGGGTGATACATATCAAGGCTACTTTCCATCCTGAGTGAAATAAGTGAAATAGGAAGTCTCTATGATTTTCTGGTGCAGAGATATGTGATTTGTTAGTTGGTTGCTAGGGTAACCCCATCTGGTTGCTAGGCAGTTACCAAGGTGATACTCATAAGGCTCCTTGCAATCCTGTGTGAAATACGTCAACCCCTAAGTCTCTACTATGTTCTGGTTCAAAGATATGTGATTTGTTACTTGGTTGCTAGGGTAACCACATCTGGTTGCTAGGCAGTTACCAGAGTGATACATATCAAGCCTCCTTTCCATCCTGAGTGAAATAAGTGAAACAGGAAGTCTCTACGATTTTCTGGTGCAAAGATATGTGATTTGTTACTTGGTTGTTAGGGTAACCACATCTGGTTGCTAGGCAGTTACCAGAGTGATACATATCAAGCCTCCTTTCCATCCTGAGTGAAATAAGTGAAACAGGAAGTCTCTACCATGTTCTGGTTCAAAGATATGTGATTTGTTACTTGGTTGCTAGGGTAACCACATCTGGTTACTAGGCAGTTACCAGAGTGATACATATCAAGGCTACTTTCCATCCTGAGTGAAATAAGTGAAACAGGAAGGCTGTATGATTTTCTGGTGCAGAGATATGTGATTTGTTATTTGGTTGCTAGGGTAATCCTGTCTGGTTGCTATGCAGTTACCAGGGTGATACTTATCAAGCCTCCTTTCCATACTGAGTGAATCATGTCAAACTGGAAGCTACTATACTGTGGCTATGAAGATTTTAGGTCATTACTTATTGGCTGCTTGATAAAAGAAATCCTCTGAGGGAGAGAGAGAGGGAGAGACGCAGGGCTGACAGGCCCTTTTTCGTCTATGTGTGTGAAAACGTCAGTTGGGATTTAAATTTCTGAACATTCCGCAATGTTAATCAATGGGAGTTTTTCCGAGTTTTGATCGTCATTTTTAGGAAAACCGTAAGTCCGATCAGTTAGAAAAGATATAGCACACTATTCGGGATTAGTCTGAAGGTCTGTGCCGAGTTTGGTGCATGTAGCTTAAAAGCTCTAGGAGGAGATAGATTTAGAAATTTAGTCTCAGAATAATAATAATAATAATAAGTTTAAATAGGATTTCAGTAAGTTGGCTTTCTCAAGCCAACCTAACTAGAATGTACATTTCCTGAAGAAAATGTGAGTGGTGCTTGCCGTGGCAAAATTTCTTACCACAATGTCCCACCTACTGCCCAATGTTGAAAGAGGCCACCCCCATGACAGTAGGATGTTCTGGTGCAGAGATATAGGTGATGTTCCATGGTTGCTAGGGAAACCCATCTGGTTGATATGCAGTTACTAAGGTGACAGCCACCAATGCTACTTGCCATCCTGAGTAAAATAATTCAACCCGGAAGTCTCTACGATTTTGTAGTACATAGATATGTGATTTGTTACTTGGTTGCTAGGGTAACCCCATCTGGTTGCTAGGCAGTTAACAAGGGGTAAGCCACCAATGCTACTTGCCATCCTGATTAAAATTATTCAACCCGGAAGTCTCTACGATTTTGTAGTACAGAGATATGTGATTTGTTTCTTGGTTGCTAGGGTAACCCCATCTGGTTGCTAGGCAGTTACCAAGGTGACAGCCAACAATGCTCCTTGCCATCCTGAGTGAAATAAGTCAACCCGGAAGTCTCTGTGATTTTCTTGTGCAAAGATATGTGATTTGTTTCTTGGTTGCTAGGGTAACCCCATCTGGTTGCTAGGCAGTTACCAAGGTGACAGCCAACAATGCTCCTTGCCATCCTGAGTGAAATAAGTCAACCCGGAAGTCTCTGTGATTTTCTAATACAGAGATATGTGATTTGTTAATTGGTTGCTAGGGTAACCCCATCTGGTTGCTAGGCAGTTACCAAGGTGACAGCCAACAATGCTCCTTGCCATCCTGAGTGAAATAAGTCAACCCGGAAGTCTCTGTGATTTTCTTGTGCAGAGATATGTGATTTGTTTCTTGGTTGCTAGGGTAACCCCATCTGGTTGCTAGGCAGTTACCAAGGTGACTGCAAACAATGCTCCTTGCCATCCAGAGTGAAATAAGTCAACCCGGAAGTCTCTGTGATTTTCTTGTGCAGAGATATTTGATTTGTTTCTTGGTTGCTAGGGTAACCCCATCTGGTTGCTAGGCAGTTACCAAGGTGACAGCCAACAATGCTCCTTGCCATCCTGAGTGAAATAAGTCAACCCGGAAGTCTCTACGTCATTCTGATCCTAAGATACACATCTTAGTGATTTTGAATGGATGTCAATGGTTCTTTGTTGCTAGGGTGCTTTAAATGGTTGCTAGGGCGTGGCTAAGTAGTTCACATGATGAAAGCTGAAGACTGATTACTCACCCAATTAAAACAAAGCAACTATCATGTCTCTAGGTCATTCTGATCTAAAGATATCTTACTGTAATTGAAATCAATAAATGTGGTTGCTAGGGTGCTCTAAATTGTTGCTAGGGAGTGGCTTGGCAGCTGCCAATGATGAATCTCCAAAGGCTGCTTGTCAGTATGAATGATATAAACCAACTCCCATGCCTCTGTGACATTCAGAATGGAAGATATCTCTCTTTGGATTTTGGTTGCTAAGGTGCTCGAAAATGGTTGCTAGGGAGGGGCTAGGAAGTGTTGAGGGGATTCATGATTGGCTGTTTTACTGCCCTAAGTCAAACGAGACCACCCTTGTGTTTCTATGATAATTCAGTCCAGAGAAATCCCTTTGATCTCTTTCAATGGAAGTCTATGGGACTTGTTGCTAAGGTGCTGTAAATGGTTGCTAGGGCGTGGCTTGATAGCTTCACAATGATCCTGAGAGACTGATTGGTCATCTTAGTAAAATGAGCCCGCCCTCTTGTCTCTAAGACACTGTGATCCAGAGTTATGTTCAATACAAAATCTACCATAGACTTAACATTGGGGCAAATTTGGGCAGCTCCTGCCCCCAAGGGGTGCAACTTTTACCCCATTGTGAGGTATGTTCTCACAGAGCCTGTCAGCCTCTTCAAATGTGGTAAATCACACGTGTCTGTGAAATCCTTGCTCTGAGCTATGACTTGTCAAAGTTTGGCGCAATGTTAAGTCAATGGTATTTTTTGCACAATTTTTTGCCCCTGGGGCAAATACCGTACCCCCGATCACTTATAGAAGTCATAGCACACCATTGCCAAATAATCCGCACGATTTGACGCCTCATTTGTGGGTCTGCGACCAAAAAATTTTTCAAAAAATTCCATTGACTTACATTGGGGCAATTTTGGGCAGCTCCTGCCCCCCAGGGGTAAAACTTTTACCCCATTGTGAGGTATGTTCTCACAGAGCCTGTCAGCCTCTTCAAATGTGGTAAATCACACGTCTCTGTGAAATCCTCGCTCTGAGCTATAACTCGTCAAAGTTCGGCTCAATGTTAAGTCAATGGGATTTTTTGCCCAATTTTTTGCCCCTGGGGCAAACAACGTACCCCCGATCGCTTAGAAAAGATATAGCACACCTCTCCTCAATGAGCCGCACGATTTGATGCCTCACTCAGGGGTCTGTGACAAAAGCTGCGGGAGGAGTAGCGCGCCAAACTATGTGTGGAATAATAATAATTATAATAATAATAATAACTTGAATGTACATTTCCTGAAGAAAATGTGAGTGGTGCTTGCCGTGGCAAAACTCGTCAAATAGCATTTTCTAACTTGTTTCTAAGCACTAAAATAAAGGTCATAGAATGTTGCTAACATGTGTTTTTCATGATGGTAGCACGTTTTTAGAATGTTTTAGCACTTCGTTAGGTGAAGCTAGCATGTGTTAGCATGATACTAGCACGTTTTTAGCATGTTTTAGCACTTCGTTTGGCAATGCTAATATGTGTTAGCATAATGCTAGCATGTTTTAACATGTTTTAGCACTTTGCTAGGCAAGGCCAGCATGTGTTAGCATGATACTAGCACATTTTTAGCATGTTTTAGCACTTCGCTAGGCGATGCTAACATGTGTTAGCATGATGCTAGCACGTTTTTAACATGTTTTATCAATCCCCTAAGCAATGCTAACACGTATTAGCATAATGCTAGCACGTTTTAACATGTTTTAGCACTTTGCTAGGCAATGCCAGCATTTGTTAGCATGATACTAGCATGTTTTTAGCATGTTTTAGCACTTCACTAGGCGATGCTAACATGTGTTAGCATGATGCTAGCATGTTTTTAACATGTTTTAGCAATCCCCTAAGCAATGCTAACATGCATTAGCATAATGCTAGCACATATTAACATGTTTTAGCACTTTGCTAGGCAATGCCAGCATGTGTTAGCATGTTGTTAGCACGTTTTTAGCATGTTTTAGCACTTCGCTAGGCGATGCCAACATGTGTTAGCATGTTGCGAGCACGTTTTTAGCATGTTTTAGCACTTCGTTAGGCGATGCCAGCATGTGTTAGCATGTTGCTAACACGTTTATAGCATGTTTTAGCACTTCGCTAGGTGATGCCAGCTTATGTTAGCATGATGCTAGCACATTTTTAGCATGTTTTAGGGTGTGGTTATGAAGATTTTTATTGGCTGCTTGATAAAATAAATCCTCTGAGGGAGAGAGAGAGAGACGCAGGGCTGACAGGCCCTTTTTTGTCTGTGTGTGTGAAAATGTCAGTTGGGATTTAAATTTCTGAACATTCCGCAATGTAAAGTCAATGGGACTTTTTTGGCCGCTTTTTCGTCCGCTGTTCGAACATCGTACACCCGATAGCTTAGAAAAGATATAGCACACCTCTCCTCAATGAGCCGCACGATTTGATGCCTCACTCAGGGGTCTGTGACAAAAGCTGCAGGAGGAGTAGCGCGCCAAACTATGTGTGGAATAATAATAATTATAATAATAATAATAAGTATGCAAGAGAACAATAGTGATGCTTTGCCTATGGCAAGCACCACTAATAATAAGTATGCAAGAGAACAATAGTGATGCTTTGCCTATGGCAAGCACCACTACTAATAATAATAATAATAATAATAAGTTTAAATAGGATTTCAGTAAGTTGGCTTTCTCAAGCCAACCTAACTAGATTAAAAAGTTTGAGTACAAACTTTAGGTTGGCTTGAGAAAGCCTAGCATAAAGTTTGAAGTAGTTGTAAAAGTTTAAAGATTTAAGGCTTTTAGTTTGATGTAATTATAAGTGGAGTTTGCATGTTCTCCCCGTGTCTGCGTGGTTTCTCTCCGGGTGCTCCGGCTTCCTCCCACCATCCAAAGACATGCAGGCTAGGTTAATTGGTGTCTCCAAAATAAAATTGCCCTAGGTGTGGATGTGAGTATGAGTGTGTGTCTGTCTATGTGTGGCCCTGCGATGGATTGGCGACCTGTCCAGGGTGTACCCCGCCTTTCGCCCAATGTTAGCTGGGATAGGCTCCAGCCCCCGTGACCCTGTACACAGGATAAGCGGTTGACGATGGATGGATGGATGGATGGATGGTAATTATAAGTAGTAGTTTTCAAAGTTCAAAGTTTAGAGATTATAAAACCATTCAGTCTATCAAGTAGATTAGATAGGTAGATAGATAGATATTGACCCTCAGATAGATAGATAGATAGATATTGACCCTCAGATAGATAGATAGATAGATAGATAGATATTGACCCTCAGATAGATACTGTAGATAGATAGATAGATATTGACCCTCAGATAGATAGATAGATAGATAGATAGATAGATAGATAGATAGATATTGACCCTCAGATAGATAGATAGATAGATAGATAGATAGATAGATAGATAGATAGATAGATAGATAGAGTATGACCCACAGATAAAAAGATAGATAGATAGATAAATAGATGGATAGATAGATATTGACCATCAGATAGATAGATAGATAGATAGTTATTGACCCTCAGATAGATAGATAGATAGATAGATAGATAGATAGATAGACAGAGTATGACCCACAGATAGATAGACAGATAGTTATTGACCCACAGATAGATAGATAGATATTGACCCTCAGATAGATAGATAGACAGATAGATAGATAGACAGATAGATATTGACCCTCAGATAGATAGATAGATAGTCATTGACCCTTAGATAGATAGATAGATAGATAGATAGATAGATAGATAGATAGACAGAGTATGACCCACAGATAGATAGACAGATAGTTATTGACCCACAGATAGATAGATAGATATTGACCCTCAGATAGATAGATAGACAGATAGATAGATAGACAGATAGATATTGACCCTCAGAAAGATAGATTGATAGATAGACAGACAGATAGATAGATATATTATTTTTTACTTGGTTGCTAGGGTAACCCAATCTGGTTGCTAGGCAGTTTCCAGGGTGATCCTTATCAAGCCTCCTTTTCATTCTGAGTGAATAAAGTCAACCCGGAAGTCTCTACGATTTTCTGGTTCAAAGATATGTGATTTGTTACTTGGTTGCTAGAGTAACCACATCTGGTTGCTAGGTAGTTACCAGAGTGATACATATCAAGGCTACTTTCCATCTAGAGTGAAATAAGTGAAACAGGAAGTCTCTACGATTTTCTGGTGCAGAGTTATGTGATTTGTTACTTGGTTGCTAGGGTAAGCCCTTGTCGTTGCTAGGCAGTTACCAGAGTGATACTTTTCAAGACTGCTTGCTATCCTGAGTGAAATAAGTGAAACAGGAAGTCTCTACGATTTTCTGGTGAAGAGATATATTATTTGTTACTTGGTTGCTAGGGTAACTGCATCTGGTTTCTAGGCAGTTACCAGAGTGATACATATCAAGGCTACATTCCATCCTGAGTGAAATAAGTGAAACAGGAAGTCTCTATGATTTTCTGGTGCAGAGATATGTGATTTGTTACTTGGTTGCTAGGGTAAACCCATCTGGTTGCTAGGCAGTTACCAAAGTGATACTCATAAGGCTCCTTGCAATCCTGTGTGAAATATGTCAACCCCTAAGTCTCTACGATGTTCTGGTTCAAAGATATGTTATTTGTTACTTGGTTGCTAGGGTAACCCTGTCTGGTTGCTGTGCAGTTACCAGGGTGATACATATCAAGGCTCCTTGCAATCCTGAGTGAAATATGTGAAACAGGAAGTCTCTACGATTTTCTGGTGCAGAGATATGTGATTTGTTACTTGGTTGCTAGGGTAACCCCATGTGGTTGCTAGGCAGTTACCAAAGTGATACTCACAAGGCTCCTTGCAAATCTGAGTGAAATATGTCAACCCCTAAGTCTCTACGATGTTCTGGTTCAAAGATATATGATTTGTTACTTGGTTGCTAGGGTAACCCTGTCTGGTTGCTATGCAGTTACCAGGGTGATACATATCAAGGCTCCTTGCAATCCTGAGTGAAATATGTGAAACAGGAAGTCTCTACGATTTTCTGGTGCAGAGATATGTGATTTGTTACTTGGTTGCTAGGGTAACCCCATCTGGTTGCTAGGCAGTTACCAAGGTGATACTCATAAGGCCCCTTGCAATCCTGTGTGAAATATGTCAACCCCTAAGTCTCTACAATGTTCTGGTTCAAAGATATGTGATTTGTTACTTGGTTGCTAGGGTAACCACATCTGGTTGCTAGGCAGTTACCAGAGTGATACATATCAAGCCTCCTTTCCATCCTGAGTGAAATAAGTGAAACAGCAAGTCTCTACGATTTTCTGGTGCAAAGATATGTGATTTGTTACTTGGTTGCTAGGGTAACCACATCTGGTTGCTAGGCAGTTACCAAAGTGATACTCATAAGGCCCCTTGCAATCCTGTGTGAAATATGTCAACCCCTAAGTCTGTACCATGTTCTGGTTCAAAGATATGTGATTTGTTACTTGGTTGCTAGGGTAACCACATCTGGTTACTAGGCAGTTACCAGAGTGATACATATCAAGGCTACTTTCCATCCTGAGTGAAATAAGTGAAACAGGAAGTCTGTATGATTTTCTGGTGGAGAGATATCTTATTTGTTATTTGGTTGCTAGGGTAACCCTGTCTGGTTGCTATGCAGTTACTAGGGTGATACTTGTCAAGCCTCCTTTCCATACTGAGTGAATCAAGTCAACCTGGAAGCTACTATACTGTGGCTATGAAGATTTTAGGTCATTACTTATTGGCTGCTTGATAAAATAAATCCTCTGAGGGAGAGAGAGAGGTAGAGACGCAGGGCTGACAGGCCCTTTTTTGTCTGTGTGTGTGAAAACGTCAGTTGGGATTTAAATTTCTGAACATTCCGCAATGTTAAGTCAATGGGAGTTTTTCCGAGTTTTGATCGTCATTTTTAGGAAAACCGTAAGTCCGATCAGTTAGAAAAGATATAGCACACTATTCGGGATTAGTCTGAAGGTCTGTGCCGAGTTTGGTGCATGTAGCTTAAAAGCTCTAGGAGGAGTTAGATTTAGAAATTTAGTCTCAGAATAATAATAATAACTAGAATGTACATTTCCTGAAGAAAATGTGAGTGGTGCTTGCCGTGGCAATACTCATCAAATAGCATTTTCTAACTTGTTTCTAAGCACTAAAATAAAGGCCATAGACTGTTGTTAGCACATGTTTTTCATGATGGTAGCACGTTTTTAGAATGTTTTAGCACTTCGCTAGGCGATGCTAGCATGTGTTAGCATGTTTTAGCAATTCCATAGGCAATGCTAACATCTGTTGGCATAATACTAGCATGTTTTAGCACTTCGTTAGGCGATGCTAGCATGATGCTAGCACGTTTTTAGCATGTTTTAGCACTTTGCTAGGCGATAAAAGCATGTGTTAGCATGTAATTAGCACGTTTTTAGCATGTTTTAGTACTTCACTAGGCGATGCCAATATGTGTTAGCATGATTCTAGCATGTTTTTAGCATGTTTTAGTACTTTGCTATGCGATACTAGTATGTGTTAGCATAATGCTAGCATGTTTTAACATGTTTTAACACTTCGCTAGGTGATGCCAGCATGTGTTAGCATGATGCTAGCACTTTTTTAGCATGTTTTAGCACTTCACTAGGCGATGTTAGCATGATGCTAACCCGTTTTTAGCATGTTTTAGCACTTCGCTAGGCAATGCCAGTATGTGTTAGAATGATGCTAGCACGTTTTTAGCATATTTTAGCATTTTGCTAGGCGATACTAGCATGTGTTAGCATGTTGTTAACATGTTTTTAGCATGTTTTAGCACTTTGCTAGGTGATACTAGCATGTGTTAGCATGATGCTAGCACGTTTTTAGCATGTTTTAACACTTCAGTAGGCAATACTAGCATGTGTTAGCATGTTGTTAGCACGTTTTTAGCATGTTTTAGCACTTCGCTAGACAATGCCAACATGTGTTAGCATGATGGTAACACGTTTATAGCATGTTTTAGCACTTCGCTAGGCGATGCCAGCATATGTTAGCATGATGCTAGCACATTTTTAGCATGTTTTAGGGTGTGGCTATGAAGATTTTTATTGGCTGCTTGATAATATAAATCCTCTGAGGGAGAGAGAAAGAGAGAGACGCAGGGCTGACAGGCCCTTTTTTGTCTGTGTGTGTGAAAATGTCAGTTGGGATTTAAATTTCGGAACATTCCGCAATGTAAAGTCAATGGGACTTTTTTGGCCGCTTTTTCGTCCGCTGTTCGAACATCGTACACCTGATCGCTTAGAAAAGATATAGCACACCTCTCCTCAATGAGCCGCACGATTTGATGCCTCACTCAGGGGTCTGTGACAAAAGCTGCGGGAGGAGTAGCGCGCCAAACTTTGTGTGGAATAATTTATGCAAGAGAACAATAGTGATGCTTTGCCTTTGGCAAGCACCACTAACTAGATTAAAAAGTTTGAGTACAAATTTAGGTTGGCTTGAGAAAGCCTAGCATAAAGTTTGAAGTAGTTGTAAAAGTTTGAAGATTTACGGTTTCTAGTTTGATGTAATTATAAGTAGTAGTTTTCAAAGTTCAAAGTTTAGAGATTATAAAACCATTCAGTCTATCAAATAGATTAGATAGATAGATAGATAGATAGATAGATAGATAGATAGATAGATAGATAGATAGATAGATAGATAGATATTGACCCTCAGATAGATAGATAGATATTGACCCTCAGATAGATAGATAGATAGATAGATAGATAGATAGATAGATAGATAGATAGATATTGACCCTCAGATAGATAGATAGATAGATAGATAGATAGATAGATAGATAGATATTGACCCTCAGATAGAATGATAGATAGATAGATAGATAGATAGATAGATAGATACATAGTTATTGACCATCAGATAGATAGATAGATAGATAGATAGATAGTTATTGACCATCAGATAGATAGATAGATAGATAGATAGATAGATAGATATTGACCATTAGATAGATAGATAGATAGATAGATATTGATCCTCAGATAGATAGATAGATATTAACCCTCAGATAGATAGATAGATAGATAGATAGATAGATAGATAGATAGATAGAAAGATAGAAAGATAGATTGATAGTCATTGACCCTTAGATAGATAGATAGATATTGACCGTCAGATATATAGATAGATAGATAGTTATTGACCCTGAGATATAGATAGATAGAGTATGAACCACAGATAGATAGATATATAGATAGTTATTGACCCGCAGATAGTTAGATAGATAGATAGATAGATAGATAGATATTGACCCTCAGATAGATAGATAGATAGATAGTCATTGACCCTTAGATAGATAGATAGAGACTGTCAGATATATAGATAGACAGATAGTCATTGACCCTGAGATATAGATAGATAGAGTATGACCCACAGATAGATAGATAGATAGATAGTTATTGACCCGCAGATAGTTAGATAGATAGATAGATAGATAGATATTGACCCTCAGATAGATAGATAGATAGATAGATAGATAGATAGATAGATAGATATTGACCATCAGAAAGATAGATAGATAGATAGATAGACAGATAGACAGATAGATATATCATTTTTTACTTGGTTGTTAGGGTAACCCAATCTGGTTGCTAGGCAGTTTCCAGGGTGATCCTTATCAAGCCTCCTTTTCATTCTGAGTGAATAAAGTCAACCCGGAAGTCTCTATGATTTTCTGTTGCATAGATATGTGATTTGTTACTTGGTTGCTAGGGTAACCATATCTGGTTGATAGGCAGTTACCAGAGTGATATATATCAAGGCTACTTTCCATCTTGAGTAAAATAAGTGAAACAGGAAGTCTCTACGATTTTCTGGTGCAGAGTTATGTGATTTGTTACATGGTTGTTAGGGTAAGCCCTTGTCGTTGCTAGGCAGTTACCAGAGTGATACTTATCAAGCCTCCTTTCCATCCTGAGTGAATTATGTCAACCCGGAAGTCTCTACGATTTTCTGGTGCAGAGATATGTGATTTGTTAGTTGGTTGCTAGGGTAACCCCATCTGGTTGCTAGGCAGTTACTAAGGTGATACTCATAAGGCTCCTTGCAATCCTGTGTGAAATATGTCAAACCCTAAGTCTCTACGATGTTCTGGTTCAAAGATATGTGATTTGTTACTTGGTTGCTAGGGTAACCGCATCTGGTTGCTAGGCAGTTACCAGAGGGATACATATCAAGGCTACTTTCCATCCTGAGTGAAATAAGTGAAACAGGAAGTCTCTATGATTTTCTGGTGCAAAGATATGTGACTTGTTACTTGGTTGCTAGGGTAAACACATCTGGTTGCTAGGCAGTTACCAAAGTGATACTCATAAGGCTCCTTGCAATCCTGTGTGAAATATGTCAACCCCTAAGTCTCTACGATGTTCTGGTTCAAAGATATGTGATTTGTTACTTGGTTGCTAAGGTAACCCTGTCTGGTTGCTATGCAGTTACCAGAGTGATACATATCAAGGCTACTTTCCATCCTGAGTGAAATAAGTGAAACAGGTAGTCTCTACGATATACTGGTGCAGATATATGTGATTTGTTACTTGGTTGCTAGGGTAACCCCGTCTGGTTGCTAGGCAGTTACCAGAGTGATACATATCAAGGCTACTTTCCATCCTGAGTGAATCAAGTCAACACGGAAGTCTCTATGATTTTCTGTTGCAGAGATATGTGATTTGTTACTTGGTTGCTAGGGTAATCACATCTGGTTGCTAGGCAGTTACCAGAGTGATACATATCAAGGCTACTTTCCATCCTGAGTGAATCAAGTCAACCCGGAAGTCTCTATGATTTTCTGGTGCAGAGATATGTGATTTGTTACTTGGTTGCTAGGGTAATCACATCTGGTTGCTAGGCAGTTACCAGAGTGATACATATCAAGACTACTTTCCATCCTGAGTGAAATAAGTCAACCCGGAAGTCTCTCTGATTTTCTGTTGCAGAGATATGTGATTTGTTACTTGGTTGCTAGGGTAATCACATCTGGTTGCTAGGCAGTTACCAGAGGGATACATATCAAGGCTACTTTCCATCCTGAGTGAAATAAGTCAACCCGGAAGTCTCTCTGATTTTCTGTTGCAGAGATATGTGATTTGTTACTTGGTTGCTAGGGTAACCGCATCTGGTTGCTAGGCAGTTACCAGAGGGATACATATCAAGGCTACTTTCCATCCTGAGTGAAATAAGTGAAACAGGAAGTCTCTATGATTTTCTGGTGCAGAGATATGTGATTTGTTACTTGGTTGCTAGGGTAAACACATCTGGTTGCTAGGCAGTTACCAAAGTGATACTCATAAGGCTCCTTGCAATCCTGTGTGAAATATGTCAACCCCTAAGTCTCTACGATGTTCTGGTTCAAAGATATGTGATTTGTTACTTGGTTGCTAGGGTAACCACATCTGGTTGCTAGGCAATTACCAGAGTGATACATATCAAGGCTACTTTCCATCTTGAGTGAAATAAGTGAAACAGGAAGTCTCTATGAATTTCTGGTGCAGAGTTATGTGATTTGTTACTTTGTTGCTAGGGTAAGCCCTTGTCGTTGCTAGGCAGTTACCAGAGTGATACTTTTCAAGAATCCTTGCTATCCTGAGTGAAATAAGTCAAACAGGAAGTCTCTACGATTTTCTGGTGAAGAGATATACTATTTGTTACTTGGTTGCTAGGGTAACCCCATCTGGTTGCTATGCAGTTACCAGGGTGATACTTATCAAGCCTCCTTTCCATCCTGAGTGAATTATGTCAACCCGGAAGTCTCTACGATTTTCTGTTGCAGAGATATGTGATTTGTTACTTGGTTGCTAGGGTAACCGCATCTGGTTGCTAGGCAGTTACCAGAGTTATACATATCAAGGCTACTTTCCATCCTGAGTGAAATAAGTGAAACAGGAAGTCTCTACGATTTTCTGGTGCAGAGATATGTGATTTGTTACTTGGTTGCTAGGGTAAACACATCTGGTTGCTAGGCAGTTACCAAAGTGATACTCATAAGGCTCCTTGCAATCCTGTGTGAAATATGTCAAACCCTAAGTCTCTACGATGTTCTGGTTCAAAGATATGTGATTTGTTACTTGGTTGCTAGGGTAACCCTGTCTGGTTGCTATGCAGTTACCAGGGTGATACATATCAAGGCTACTTTCCAACCTGAGTGAAATAAGTGAAACAGGAAGTCTCTATGATTTTCTGGTGCAGAGATATGTGATTTGTTAGTTGGTTGCTAGGGTAACCCCATCTGGTTGCTAGGCAGTTACCAAGGTGATACTCATAAGGCCCCTTGCAATCCTGTGTGAAATATGTCAACCCCTAAGTCTCTACCATGTTCTGGTTCAAAGATATGTGATTTGTTACTTGGTTGCTAGGGTAACCACATCTGGTTACTAGGCAGTTACCAGAGTGATACATATCAAGGCTACTTTCCATCCTGAGTGAAATAAGTGAAACAGGAAGGCTGTATGATTTTCTGGTGCAGAGATATTTGATTTGTTATTTGGTTGCTAGGGTAACCCTGTCTGGTTGCTATGCAGTTACCAGGGTGATACTTATCAAGCCTCCTTTCCATACTGAGTGAATCAAGTCAACCTGGAAGCTACTATACTGTGGCTATGAAGATTTTAGGTCATTACTTATTGGCTGCTTGATAAAAGAAATCCTCTGAGGGAGAGAGAGAGGGAGAGATGCAGGGCTGACAGGCCCTTTTTTGTCTGTGTGTGTGAAAACGTCAGTTGGGATTTAAATTTCTGAACATTCCGCAATGTTAAGTCAATGGGAGTTTTTCCGAGTTTTGATCGTCATTTTTAGGAAAACCGTAAGTCCGATCAGTTAGAAAAGATATAGCACACTATTCGGGATTAGTCTGAAGGTCTGTGCCGAGTTTGGTGCATGTAGCTTAAAAGCTCTAGGAGGAGTTAGATTTAGAAATTTAGTCTCAGAAGAATAATAATAATAACTAGAATGTACATTTCCTGAAGAAAATGTGAGTGGTGCTTGCCGTGGCAAAATTTCTTTCCACAATGTCCCACCTACTGCCCAAAGTTGAAAGAGGCCACCCCCATGACAGTAGGATGTTCTGGTGCAGAGATATAGGTGTTGTTCCATGGTTGCTAGGGAAACCCATCTGGTTGATATGCAGTTACTAAGGTGACAGCCACCAACGCTACTTGCCATCCTGAGTAAAATAAGTCAACCCGGAAGTCTCTACGATTTTCTAGTACAGAGATATGTGATTTGTTACTTGGTTGCTAGGGTAACCCCATCTGGTTGCTAGGCAGTTACCAAGGGGCAAGCCAACAATGCTCCTTGCCATCCTAAATGAAATAAGTCAACCCGGAAGTCTGTGATTTTCTTGTGCAGAGATATGTGATTTGTTTCTTGGTTGCTAGGGTAACCCCATCTGGTTGCTAGGCAGTTACCAAGGTGACAGGCAACAATGCTCCTTGCCATCCTGAGTGAAATAAGTCAACCCGGAAGTCTCTGTGATTTTCTTGTGCAGAGATATGTGATTTGTTTCTTGGTTGCTAGGGTAACCCCATCTGGTTGCTACGCAGTTACCAAGGTGACAGCCAACAATGCTCCTTGCCATCCTGAGTGAAATAAGTCAACCCGGAAGTCTCTGTGATTTTCTTGTGCAGAGATATGTGATTTGTTGCTTGGTTGCTAGGGTAACCCCATCTGGTTGCTAGGCAGTTACCAAGGTGACAGCCAACAATGCTCCTTGCCATCCTGAGTGAAATAAGTCAACCCGGAAGTCTCTGTGATTTTCTTGTGCAGAGATATGTGATTTGTTTCTTGGTTGCTAGGCAGTTACCAGGGTGATATTTATCAAGTCTACTTTCCATCCTGAGTGAAAAAAGTCAAACCGGAAGTCTCTACGACATTCTGATCCTAAGATACACATCTTAGTTATTTTGAATGGATGTCAATGGTGTTTTGTTGCTAGGGTGCTTTAAATGGTTGCTAGGGCGTGGCTAAGTAGTTCACATGATGAAAGATGAAGACTGATTACTCACCCAATTAAAACAAAGCAACTATCATGTCTCTAGGACATTCTGATCTGAAGATATCTTACTGTAATTGAAATCAATAAATGTGGTTGCTAGGGTGCTCTAAATTGTTGCTAGGGAGTGGCTTGGCAGCTGCCAATGATGAATCTCCAAAGGCTGCTTGTCAGTATGAATGATATAAACCAACTCCCATGCCTCTGTGACATTCAGAATGGAAGATATCTCTCTTTGGATTTTGGTTGCTAAGGTGCTCGAAAATGGTTGCTAGGGAGGGGCTAGGAAGTGTTCAGGGGATTCCTGATTGGCTGTTTTACTGCCCCAAGTCAAACGAGACCACCCTCGTGTTTCTATGATAATTCAGTCCGGAGATATCCCTTTGATCTCTTTCAATGGAAGTCTATGGGAGTTGTTGCTAAGGTGCTCTAAATGGTTGCTAGGGCATGGCTTGATAGCTTCACAATGATCCTGAGAGACTGATTGGTCGTCTGAGTAAAATGAGCCCGCCCCCTTGTCTCTAAGACACTGTGATCCAGAATTATGTTCAATACAAAATCAACAATAGACTTAACATTGGGGCAACTTTGGGCAGCTCCTGCCCCCCAGGGGTGCAACTTTTACCCCATTGTGAGGTATGTTCTCACAGAGCCTGTCAGCCTCTTCAAATGTGGTAAATCACACGTCTCTGCGAAATCCTCGCTCTGAGCTATGACTCGTCAAAGTTCGGCGCAATGTTAAGTCAATGGGATTTTTTGCCCAATTTTTTGCCCCTGGGGCAAACACCGTACCCCCGATCGCTTATAAAAGTCATAGCACACCATTCACAAATAATCCGCACGATTTGACGCCTCATTTGTGGCTCTGCGACCAAAAAATTTTGAAAAAAATTCCATTGACTTACATTGGGGCAACTTTGGGCAGCTCCTGCCCCCCAGGGGTGCAACTTTTACCCCATTGTGAGGTATGTTCTCACAGAGCCTGTCAGCCTCTTCAAATGTGGTAAATCACACGTCTCTGCAAAATCCTCGCTCTGAGCTACGACTCGTCAAATTTCGGCTCAATGTTAAGTCAATGGGATTTTTTGCCCAATTTTTTGCCCCTGGGGCAAACACCGTACCCCCGATCGCTTATAAAAGTCATAGCACACCTTTCCTCAATGAGCCGCGCGATTTGACACCTCATTCATGGCTCTACGCCAAAAGGTGCGGGACGAGTTAGGCGCCGAAATTTTGTACGGAAGAAGAAGAAGAAGAAGAAGAAGAAGAAAAATAAGTATGTGAGATTACAATAGTGTTGCTTTGCAAGCACCACTAATAATAAGTTTAAATAGGATTTCAGTAAGTTGGCTTTCTCAAGCCAACCTAATAATAATAATAATAATAAGTTTAAATAGGATTTCAGTAAGTTGGCTTTCTCAAGCCAACCTAATAATAATAAGTTTAAATAGGATTTCAGTAAGTTGGCTTTCTCAAGCCAACCTAATAAGTATGCAAGAGAACAATAGTGATGCTTTGCCTTTGGCAAGCACCACTAATAATAATAATAAGTATGCAAGAGAACAATAGTGATGCTTTGCCTATGGCAAGCACCACTAATAAGTATGCAAGAGAACAATAGTGATGCTTTGCCTATGGCAAGCACCACTAATAATAAGTATGCAAGATAACAATAGTGATGCTTTGCCTTTGGCAAGCACCACTAACTAGATTAAAAAGTTTGAGTACAAACTTTAGGTTGGCTTGAGAAATCCTAGCATAAAGTTTGAAGTAGTTGTAAAAGTTTGAAGATTTAAGGTTTTTAGTTTGATGTAATTATAAGTAGTAGTTTTCAAAGTTCAAAGTTTAGAGATTATAAAACCATTCAGTCTATCAAATAGATTAGATAGATTGATAGATAGATAGATAGATAGATAGATAGATAGATAGATAGATAGATAGATATTGACCCTCAGATAGATAGATAGATAGATAGATTGATAGATATTGACCCTCAGATAGAAAGATAGATAGATAGATAGATAGAGTATGACCCACAGATAGATATATAGATAGATAGATAGATAGATATTGACCATCAGATAGATAGATAGATAGATAGATAGATAGTTATTGACCCTCAGATAGATAAATAGATAGATAGATATTGATCCACAGATAGATAGATATTGACCCTCAGATAGATAGATAGATAGATAGTCATTGACCCTTAGATAGATAGATAGATAGATAGAGTATGACCCACAGATAGATAGATAGATAGTTATTGACCCTCAGATAGATAGATAGATAGATAGAGTATGACCCACAGATAGATAGATAGATAGTTATTGACCCTCAGATAGATAGATAGATAGATAGAGTATGACCCACAGATAGATAGATAGATAGATATTGACCCTCAGATAGATAGATAGATAGATAGATAGATAGATATTGACCCTCAGAAAGATAGATAGATAGATAGATAGATAGATAGATAGACAGATAGATAGATATATTAATTTTTACTTGGTTGCTAGGGTAACCATATCTGGTTGATAGGCAGTTACCAGAGTGATACATATCAAGGCTACTTTCCATTCTGTGTGAAATAATTCAAACAGGAAGTCTATACGATTTTCTGGTGCAGATATATGTGATTTGTTACTTGGTTGCTAGGGTAACCATATCTGGTTGATAGGCAGTTACCAGAGTGATACATATCAAGGCTACTTTCCATTCTGAGTGAAATAATTCAAACAGGAAGTCTATACGATTTTCTGTTGCATAGATATGTGATTTGTTACTTGGTTGCTAGGGTAACCATATCTGGTTGATAGGCAGTTACCAGAGTGATACATATCAAGGCTACTTTCCATTCTGTGTGAAATAATTCAAACAGGAAGTCTATACGATTTTCTGGTGCAGATATATGTGATTTGTTACTTGGTTGCTAGGGTAACCATATCTGGTTGATAGGCAGTTACCAGAGTGATACATATCAAGGCTACTTTCCATTCTGAGTGAAATAATTCAAACAGGAAGTCTATACGATTTTCTGTTGCATAGATATGTGATTTGTTACTTGGTTGCTAGGGTAACCATATCTGGTTGATAGGCAGTTACCAGAGTGATACATATCAAGGCTACTTTCCATTCTGTGTGAAATAATTCAAACAGGAAGTCTATACGATTTTCTGGTGCAGATATATGTGATTTGTTACTTGGTTGCTAGGGTAACCATATCTGGTTGATAGGCAGTTACCAGAGTGATACATATCAAGGCTACTTTCCATTCTGAGTGAAATAATTCAAACAGGAAGTCTATACGATTTTCTGGTGCAGAGATATGTGATTTGTTACTTGGTTGCTAGGGTAACCCCATCTGGTTGCTAGGCAGTTACCAAAGGGATACTCATAAGGCTCCTTGCAATCCTGTGTGAAATATGTCAACCCCTAAGTCTCTACGATTTTCTGGTTCAAAGATATGTGATTTGTTACTTGGTTGCTAGGGTAACCGCATCTGGTTGCTAGGCAGTTACCAGAGTGATACATATCAAGGCTACTTTCCATCTTGAGTGAAATAAGTGAAACAGGAAGTCTCTACGATTTTCTGGTGCACCGTTATGTGATTTGTTACTTGGTTGATAGGGTAAGCCCTTGTCATTGCTAGGCAGTTACCAGAGTGATACTTTTCAAGACTCCTTGCTATCCTGAGTGAAATAAGTCAAACAGGATGTCTCTACAATTTTCTGGTGAAGAGATATATTATTTGTTACTTGGTTGCTAGGGTAACCCCATCTGGTTGCTATGCAGTTACCAGGGTGATACTTATCAAGCCTCCTTTCCATCCTGAGTGAATTATGTCAACCCGGAAGTCTCTCCGATTTTCTGCTGCAGAGATATGTGATTTGTTACTTGGTTGCTAGGGTAAACCCATCTGGTTGCTAGGCTGTTACCAAAGTGATACTCATAAGGCTCCTTGCAATCCTGTGTGAAATATGTCAATCCATAAGTCTCTACGATGTTCTGGTTCAAAGATATGTGATTTGTTACTTGGTTGCTAGGGTAACCCTGTCTGGTTGCTATGCAGTTACCAGGGTGATACATATCAAGGCTCCTTGCAATCCTGAGTGAAATATGTGAAACAGGAAGTCTCTACGATTTTCTGGTGCAGAGATATGTGATTTGTTTCTTGGTTGCTATGGTAATCATATCTGGTTGCTAGGCAGTTACCAGAGTGATACATATCAAGGCTACTTTCCATCCTGTGTGAAATAAGTGAAACAGGAAGTCACTACGATTTTCTGGTGCAGAGATATGTGATTTGTTACTTGGTTGCTAGGGTAACCCCATCTGGTTGCTAGGCAGTTACCAGAGTGATACATATCAAGGCTACTTTCCATCCTGAGTGAAATAAGTGAAACAGGAAGTCTGTATGATTTTCTGGTGCAGAAATATGTGGTTTGTTATTTGGTTGCTAGGGTATCCCTGTCTGGTTGCTATGCAGTTACCAGGGTGATACTTATCAAGCCTGCTTTCCATACTGAGTGAATCAAGTCAACCTGGAAGCTACTATACTGTGGCTATGAAGATTTTAGGTCATTACTTATTAGCTGCTTGATAAAAGAAATCCTCTGAGGGAGAGAGAGAGGGAGAGACGCAGGGCTGACAGGCCCTTTTTTGTCTGTGTGTGTGAAAATGTCAGTTGGTATTTAAATTTCTGAACATTCCGCAATGTTAAGTCAATGGGAGTTTTTCCGAGTTTTGATCGTCATTTTTAGGAAAACCGTAAGTCCGATCAGTTAGAAAAGATATAGCACACTATTCGGGATTAATTCAGGTCTGTGCCGAGTTTGGTGCATGTAGCTTAAAAGCTCTAGGAGGAGTTAGATTTAGAAATTTAGTCTCAGAATAATAATATTAACTAGAATGTACATTTCCTGAAGAAAATGTGAGTGGTGCTTGCCGTGGCAAAATTTCTTACCACAATGTCCCACCTACTGCCCAAAGTTGAAAGAGGCCACCCCCATGACAGTAGGATGTTCTGGTGCAGAGATATATGTGTTGTTCCATGGTTGCTAGGGAAACCCATCTGGTTGATATGCAGTTACTAAGGTGACAGTCACCAACGCTACTTGCCATCCTGAGTAAATTAGTCAACCCGGAAGTCTCTACGATTTTCTAGTACAGAGATATGTGATTTGTTACTTGGTTGCTAGGGTAACCCCATCTGGTTGCTAGGCAGTTACCAAGGGGCAAGCCAACAATGCTCCTTGCCATCCTAAATGAAAAAAGTCAACACGGAATCACTACAATTTTCTGGATCAGAGATATATGATTTGTTACTTTGTTGCTAGGGTAACCCCATCTGGTTGCTAGGCAGTTACCAAGGTGACAGCCAACAATGCTCCTTGCCATCCTGAGTTAAATAAGTCAACCCGGAAGTCTCTGTGATTTTCTTGTTCAGAGATATGTGATTTGTTTCTTGGTTGCTAGGGTAACCCCATCTGGTTGCTAGGCAGTTACCAGGGTGATATTTATCAAGTCTTCTTTCCATCCTGAGTGAAATAAGTCAACCCGGAAGTCTCTACGACATTCTGATCCTAAGATACACATCTTAGTGATTTTGAATGGATGTCAATGGTGTTTTGTTGCTAGGGTGCTTTAAATGGTTGCTAGGGCGTGGCTAAGTAGTTCACATGATGAAAGCTGAAGACTGATTACTCACCCAATGAAAACAAAGCAACTATCATGTCTCTAGGACATTCTGATCTGAAGATATCTTACTGTAATTGAAATCAATAAATGTGGTTGCTAGGGTGCTCTAAATTGTTGCTAGGGAGTGGCTTGGCAGCTGCCAATGATGAATCTCCAAAGGCTGCTTGTCAGTATGAATGATATAAACCAACTCCCATGCCTCTGTGACATTCAGAATGGAAGATATCTCTCTTTGGATTTTGGTTGCTAAGGTGCTCGAAAATGGTTGCTAGGGAGGGGCTAGGAAGTGTTGAGGGGATTCATGATTGGCTGTTTTACTGCCCCAAGTCAAACGAGACCACCCTCGTGTTTCTATGATAATTCAGTCCGGAGAAATCCCTTTGATCTCTTTCAATGGAAGTCTATGGGACTTGTTGCTAAGGTGCTGTAAATGGTTGCTAGGGCGTGGCTTGATAGCTTCACAATGATCCTGAGAGACTGATTGGTCGTCTGCGTAAAATGAGCCCGCCCCCTTGTCTCTAAGACACTGTGATCCAGAGTTATGTTCAATACAAAATCTACCATAGACTTAACATTGGGGCAACTTTGGGCAGCTCATGCCCCCCAGGGGTGCAACTTTTACCCCATTGTGAGGTATGTTCTCACAGAGCCTGTCAGCCTCTTCAAATGTGGTAAATCACACGTCTCTGTGAAATCCTCGCTCTGAGCTATGACTCGTCAAAGTTCGGCGCAATGTTAAGAATGGGATTTTTTGCCCAATTTTTTGCCCCTGGGGCAAATACCGTACCCCCGATCGCTTATAAAAGTCATAGTACACCATTCCCAAATAATCCGCACGATTTGACGCCTCATTCGTGGGTCTGTGACCAAAAAATTTTGCCAAAAATTCCATTGACTTACATTGGGGCAACTTTGGGCAGCTCCTGCCCCCCAGGGGTAAAACTTTTACCCCATTGTGAGGTATGTTCTCACAGAGCCTGTCAGCCTCTTCAAATGTGGTAAATCACACGTCTCTGCGAAATCCTCGCTCTGAGCTATGACTCGTCAAAGTTCGGCTCAATGTTAAGTCAATGGGATTTTTTGCCCAATTTTTTGCCCCTGGGGCAAACACCGTACCCCCGATCGCTTATAAAAGTCATAGCACACCTCTCCTCAATGAGCCGCACGATTTGACACCTCATTCATGGGTCTACGCCAAAAGGTGCGGGACGAGTTAGGCGCCGAAGTTTTGTACGGAAGAAGAAGAAGAAAAAGAAAAACTAGAATGTACATTTCCTGAAGAAAATGTGAGTGGTGCTTGCCGTGGCAAAACTCATCAAATAGAATTTTCTAACTTGTTTCTAAGCACTAAAATAAAGGTCATAGAATGTTGCTAACATGTGTTTTTCATGATGGTAGCACATTTTTAAATGTTTTAGCACTTTGCTAGGCAAAGCTAGCATGTGTTAGCATGATACTAGCACGTTTTTAGCATGTTTTAGCACTTCGTTTGGCAATGCTAACATGTGTTAGCATGATGCTAGCACATTTTTAACATGTTTTAGCAATGCCCTCGGCAATGCTAACATGTGTTAGCATGATGCTAGCACATTTTTAGCATGTTTTAACAATTCCCTAGGCAATGCTAACATGTATTAGCATAATGCTAGCACGCTTTAGCATGTTTAAACACTTCGCTAGGCGATGCCAACATGTGTTAGCATGATGCTAGCACATTTTTAGCATGTTTTAGTACTTCACTATGCGATACTAGTATGTGTTAGCATGTTGCTAGCACGTTTTTAGCATGTTTTAGCACTTATCTAGGCGATGCCAGCATGTGTTAGCATGATGCTAGCACATTTTTAGCATGTTTTAGTACTTCGTTAGCCGAAGCCAGCATATGTTAGCATGATGCTAGCATATTTTTAGCATGTTTTAGTACTTCGCTAGGCGATACCAGCATGTGTTAGCATGATGCTAGCACGTTTTAGCACTTCGCTATGCGATACTAGTATGTTTTAGCATGTTGATAGCACGTTTTTAGCATGTTTTAGCACTTCGCTATGCAATACTAATATGTTTTAGCATGTTGCTAGCATGTTTTTAGCATGTTTTAGCACTTCGCTATGCAATACTAATATGTTTTAACATGTTGCTAGCATGTTTTTAGCATGTTTTAGCACTTCGCTAGGCGATGCCAGCATATGTTAGCATGATGCTAGCACATTTTTAGCATGTTTTATGTTGTGGCTATGAAGATTTTTATTGGCTGCTTGATAAAAGAAATCCTCTGAGGGAGAGAGAGAGAGACACGCAGGGCTGACAGGCCCTTTTTTGTCTGTGTGTGTGAAAATGTCAGTTGGGATTTAAATTTCTGAACATTCCGCAATGTAAAGTCAATGGGACATTTTTGGCCGCTTTTTCGTCCGCTGTGCGAACATCGTACACCCGATCGCTTATAAAAGTCATAGCACACCTCTCCTCAATGAGCCGCACGATTTGACACCTCATTCATGGGTCTACGCCAAAAGGTGCGGGACGAGTTAGGCGCCGAAGTTTTGTACGGAAGAAGAAGAAGAAGAAGAAGAAGAAGAAAAACTAGAATGTACATTTCCTGAAGAAAATGTGAGTGGTGCTTGCCGTGGCAAAATTTCTTTCCACAATGTCCCACCTACTGCCCAAAGTTGAAAGAGGCCACCCCCATGACAGTAGGATGTTCTGGTGCAGAGATATAGGTGTTGTTCCATGGTTGCTAGGGAAACCCATCTGGTTGATATGCAGTTACTAAGGTGACAGCCACCAACGCTACTTGCCATCCTGAGTAAAATAAGTCAACCCGGAAGTCTCTACGATTTTCTAGTACAGAGATATGTGATTTGTTACTTGGTTGCTAGGGTAACCCCATCTGGTTGCTAGGCAGTTACCAAGGGGCAAGCCAACAATGCTCCTTGCCATCCTAAATGAAATAAGTCAACCCGGAAGTCTGTGATTTTCTTGTGCAGAGATATGTGATTTGTTTCTTGGTTGCTAGGGTAACCCCATCTGGTTGCTAGGCAGTTACCAAGGTGACAGGCAACAATGCTCCTTGCCATCCTGAGTGAAATAAGTCAACCCGGAAGTCTCTGTGATTTTCTTGTGCAGAGATATGTGATTTGTTTCTTGGTTGCTAGGGTAACCCCATCTGGTTGCTACGCAGTTACCAAGGTGACAGCCAACAATGCTCCTTGCCATCCTGAGTGAAATAAGTCAACCCGGAAGTCTCTGTGATTTTCTTGTGCAGAGATATGTGATTTGTTGCTTGGTTGCTAGGGTAACCCCATCTGGTTGCTAGGCAGTTACCAAGGTGACAGCCAACAATGCTCCTTGCCATCCTGAGTGAAATAAGTCAACCCGGAAGTCTCTGTGATTTTCTTGTGCAGAGATATGTGATTTGTTTCTTGGTTGCTAGGCAGTTACCAGGGTGATATTTATCAAGTCTACTTTCCATCCTGAGTGAAAAAAGTCAAACCGGAAGTCTCTACGACATTCTGATCCTAAGATACACATCTTAGTTATTTTGAATGGATGTCAATGGTGTTTTGTTGCTAGGGTGCTTTAAATGGTTGCTAGGGCGTGGCTAAGTAGTTCACATGATGAAAGCTGAAGACTGATTACTCACCCAATGAAAACAAAGCAACTATCATGTCTCTAGGACATTCTGATCTGAAGATATCTTACTGTAATTGAAATCAATAAATGTGGTTGCTAGGGTGCTCTAAATTGTTGCTAGGGAGTGGCTTGGCAGCTGCCAATGATGAATCTCCAAAGGCTGCTTGTCAGTATGAATGATATAAACCAACTCCCATGCCTCTGTGACATTCAGAATGGAAGATATCTCTCTTTGGATTTTGGTTGCTAAGGTGCTCGAAAATGGTTGCTAGGGAGGGGCTAGGAAGTGTTGAGGGGATTCATGATTGGCTGTTTTACTGCCCCAAGTCAAACGAGACCACCCTCGTGTTTCTATGATAATTCAGTCCGGAGAAATCCCTTTGATCTCTTTCAATGGAAGTCTATGGGACTTGTTGCTAAGGTGCTGTAAATGGTTGCTAGGGCGTGGCTTGATAGCTTCACAATGATCCTGAGAGACTGATTGGTCGTCTGCGTAAAATGAGCCCGCCCCCTTGTCTCTAAGACACTGTGATCCAGAGTTATGTTCAATACAAAATCTACCATAGACTTAACATTGGGGCAACTTTGGGCAGCTCATGCCCCCCAGGGGTGCAACTTTTACCCCATTGTGAGGTATGTTCTCACAGAGCCTGTCAGCCTCTTCAAATGTGGTAAATCACACGTCTCTGTGAAATCCTCGCTCTGAGCTATGACTCGTCAAAGTTCGGCGCAATGTTAAGTCAATGGGATTTTTTGCCCAATTTTTTGCCCCTGGGGCAAATACCGTACCCCCGATCGCTTATAAAAGTCATAGTACACCATTCCCAAATAATCCGCACGATTTGACGCCTCATTCGTGGGTCTGTGACCAAAAAATTTTGCCAAAAATTCCATTGACTTACATTGGGGCAACTTTGGGCAGCTCCTGCCCCCCAGGGGTAAAACTTTTACCCCATTGTGAGGTATGTTCTCACAGAGCCTGTCAGCCTCTTCAAATGTGGTAAATCACACGTTTCTGCGAAATCCTCGCTCTGAGCTATGACTCGTCAAAGTTCGGCTCAATGTTAAGTCAATGGGATTTTTTGCCCAATTTTTTGCCCCTGGGGCAAACACCGTACCCCCGATCGCTTATAAAAGTCATAGCACACCTCTCCTCAATGAGCCGCACGATTTGACACCTCATTCATGGGTCTACGCCAAAAGGTGCGGGACGAGTTAGGCGCCGAAGTTTTGTACGGAAGAAGAAGAAGAAGAAAAAGAAAAACTAGAATGTACATTTCCTGAAGAAAATGTGAGTGGTGCTTGCCGTGGCAAAACTCGTCAAATAGAATTTTCTAACTTGTTTCTAAGCACTAAAATAAAGGTCATAGAATGTTGCTAACATGTGTTTTTCATGATGGTAGCACATTTTTAAATGTTTTAGCACTTTGCTAGGCAAAGCTAGCATGTGTTAGCATGATACTAGCACGTTTTTAGCATGTTTTAGCACTTCGTTTGGCAATGCTAACATGTGTTAGCATGATGCTAGCACATTTTTAACATGTTTTAGCAATGCCCTCGGCAATGCTAACATGTGTTAGCATGATGCTAGCACATTTTTAGCATGTTTTAACAATTCCCTAGGCAATGCTAACATGTATTAGCATAATGCTAGCACGCTTTAGCATGTTTAAACACTTCGCTAGGCGATGCCAACATGTGTTAGCATGATGCTAGCACATTTTTAGCATGTTTTAGTACTTCACTATGCGATACTAGTATGTGTTAGCATGTTGCTAGCACGTTTTTAGCATGTTTTAGCACTTATCTAGGCGATGCCAGCATGTGTTAGCATGATGCTAGCACATTTTTAGCATGTTTTAGTACTTCGTTAGCCGAAGCCAGCATATGTTAGCATGATGCTAGCATATTTTTAGCATGTTTTAGTACTTCGCTAGGCGATACCAGCATGTGTTAGCATGATGCTAGCATGTTTTAGCACTTCGCTATGCGATACTAGTATGTTTTAGCATGTTGATAGCACGTTTTTAGCATGTTTTAGCACTTCGCTATGCAATACTAATATGTTTTAACATGTTGCTAGCATGTTTTTAGCATGTTTTAGCACTTCGCTAGGCGATGCCAGCATATGTTAGCATGATGCTAGCACATTTTTAGCATGTTTTATGTTGTGGCTATGAAGATTTTTATTGGCTGCTTGATAAAAGAAATCCTCTGAGGGAGAGAGAGAGAGACACGCAGGGCTGACAGGCCCTTTTTTGTCTGTGTGTGTGAAAATGTCAGTTGGGATTTAAATTTCTGAACATTCCGCAATGTAAAGTCAATGGGACATTTTTGGCCGCTTTTTCGTCCGCTGTGCGAACATCGTACACCCGATCGCTTATAAAAGTCATAGCACACCTCTCCTCAATGAGCCGCACGATTTGACACCTCATTCATGGGTCTACGCCAAAAGGTGCGGGACGAGTTAGGCGCCGAAGTTTTGTACGGAAGAAGAAGAAGAAGAAGAAGAAGAAAAACTAGAATGTACATTTCCTGAAGAAAATGTGAGTGGTGCTTGCCGTGGCAAAATTTCTTTCCACAATGTCCCACCTACTGCCCAAAGTTGAAAGAGGCCACCCCCATGACAGTAGGATGTTCTGGTGCAGAGATATAGGTGTTGTTCCATGGTTGCTAGGGAAACCCATCTGGTTGATATGCAGTTACTAAGGTGACAGCCACCAACGCTACTTGCCATCCTGAGTAAAATAAGTCAACCCGGAAGTCTCTACGATTTTCTAGTACAGAGATATGTGATTTGTTACTTGGTTGCTAGGGTAACCCCATCTGGTTGCTAGGCAGTTACCAAGGGGCAAGCCAACAATGCTCCTTGCCATCCTAAATGAAATAAGTCAACCCGGAAGTCTGTGATTTTCTTGTGCAGAGATATGTGATTTGTTTCTTGGTTGCTAGGGTAACCCCATCTGGTTGCTAGGCAGTTACCAAGGTGACAGGCAACAATGCTCCTTGCCATCCTGAGTGAAATAAGTCAACCCGGAAGTCTCTGTGATTTTCTTGTGCAGAGATATGTGATTTGTTTCTTGGTTGCTAGGGTAACCCCATCTGGTTGCTACGCAGTTACCAAGGTGACAGCCAACAATGCTCCTTGCCATCCTGAGTGAAATAAGTCAACCCGGAAGTCTCTGTGATTTTCTTGTGCAGAGATATGTGATTTGTTGCTTGGTTGCTAGGGTAACCCCATCTGGTTGCTAGGCAGTTACCAAGGTGACAGCCAACAATGCTCCTTGCCATCCTGAGTGAAATAAGTCAACCCGGAAGTCTCTGTGATTTTCTTGTGCAGAGATATGTGATTTGTTTCTTGGTTGCTAGGCAGTTACCAGGGTGATATTTATCAAGTCTACTTTCCATCCTGAGTGAAAAAAGTCAAACCGGAAGTCTCTACGACATTCTGATCCTAAGATACACATCTTAGTTATTTTGAATGGATGTCAATGGTGTTTTGTTGCTAGGGTGCTTTAAATGGTTGCTAGGGCGTGGCTAAGTAGTTCACATGATGAAAGATGAAGACTGATTACTCACCCAATTAAAACAAAGCAACTATCATGTCTCTAGGACATTCTGATCTGAAGATATCTTACTGTAATTGAAATCAATAAATGTGGTTGCTAGGGTGCTCTAAATTGTTGCTAGGGAGTGGCTTGGCAGCTGCCAATGATGAATCTCCAAAGGCTGCTTGTCAGTATGAATGATATAAACCAACTCCCATGCCTCTGTGACATTCAGAATGGAAGATATCTCTCTTTGGATTTTGGTTGCTAAGGTGCTCGAAAATGGTTGCTAGGGAGGGGCTAGGAAGTGTTCAGGGGATTCCTGATTGGCTGTTTTACTGCCCCAAGTCAAACGAGACCACCCTCGTGTTTCTATGATAATTCAGTCCGGAGATATCCCTTTGATCTCTTTCAATGGAAGTCTATGGGAGTTGTTGCTAAGGTGCTCTAAATGGTTGCTAGGGCATGGCTTGATAGCTTCACAATGATCCTGAGAGACTGATTGGTCGTCTGAGTAAAATGAGCCCGCCCCCTTGTCTCTAAGACACTGTGATCCAGAATTATGTTCAATACAAAATCAACAATAGACTTAACATTGGGGCAACTTTGGGCAGCTCCTGCCCCCCAGGGGTGCAACTTTTACCCCATTGTGAGGTATGTTCTCACAGAGCCTGTCAGCCTCTTCAAATGTGGTAAATCACACGTCTCTGCGAAATCCTCGCTCTGAGCTATGACTCGTCAAAGTTCGGCGCAATGTTAAGTCAATGGGATTTTTTGCCCAATTTTTTGCCCCTGGGGCAAACACCGTACCCCCGATCGCTTATAAAAGTCATAGCACACCATTCACAAATAATCCGCACGATTTGACGCCTCATTTGTGGCTCTGCGACCAAAAAATTTTGAAAAAAATTCCATTGACTTACATTGGGGCAACTTTGGGCAGCTCCTGCCCCCCAGGGGTGCAACTTTTACCCCATTGTGAGGTATGTTCTCACAGAGCCTGTCAGCCTCTTCAAATGTGGTAAATCACACGTCTCTGCAAAATCCTCGCTCTGAGCTACGACTCGTCAAATTTCGGCTCAATGTTAAGTCAATGGGATTTTTTGCCCAATTTTTTGCCCCTGGGGCAAACACCGTACCCCCGATCGCTTATAAAAGTCATAGCACACCTTTCCTCAATGAGCCGCGCGATTTGACACCTCATTCATGGCTCTACGCCAAAAGGTGCGGGACGAGTTAGGCGCCGAAATTTTGTACGGAAGAAGAAGAAGAAGAAGAAGAAGAAGAAAAATAAGTATGTGAGATTACAATAGTGTTGCTTTGCAAGCACCACTAATAAGTATGTGAGATTACAATAGTGTTGCTTTGCAAGCACCACTAATAATAAGTATGTGAGATTACAATAGTGTTGCTTTGCAAGCACCACTAATAAGTATGTGAGATTACAATAGTGTTGCTTTGCAAGCACCACTAACTAGAATGTACATTTCCTGAAGAAAATGTGAGTGGTGCTTGCCGTGGCAAAACTCGTCAAATAGCATTTTCTAATTTGTTTCTAAGCACTAAAATAAAGGTCATAGAATGTTGCTAACACATGTTTTTCATGATGGTAGCATGTTTTTAGAATGTTTTAGCACTTCGCTAGGCGAAGCAAGCATGTGTTAGCATGATACTAGCACGTTTTTAGCATGTTTTAGCACTTTGTTTGGCGATGCTAACATTTGTTAGCATGATGCTAGCACGTTTTTAACATGTTTTAGCAATTCCCTAGGCAATGCTAACATGCATTAGCATGTTGCTAGGACGTTTTTAGCATGTTTTAGCACTTTGCTAGGCGATGCCAGCATGTGTTAGCATGATGCTAACACATTTATAGAATGTTTTAGCACTTCGCTAGGCAATACTAGCATGTCGTTAGCACGTTTTTAGCATGTTTTAGCACTTTGCTAGGCGATGCCAACATGTGTTAGCATGATGCTAGCACATTTTTAGCATGTTTTAGGGTGTGGCTATGAAGATTTTTCTTGCCTGCTTGATAAAAGAAATCCACTGAGGGAGAGAGAGAGAGAGAGAGACGCAGGGCTGACAGGCCCTTTTTTGTCTGTGTGTGTGAAAATGTCAGTTGGGATTTAAATTTCTGAACATTCCGCAATGTAAAGTCAATGGGACTTTTTTGGCCGCTTTTTCGTCCGCTGTTCGAACATCGTACACCCGATCGCTTAGAAAAGATATAGCACACCTCTCCTCAATGAGCCGCACGATTTGATGCCTCACTCAGTGGTGTGTGACAAAAGCTGTGGGAGGAGTAGCGCGCCAAACTTTGTGTGGAAAAATAATAATAATTAGAACTAGAATGTACATTTCCTGAAGAAAATGTGAGTGGTGCTTGCCGTGGCAAAATTTCTTACCATAATGTCCCACCTACTGCCCAAAGTTGAAAGAGGCCACCCCCATGACAGTAGGATGTTCTGGTGCAAAGATATTGGTGTTGTTCCATGGTTGCTAGGAAAACCCATCTGGTTGATATGCAGTTACTAAGGTGACAGCCACCAATGCTACTTGCCATCCTGAGTAAAATAAGTCAACCCGGAAGTCTTTACGATTTTCTAGTAGAGAGATATGTGATTTGTTACTTGGTTGCTAGGGTAACCCCATCTGGTTGCTAGGCAGTTAACAAGGGGCAAGCCAACAATGCTCCTTGCCATCCTGAGTGAAATAAGTCAACCCGGAAATCTCTGTGATTTTCTTGTGCAGAGATATGTGATTTGTTTCTTGGTTGCTAGGGTAACCCCATCTGGTTGCTAGGCAGTTACCAAGGTGACAGCCAACAATGCTCCTTGCCATCCTGAGTGAAATAAGTCAACCCAGAAGTCTCTGTGATTTTCTAGTACAGAGATATGTGATTTGTTTCTTGGTTGCTAGTGTAACCCCATCTGGTCGCTAGGCAGTTACCAAGGTGACAGCCAACAATGTTCCTTGCCATCCTGAGTGAAATAAGTCAACCTGCAAGTCTCTGTGATTTTCTTGTGCAGAGATATATGATTTGTTTCTTGGTTGCTAGGGTAACCCCATTTGGTTGCTAGGCAGTTACCAAGGTGACAGCCAACAATGCTCCTTGCCATCCTGAGTGAAATAAGTCAACCCAGAAGTCTCTGTGATTTTCTTGTGCAGAGATATGCGATTTCTTTCTTGGTTGCTAGGGTAACCCCATCTGGTTGCTAGGCAGTTACCTACGTGATACTCATAAGGCCCCTTGCAATCCTGTGAGAAATATTTCAACCCCTATGTCTCTACGATGTTCTGGTTCAAAGATATTTGATTTGTTACTTGGTTGCTAGGGTAACCCCATCTGGTTGCTAGGCAGTTATCAAGGTGACAGGGAACAATGCTCCTTGCCATCCTGAGTGAAATAAGTCAACCCGGAAGTCTCTACGTCATTCTGATCCCAAGATACACATCTTAGTGATTTTGAATGGATGTCAATGGTTCTTTGTTGCTAGGGTGCTTTAAATGGTTGCTAGGGCGTGGCTAAGTAGTTCACATGATGAAAGCTGAAGACTGATTACTCACCCAATTAAAACAAAGCAACTATCATGTCTCTAGGACATTCTGATCTGAAGATATCTTACTGTAATTGAAATCAATAAATGTGGTTGCTAGGGTGCTCTAAATTGTTGCTAGGGAGTGGCTTGGCAGCTGCCAATGATGAATCTCCAAAGGCTGCTTGTCAGTATGAATGATATAAACCAACTCCCATGCCTCTGTGACATTCAGAATGGAAGATATCTCTCTTTGGATATTGGTTGCTAAGGTGCTCGAAAATGGTTGCTAGGGAGGGGCTAGGAAGTGTTGAGGGGATTCATGATTGGCTGTTTTACTGGCCCAAGTCAAACGAGACCACCCTTGTGTTTCTATGGTAATTCAGTCCAGAAAAATCCCTTTGATCTCTTTCAATGGAAGTCTATGGGACTTGTTGCTAAGGTACTGTAAATGGTTGCTAGGGCGTGGCTTGATAGCTTCACAATGATCCTGAGAGACTGATTGGTCGTCTGAGTAAAATGAGCCTGCCCCCTTGTCTCTAAGACACTGTGATCCAGAGTTATGTTCAATACAAAATCTACCATAGACTTAACATTGGGGCAAATTTGGGCAGCCCCTGCCCCCAAGGGGTGCAACTTTTACCCCATTGTGAGGTATGTTCTCACAGAGCCTGTAAGCCTCTTCAAATGTGGTAAATCACACGTCTCTGTGAAATCCTTGCTCTGAGCTATGACTTGTCAAATTTCGGCGCAATGTTAAGTCAATGGGATTTTTTGCCCAATTTTTTGCCCCTGGGGCAAATACCGTACCCCCGATCACTTATAAAAGTCATAGCACACCATTCCCAAATAATCCGCACGATTTGATGCCTCATTCGTGGGTCTGTGACCAAAAAATTTTGCCAAAAATTCCATTGACTTACATTGGGGCAACTTTGGGCAGCTCCTGCCCCCCAGGGGTAAAAGTTTTACCCCATTGTGAGGTATGTTCTCACAGAGCCTGTCAGCCTCTTCAAATGTGGTAAATCACACGTCTCTGCGAAATCCTCGCTCTGAGCTATGACTCGTCAAAGTTCAGCTCAATGTTAAGTCAATGGGATTTTTTGCCCAATTTTTTGCCCCTGGGGCAAACACCGTACCCCCGATCGCTTATAAAAGTCATAGCACACCTCTCCTCAATGAGCCGCACGATTTGACACCTCATTCATGGGTCTACGCCAAAAGGTGCGGGACGAGTTACGCGCCGAAGTTTTGTACGGAAGAAGAAGAAGAAGAAGAAGAAGAAGAAAAATAAGTATGTGAGATTACAATAGTGTTGCTTTGCAAGCACCACTAACTAGATTGAAAAGTTTGAGTACAAACTTTAGGTTGGCTTGAGAAAGCCTAGCATAAAGTTTGAAGTAGTTGTAAAAGTTTGAAGATTTACGGTTTCTAGTTTGATGTAATTATAAGTAGTAGTTTTCAAAGTTCAAAGTTTAGAGATTATAAAACCATTCAGTCTATCAAATAGATTAGATAGATAGATAGATAGATAGATAGATAGATAGATAGATAGATAGATAGATAGATAGATATTGACCCTCAGATAGATAGATAGATAGATAGATAGATAGATAGATAGATAGATAGATAGATAGAGTATGACCCATAGATAGATAGATAGATAGATAGATAGATAGATATTGACCCTCAGATAGATAGATAGTTATTGACCATCAGATAGATAGATAGATAGATAGATAGTTATTGACCATCAGATAGATAGATAGATAGATAGATATTGACCATTAGATAGATAGATAGATAGATAGATATTGATCCTCAGATAGATAGATAGATATTGACCCTCAGATAGATAGATAGATAGATAGAAAGATAGAAAGATAGATTGATAGTCATTGACCCTTAGATAGATAGATAGATAGATATTGAACGTCAGATATATAGATAGATAGATAGTCATTGACCCTGAGATATAGATAGATAGAGTATGAACCACAGATAGATAGATAGATAGATAGTTATTGACCCGCAGATAGTTAGATAGATAGATAGATAGATATTGACCCTCAGATAGATAGATAGATAGATAGATAGATAGTCATTGACTCTTAGATAGATAGATAGATATTGACCGTCAGATATATAGATAGACAGATAGTCATTGACCCTGAGATATAGATAGATAGAGTATGACCCACAGATAGATAGATAGATAGTTATTGACCCGCAGATAGTTAGATAGATAGATAGATAGATAGATATTGACCCTCAGATAGATAGATAGATAGATAGATAGATAGATAGATATTGACCATCAGAAAGATAGATAGATAGATAGACAGATAGATATATCATTTTTTACTTGGTTGCTAGGGTAACCCAATCTGGTTGCTAGGCAGTTTCCAGGGTGATCCTTATCAAGCCTCCTTTTCATTCTGAGTGAATAAAGTCAACCCGGAAGTCTCTATGATTTTCTGTTGCATAGATATGTGATTTGTTACTTGGTTGCTAGGGTAACCATATCTGGTTGATAGGCAGTTACCAGAGTGATATATATCAAGTCTACTTTCCATCTTGAGTAAAATAAGTGAAACAGGAAGTCTCTACGATTTTCTGGTGCAGAGTTATGTGATTTGTTATTTGGTTGCTAGGGTAAGCCCTTGTCATTGCTAGGCAGTTACCAGAGTGATACTTATCAAGCCTCCTTTCCATCCTGAATAAATTATGTCAACCCGGAATTCTCTACGATTTTCTGGTGCAGAGATATGTGATTTGTTAGTTGGTTGCTAGGGTAACCCCATCTGGTTGCTAGGCAGTTACTAAGGTGATACTCATAAGGCTCCTTGCAATCCTGTGTGAAATATGTCAACCCCTAAGTCTCTACGATGTTCTGGTTCAAAGATATGTTATTTGTTACTTGGTTGCTAGGGTAACCGCATCTGGTTGCTAGGCAGTTACCAGAGGGATACATATCAAGGCTACTTTCCATCCTGAGTGAAATAAGTGAAACAGGAAGTCTCTATGATTTCCTGGTGCAGAGATATGTGACTTGTTACTTGGTTGCTAGGGTAAACACATCTGGTTGCTAGGCAGTTACCAAAGTGATACTCATAAGGCTCCTTGCAATCCTGTGTGAAATATGTCAACCCCTAAGTCTCTACGATGTTCTGGTTCAAAGATATGTGATTTGTTACTTGGTTGCTAAGGTAACCCTGTTTGGTTGCTATGCAGTTACCAGAATGATACATATCAAGGCTACTTTCCATCCTGAGTGAAATAAGTGAAACAGGTAGTCTCTACGATATACTGGTGCAGATATATGTGATTTGTTACTTGGTTGCTAGGGTAACCCCGTCTGGTTACTAGGCAGTTACCAGAGTGATACATATCAAGGCTACTTTCCATCCTGAGTGAATAAAGTCAACCCGGAAGTCTCTATGATTTTCTGTTGCAGAGATATGTGATTTGTTACTTGGTTGCTAGGGTAATCACATCTGGTTGCTAGGCAGTTACCAGAGTGATACATATCAAGGCTACTTTCCATCCTGAGTGAAATAAGTCAACCCGGAAGTCTCTCTGATTTTCTGTTGCAGAGATATGTGATTTGTTACTTGGTTGCTAGAGTAATCACATCTGGTTGCTAGGCAGTTACCAGAGTGATACATATCAAGGCTACTTTCCATCCTGAGTGAAATAAGTGAAACATGTAGTCTCTACGATTTTCTGTTGCAGAGATATGTGATTTGTTACTTGGTTGCTAGGGTAACCCCGTCTGGTTGCTAGGCAGTTACCAGAGTGATACATATCAAGGCTACTTTCCATCCTGAGTGAATAAAGTCAACCCGGAAGTCTCTATGATTTTCTGTTGCAGAGATATGTGATTTGTTACTTGGTTGCTAGGGTAATCACATCTGGTTGCTAGGCAGTTACCAGAGTGATACATATCAAGGCTGCTTTCCATCCTGAGTGAAATAAGTCAACCCAGAAGTCTCTTTGATTTTCTGTTGCAGAGATATGTGATTTGTTACTTGGTTGCTAGGGTAATCACATCTGGTTGCTAGGCAGTTACCAGAGTGATACATATCAAGGCTACTTTCCATCCTGAGTGAAATAAGTCAACCCGGAAGTCTCTCTGATTTTCTGTTGCAGAGATATGTGATTTGTTACTTGGTTGCTAGGGTAATCACATCTGGTTGCTAGGCAGTTACCAGAGTGATACATATCAAGGCTACTTTCCATCTTGAGTGAAATAAGTGAAACAGGAAGTCACTACGATTTTCTGGTGCAGAAATATGTGATTTGTTACTTGGTTGCTAGGGTAACCCCATCTGGTTGCTAGGCAGTTACCAGAGTGATACATATCAAGGCTACTTTCCATCCTGAGTGAAATAAGTGAAACAGGAAGTCTGTATGATTTTCTGGTGCAGAGATATGTGATTTGTTACTTGGTTGCTAGGGTAACCCCATCTGGTTGCTAGGCAGTTACCAGAGTGATACATATCAAGGCTACTTTCCATCCTGAGTGAAATAAGTGAAACAGGATGTCTGTATGATTTTCTGGTGCAGAAATATGTGATTTGTTATTTGGTTGCTAGGGTAACCCTGTCTGGTTGCTATGCAGTTACCAGGGTGATACTTATCAAGCCTCCTTTCCATACTGAGTGAATCAAGTCAACCTGGAAGCTACTATACTGTGGCTATGAAGATTTTAGGTCATTACTTATTGGCTGCTTGATAAAAGAAATCCTCTGAGGGAGAGAGAGAAGGAGAGACGCAGGGCTGACAGGCCCTTTTTCGTCTGTGTGTGTGAAAACGTCAGTTGGGATTTAAATTTCTGAACATTCCGCAATGTTAATCAATGGGATTTTTTCCGAGTTTTGATCGTCATTTTTAGGAAAACCGTAAGTCCGATCAGTTAGAAAAGATATAGCACACTATTCGGGATTAGTCTGAAGGTCTGTGCCGAGTTTGGTGCATGTAGCTTAAAAGCTCTAGGAGGAGTTACATTTAGAAATTTAGTCTCAGAAGAATAATAATAATAATAAGTTTAAATAGGATTTCAGTAAGTTGGCTTTCTCAAGCCAACCTAACTAGAATGTACATTTCCTGAAGAAAATGTGAGTGGTGCTTGCCATGGCAAAACTCGTCAAATAGCATTTTCTAACTTGTTTCTAAGCACTAAAATAAAGGTCATAGAATGTTGCTAACATGTGTTTTTCATGATGGTAGCACGTTTTTAGAATGTTTTAGCACTTTGCTAGGTGAAGCTAGCATGTGTTAGCATGATACTAGCACGTTTTTAGCATGTTTTAGCACTTCGTTTGGCAATGCTAATATGTGTTAGCATAATGCTAGCACGTTTTAACATGTTTTAGCACTTTGCTAGGCAATGCCAGCATGTGTTAGCATGATACTAGCACGTTTTTAGCATGTTTTAGCACTTCGCTAGGCGATGCTAACATGTGTTAGCATGATGCTAGCACGTTTTTAACATGTTTTAGCAATCCCCTAAGCAATGCTAACATGCATTAGCATAATGCTAGCACGTTTTAACATGTTTTAGCACTTTGCTAGGCAATGCCAGCATGTGTTAGCATGATACTAACATGTTTTTAGCATGTTTTAGCACTTCGCTAGGCGATGCTAACATGTGTTAGCATGATGCTAGCATGTTTTTAACATGTTTTAGCAATCCCCTAAGCAAAGCTAACATGCATTAGCATAATGCTAGCACATTTTAACATGTATTAGCACTTTGCTAGGCAATGCCAGCATGTGTTAGCATGATGCTAGCACATTTTTAGCATGTTTTAACACTTCGCTAGGCAATACTAGCATGTGTTAGCATGTTGTTAGCACGTTTTTAGCATGTTTTAGCACTTCGCTTGGCGATGCCAACATGTGTTAGCATGTTGCGAGCACGTTTTTAGCATGTTTTAGCACTTCGCTAGGCGATGCCAGCATGTGTTAGCATGTTGCTAACACGTTTATAGCATGTTTTAGCACTTCGCTAGGTGATGCCGGCATATGTTAGCATGATGCTAGCACATTTTTAGCATGTTTTAGGGTGTGGCTATGAAGATTTTTATTGGCTGCTTGATAAAAGAAATCCTCTGAGGGAGAGAGAGAGAGAGACGCAGGGCTGACAGGCCCTTTTTTGTCTGTGTGTGTGAAAATGTCAGTTGGGATTTAAATTTCTGAACATTCCGCAATGTAAAGTCAATGGGACTTTTTTGGCCGCTTTTTCGTCCGCTGTTCGAACATCGTACACCCGATCGCTTAGAAAAGATATAGCACACCTCTCCTCAATGAGCCGCACGATTTGATGCCTCACTCAGGGGTCTGTGACAAAATCTGCAGGAGGAGTAGCGCGCCAAACTTTGTGTGGAAAAATAATAATAATTATTATTATAATAATAATAATAAGTATGCAAGAGAACACTAGTGATGCTTTGCCTTTGGCAAGCACCACTAATAATAATAATAATAAGTATGCAAGAGAACACTAGTGATGCTTTGCCTTTGGCAAGCACCACTAATAAGTATGCAAGAGAACACTAGTGATGCTTTGCCTTTGGCAAGCACCACTAATAATAAGTTTAAATAGGATTTCAGTAAGTTGGCTTTCTCAAGCCAACCTAATAAGTATGCAAGAGAACAATAGTGATGCTTTGCCTATGGCAAGCACCACTAATAATAATAATAATAAGTTTAAGTACAATATCAGTAAGTTGGCTCTCACAAGCCAACTTAACTAGATTAAAAAGTTCGCCGAGACAAACTTTAAGTTGGCTTGTGAAAGTTTGGCCCAGAAAGTTTGAAGAAGTTTAAAGTTTAAAGTAGTTTGAAGTTTAAAGTCGTTTGAAGATTAAAGTAGTTTGAAGTTTAAATTAGTTTACCAAATGATACTCATGAGGCTCCTTGCAATCCTGAGTGAAATATGTCAACCCCTAAGTCTCTACAATGTTCTGGTTCAAAGATATGTGACTTGTTACTTGGTTGCTAGGGTATCCATATCTGGTTGCTATGCAGTTACCAAAGTGATACTCATAAGGCTCCTTGCAATCCTGAGTGAAATATGTCAACCCCTAAGTCTCTACGATGTTCTGGTTCAAAGATATGTTATTTGTTACTTGGTTGCTAGGGTAACCACATCTGGTTGCTAGGCAGTTACCAGAGGGATACATATCAAGGCTACTTTCCATCCTGAGTGAAATAAGTGAAACAGGAAGTCTCTATGATTTCCTGGTGCAGAGATATGTGACTTGTTACTTGGTTGCTAGGGTAAACACATCTGGTTGCTAGGCAGTTACCAAAGTGATACTCATAAGGCTCCTTGCAATCCTGTGTGAAATATGTCAACCCCTAAGTCTCTACGATGTTCTGGTTCAAAGATATGTGATTTGTTACTTGGTTGCTAAGGTAACCCTGTCTGGTTGCTATGCAGTTACCAGAATGATACATATCAAGGCTACTTTCCATCCTGAGTGAAATAAGTGAAACAGGTAGTCTCTACGATATACTGGTGCAGATATATGTGATTTGTTACTTGGTTGCTAGGGTAACCCCGTCTGGTTACTAGGCAGTTACCAGAGTGATACATATCAAGGCTACTTTCCATCCTGAGTGAATAAAGTCAACCCGGAAGTCTCTATGATTTTCTGTTGCAGAGATATGTGATTTGTTACTTGGTTGCTAGGGTAATCACATCTGGTTGCTAGGCAGTTACCAGAGTGATACATATCAAGGCTACTTTCCATCCTGAGTGAAATAAGTCAACCCGGAAGTCTCTCTGATTTTCTGTTGCAGAGATATGTGATTTGTTACTTGGTTGCTAGGGTAATCACATCTGGTTGCTAGGCAGTTACCAGAGTGATACATATCAAGGCTACTTTCCATCCTGAGTGAAATAAGTGAAACATGTAGTCTCTACGATTTTCTGTTGCAGAGATATGTGATTTGTTACTTGGTTGCTAGGGTAACCCCGTCTGGTTGCTAGGCAGTTACCAGAGTGATACATATCAAGGCTACTTTCCATCCTGAGTGAATAAAGTCAACCCGGAAGTCTCTATGATTTTCTGTTGCAGAGATATGTGATTTGTTACTTGGTTGCTAGGGTAATCACATCTGGTTGCTAGGCAGTTACCAGAGTGGTACATATCAAGGCTGCTTTCCATCCTGAGTGAAATAAGTCAACCCGGAAGTCTCTTTGATTTTCTGTTGCAGAGATATGTGATTTGTTACTTGGTTGCTAGGGTAATCACATCTGGTTGCTAGGCAGTTACCAGAGTGATACATATCAAGGCTACTTTCCATCCTGAGTGAAATAAGTCAACCCGGAAGTCTCTCTGATTTTCTGTTGCAGAGATATGTGATTTGTTACTTGGTTGCTAGGGTAATCACATCTGGTTGCTAGGCAGTTACCAGAGTGATACATATCAAGGCTACTTTCCATCTTGAGTGAAATAAGTGAAACAGGAAGTCACTACGATTTTCTGGTGCAGAAATATGTGATTTGTTACTTGGTTGCTAGGGTAACCCCATCTGGTTGCTAGGCAGTTACCAGAGTGATACATATCAAGGCTACTTTCCATCCTGAGTGAAATAAGTGAAACAGGAAGTCTGTATGATTTTCTGGTGCAGAGATATGTGATTTGTTACTTGGTTGCTAGCGTAACCCCATCTGGTTGCTAGGCAGTTACCAGAGTGATACATATCAAGGCTACTTTCCATCCTGAGTGAAATAAGTGAAACAGGATGTCTGTATGATTTTCTGGTGCAGAAATATGTGATTTGTTATTTGGTTGCTAGGGTAACCCTGTCTGGTTGCTATGCAGTTACCAGGGTGATACTTATCAAGCCTCCTTTCCATACTGAGTGAATCAAGTCAACCTGGAAGCTACTATACTGTGGCTATGAAGATTTTAGGTCATTACTTATTGGCTGCTTGATAAAAGAAATCCTCTGAGGGAGAGAGAGAAGGAGAGACGCAGGGCTGACAGGCCCTTTTTCGTCTGTGTGTGTGAAAACGTCAGTTGGGATTTAAATTTCTGAACATTCCGCAATGTTAATCAATGGGATTTTTTCAGAGTTTTGATCGTCATTTTTAGGAAAACCGTAAGTCCGATCAGTTAGAAAAGATATAGCACACTATTCGGGATTAGTCTGAAGGTCTGTGCCGAGTTTGGTGCATGTAGCTTAAAAGCTCTAGGAGGAGTTACATTTAGAAATTTAGTCTCAGAATAATAATAATAATAATAAGTTTAAATAGGATTTCAGTAAGTTGGCTTTCTCAAGCCAACCTAACTAGAATGTACATTTCCTGAAGAAAATGTGAGTGGTGCTTGCCATGGCAAAACTCGTCAAATAGCATTTTCTAACTTGTTTCTAAGCACTAAAATAAAGGTCATAGAATGTTGCTAACATGTGTTTTTCATGATGGTAGCACGTTTTTAGAATGTTTTAGCACTTTGCTAGGTGAAGCTAGCATGTGTTAGCATGATACTAGCACGTTTTTAGCATGTTTTAGCACTTCGTTTGGCAATGCTAATATGTGTTAGCATAATGCTAGCACGTTTTAACATGTTTTAGCACTTTGCTAGGCAATGCCAGCATGTGTTAGCATGATACTAGCACGTTTTTAGCATGTTTTAGCACTTCGCTAGGCGATGCTAACATGTGTTAGCATGATGCTAGCACGTTTTTAACATGTTTTAGCAATCCCCTAAGCAATGCTAACATGCATTAGCATAATGCTAGCACGTTTTAACATGTTTTAGCACTTTGCTAGGCAATGCCAGCATGTGTTAGCATGATACTAACATGTTTTTAGCATGTTTTAGCACTTCGCTAGGCGATGCTAACATGTGTTAGCATGATGCTAGCATGTTTTTAACATGTTTTAGCAATCCCCTAAGCAAAGCTAACATGCATTAGCATAATGCTAGCACATTTTAACATGTATTAGCACTTTGCTAGGCAATGCCAGCATGTGTTAGCATGATGCTAGCACATTTTTAGCATGTTTTAACACTTCGCTAGGCAATACTAGCATGTGTTAGCATGTTGTTAGCACGTTTTTAGCATGTTTTAGCACTTCGCTTGGCGATGCCAACATGTGTTAGCATGTTGCGAGCACGTTTTTAGCATGTTTTAGCACTTCGCTAGGCGATGCCAGCATGTGTTAGCATGTTGCTAACACGTTTATAGCATGTTTTAGCACTTCGCTAGGTGATGCCAGCATATGTTAGCATGATGCTAGCACATTTTTAGCATGTTTTAGGGTGTGGCTATGAAGATTTTTATTGGCTGCTTGATAAAAGAAATCCTCTGAGGGAGAGAGAGAGAGAGACGCAGGGCTGACAGGCCCTTTTTTGTCTGTGTGTGTGAAAATGTCAGTTGGGATTTAAATTTCTGAACATTCCGCAATGTAAAGTCAATGGGACTTTTTTGGCCGCTTTTTCGTCCGCTGTTCGAACATCGTACACCCGATCGCTTAGAAAAGATATAGCACACCTCTCCTCAATGAGCCGCACGATTTGATGCCTCACTCAGGGGTCTGTGACAAAATCTGCAGGAGGAGTAGCGCGCCAAACTTTGTGTGGAAAAATAATAATAATTATTATTATAATAATAATAATAAGTATGCAAGAGAACACTAGTGATGCTTTGCCTTTGGCAAGCACCACTAATAATAATAATAATAAGTATGCAAGAGAACACTAGTGATGCTTTGCCTTTGGCAAGCACCACTAATAAGTATGCAAGAGAACACTAGTGATGCTTTGCCTTTGGCAAGCACCACTAATAATAAATTTAAATATGATTTCAGTAAGTTGGCTTTCTCAAGCCAACCTAATAAGTATGCAAGAGAACAATAGTGATGCTTTGCCTATGGCAAGCACCACTAATAATAATAATAATAAGTTTAAGTACAATATCAGTAAGTTGGCTCTCACAAGCCAACTTAACTAGATTAAAAAGTTCGCCGAGACAAACTTTAAGTTGGCTTGTGAAAGTTTGGCCCAGAAAGTTTGAAGAAGTTTAAAGTTTAAAGTAGTTTGAAGTTTAAAGTCGTTTGAAGATTAAAGTAGTTTGAAGTTTAAATTAGTTTACCAAATGATACTCATGAGGCTCCTTGCAATCCTGAGTGAAATATGTCAACCCCTAAGTCTCTACAATGTTCTGGTTCAAAGATATGTGACTTGTTACTTGGTTGCTAGGGTATCCATATCTGGTTGCTATGCAGTTACCAAAGTGATACTCATAAGGCTCCTTGCAATCCTGAGTGAAATATGTCAACCCCTAAGTCTCTACGATGTTCTGGTTCAAAGATATGTGATTTGTTTCGTGGTTGCTAGGGTAACCTTATCTGGTTGCTAGGCAGTTACCAAAGTGATACTTTTCAAGCCTCCTTTCCATCCTGAGTGAATAAAGTCAAACAGGAAGTCTCTATGATTTTTTGTTGCAGAGATATGTGATTTGTTACTTGGTTGCTAGGGTAACCACATCTGGTTGCTAGGCAGTTACCAAAGTGATAATTTTCAAACCTCCTTTCCATCCTGAGTGAATTAAGTCAACCTAGATGTATCTACGATTTTCTGGTGCAAAGATATGTGATTTGTTACTTGGTTGCTAGGGTAACCACATCTGGTTGCTAGGCAGTTACCAAAGTGATACTCATAAGGCCCCTTGCAATCCTGTGTGAAATATGTCAACCCCTAAGTCTCTACGATGTTCTGGTTCAAAGATATGTGATTTCTTACTTGGTTGCTAGGGTAACCATATCTGGTTGCTAGGCAGTTACCAGGGTGATACTTATCAAGCCTCCTTTCCATCCTGAGTGAATAGAGTCAAACAGGAAGTTTCTATGATTTTCTGTTGCATAGATATGTGATTTGTTACTTGGTTGCTAGGGTAACCACATCTGGTTGCTAGGCAGTTTCCAAAGTGATACTCATAAGGCCCCTTGCAATCCTGTGTGAAATATGTCAACCCCTAAGTCTCTACGATGTTCTGGTTCATAGATATGTGATTTGTTACTTGGTTGCTAGTGTAACCATATCTGGTTGCTAGGCAGTTACCAGAGTGATACATATCAAGCCTCCTTTCCATACTGAGTGAACAAAGTCAACCTGGAAGCTACTATACTTTGGATATGAAGATTTTAGGTCATTACTTATTGGCTGCTTGATAAAATAAATCCTCTGAGGGAGAGAGAGAGGGAGAGACGCAGAGCTGACAAGCCCTTTTTTGTCTGTGTGTGTGTGAAAACGTCAGTTGGGATTTAAATTTCTGAACATTCCGCAATGTTAAGTCAATGAGAGTTTTTCCGAGTTTTGATCATAATTTTTAGGAAAACCGTAAGTCCGATCAGTTAGAAAAGATATTGCAACTAACTTCAGAACAGTCCAAAGGTCTAGTCTGAGTTTGGAGTTTGTAGAGTTAAAGCTCTAGGCTGGATTAAAGTTAACAATTTTCTAATAATAATAATAATAATAAAAAGTTTAAGTACAATATCAGTAAGTTGGCTCTCACAAGCCAACTTAACTAGATTAAAAAGTTCGCCGAGACAAACTTTAAGTTGGCTTTTGAAAGTTTGGCCCAGAAAGTTTGAAGAAGTTTAAAGTTTAAAGTAGTTTGAAGTTTAAAGTCGTTTGAAGATTAAAGTAGTTTGAAGTTTAAATTAGTTTACCAAATGATACTCATGAGGCTCCTTGCAATCCTGAGTGAAATATGTCAACCCCTAAGTCTCTACAATGTTCTGGTTCAAAGATATGTGATTTGTTACTTGGTTGCTAGGGTAACCATATCTGGTTGCTATGCAGTTACCAAAGTGATACTCATAAGGCTCCTTGCAATCCTGAGTGAAATATGTCAACCCCTAAGTCTCTACGATGTTCTGGTTCAAAGATATGTGATTTGTTTCGTGGTTGCTAGGGTAACCATATCTGGTTGCTAGGTAGTTACCAAAGTGATACTTTTCAAGCCTCCTTTCCATCCTGAGTGAATAAAGTCAAACAGGAAGTCTCTATGATTTTTTGTTGCAGAGATATGTGATTTGTTACTTGGTTGCTAGGGTAACCACATCTGGTTGCTAGGCAGTTACCAAAGTGATACTTTTCAAGCCTCCTTTCCATCCTGAGTGAATTAAGTCAACCCAGATGTATCTACGATTTTCTGGAGCAGAAATATATAATTTGTTACTTGGTTGCTAGGGTAACCCAATCTGGTTGCTAGGCAGTTACCAGAGTAATGCATATCAAGGCTACTTTCCATCCTGAGTGAAATAAGTGAAACAGGAAGTCTCTTCGATTTTCTGGTGCAGAGATATGTGATTTGTTACTTGGTTGCTAGGGTAACCCCATCTTGTTGCTAGGCAGTTACCAAAGTGATACTCATAAGGTTCCTTGCAATCCTGAGTGAAATATGTCAACCCCTAAGTCTCTACGATGTTCTGGTTCAAAGACGTGTGATTTGTTTCGTGGTTGCTAGGGTAACCATATCTGGTTGCTATGCAGTTACCAGGGTGATACTTATCAAGCCTCCTTTCCATCCTGAGTGAATAAAGTCAAACAGGAAGTCTCTTTGATTTTCTGTTGCAGAGATATGTGATTTGTTACTTGGTTGCTAGGGTAACCACATCTGGTTGCTAGGCAGTTACCAGAGTGATACATATCAAGCCTACTTTCCATCCTGAGTGAAATAAGTGAAACAGGAAGTCTCTACGATTTTCTGGTGCAAAGATATGTGATTTGTTACTTGGTTGCTAGGGTAACCACATCTGGTTGCTAGGCAGTTACCAAAGTGATACTCATTAGGCTCCTTGCAATCCTGAGTGAAATATGTCAACCCATAAGTCTCTACGATGTTATGGTTCAAAGATATGTGATTTGTTACTTGGTTGCTAGGGTAACCACATCTGGTTGCTAGGCAGTTACCAAAGTGATACATATCAAGCCTCCTTTCCATCCTGAGTGAATAAAGTCAACCCGGAAGTCTGTATGAATTTCTGGTGCAGAGATATGTGATTTGTTATTTGGTTGCTAGGGTAACCCTGTCTGGTTGCTATGCAGTTATCAGGGTGATTCTTGTCAAGCCTCCTTTCCATACTGAGTGAACAAAGTCAACCTGGAAGCTACTATACTTTGGCTATGAAGATTTTAGGTCATTACTTATTGGCTGCTTGATAAAATAAATCCTCTGAGGGAGAGAGAGAGGGAGAGACGCAGGGCTGACAGGCCCTTTTTTGTCTGTGTGTGTGTGAAAACGTCAGTTGGGATTTAAATTTCTGAACATTCTGCAATGTTAAGTCAATGAGAGTTTTTCCGAGATTTGATCGTAATTTTTAGGAAAACCGTAAGTCCAATCAGTTAGAAAAGATATAGCAACTAACTTCAGAACAGTCCAAAGGTCTAGTCTGAGTTTGGAGTTTGTACAGTTAAAGCTCTAGGCTGGATTAAAGTTAACAATTTTCTAATAATAATAATAATAATAATAATAATAATAACAATAATAATAATAATAACTAGATTAAAAAGTTCGCCGAGACAAACTTTAAGTTGGCTTGTGAAAGTTTGGCCCAGAAAGTTTGAAGAAGTTTAAAGTTTAAAGTAGTTTGAAGTTTAAAGTAGTTTGAAGTTTAAATTAGTTTAAAGTAGTTTGAAGTTTAAATTAGTTTAAAGTAGTTTGAAGATTAAAGTAGTTTGTAGTTTAATTTAGTTTAAAGTTTAAATTAGTTTAAAGTTTAAATTAGTTTAAAGTAGTTTGTCACAGTAACCAAATCAAATCAAATCAAATCAAATCACTTTATTGTCACACTACTGTGTACACGAGTGCAACAGCAGGTGAAAGTCTTGTGTGCAGTTCCGAGCAACATTGCAGTAATGACAGTGACAATACATAAACCACTTTACAATAACAACATATTTACACAACACAATTTACATAACAAATGTACACATACTTACACAACAATTTACATAACAAATGTACACAATACACACAATGTAGAATACACATACACTAGATAAGGGTATAAATATATATACACTAACTGAATTGGGAGAATATATTGACAGAGTGATGATTAATAAAGTGCAGTGCTGATTGTTGATTGTGAGAGATCATGTGTTCAAAAGTCTTATTGCTTGGGGGAAGAAGCTGTCATGTAGTCGGGTGGTGCGGGTCCTGATGCTGCGATACCGCCTGCCTGATGGAAGCAGTGAGAGCAGCCCATGACTCGGGTGGCTGGAGTCTCTGATGATCCTCCGAGCTTTATGCACACACCGTCTGTTATATATATCCTGGAGGGAGGGAAGCTCACCTCCGATGATGTTTCTGGCAGTTCGCACCACCCTTTGCAGGTCTTTGCGGTTGTGGGCGGTGCTATTGCCGTACCAGGCGGTGATGCAGCCAGTCAGGAACCTCTCTACGGTGCTGGTGTAGAACCGTGTGAGGATGTGGTGGTTCATTCCAAACTTCCTCAGCCGTCTCAGGAAGAAGAGGCGCTGGTGAGTCTTCTTCGCAACGGCCTCAGTGTGGACGGACCATGTGAGTTCCTCAGTAATGTGGACACCGAGGAACTTGAAGCTGCTGACTCTCTCCACCTGTGCTCCATTAATGGAGATGGGGGTGTGTTCTCTGTCTTTCTTCCTGAAGTCCACCACAAGCTCCTTGGTTTTACTGACGTTGAGGGAGAGGTTGTGCTCTTGACACCAGCGTGTCAGAGTGTGCACCTCCTCTCTGTAGGCTGTTTCATCATTGTCAGTGATCAGACCTACCACCGTCGTATCGTCAGCAAACTTAATGATGGCATTGGAGCTATGTGTCGCCACACAGTCATGTGTGTATAGGGAATACAGGAGTTGGCTGAGAACACAGCCCTGTGGTTCTCCAGTGTTGAGGGTCAGTGATGAGGAGATGTTGCTGCCCATTCTAACCACCTGACGTCTGCCTGACAGGAAATCCAGGATCCAGCTGCACAGCGAGCTGTTTAAGCCCAGAGCCCGGAGTTTCTCATCAAGCTTGGAGGGCACTATGGTGTTGAATGCTGAGCTGTAGTCTACAAACAGCATTCTCACATATGTGTTCCTTTTTTCCAGGTGGGAAAGAGCAGTGTGTATTGTAGATGCAATGGCATCATCAGTGGAGCGGTTGTTGCGGTAGGCAAACTGCAATGGGTCCAAAGAGGTGGGCAGAACAGAGCAGATGTGATCTCTGATCAACCTCTCAAAGCATTTGCTGATGATGGGGGTGAGGGCAACAGGACGCCAGTCATTTAAGCAGGTGATTTTTGATTGCTTCGGTACAAGCACAATGGTTGATGTTTTGAGCATGTGGGGACTACAGACAGGGATAGGGACAAGTTGAAAATGTCCGTAAAAACACTAGCCAGTTGGTTCGCGCATGCTCTGATGACGCGGCCCGGAATGCCGTCTGGACCCGCGGCTTTACGAACGTTCACCCGTCGGAAGGATCGGGTTACATCCGCAACAGAGACGGAGAGTGAACCAACCTCTGTAGTGTCGGCCGCGAGTGCTCTCTCCGTGAGGGCGGTGTTGTTGTCCTCGAAACGAGCATAAAATGTATTAAGCTCGTCCGGGAGAGAGGCAACGGTGTTCATGGCGGAGTTTTTATTCTGTTTATAGTCCGTGATGGTGTTAATTCCCTGCCACATACTTCTGGAGTCAATGGTGTTGAACTGTTCTTCAATTTTGTGCCTGTACTGGCGTTTGGCTGCACGGATGGAGTTACGGAGGGCATAACTGGCTTGTTTACGCTCCTCCGCGTTCCCGGAATTAAAAGCGGTGGTCCGCGCAGTAAGTGCCGCGCGAACATCGCCGTTAACCCAGGGTTTCTGGTTGGGGTAGATCCGTATATTTTTTGTCGGAACAACGTCCTCTACGCACGTCCTGATGAAACACGTTACGCTATCAGCGTAAACCTCGATGTCGTCATCGGAGGCAGACCGGAACATCTCCCAGTCCACGTGATCAAAACAGTCCTGTAGCGCAGAGTCTGATTGGTCCGACCAGCACTGGATCATTCTGAGGGCGGGTGATTCCCGTTTCAGTTTCTGCCTGTAAGCGGGCAGAAGCAGAATGGAGGAGTGGTCGGATTTGCCAAATGGTGGGCGGGGGAGGGATTTGTAGCCATCCCGGAAAGGAGAATAGCAATGATCCAAAACCCGGTCCCCTCGTGTGTTAAAGCTGATGTGTTGGTGGTATTTTGGTGCTATTGTTTTGAAGTTGGCTTTGTTGAAGTCCCCAGCAACAATGAACGCAGCCTCAGGGTGCGCAGTTTCCTGCTCACTTATACTGCCATACAGTTCCTTGAGTGCCCGGTCTGTGTCGGCTTGTGGGGGGATGTACACAGCAGTGATAATGACCGCTGTGAATTCCCTCGGTAGCCAGAATGGTCGACACAGAAGCATGAGAAATTCCAGATCAGGAGAGCAGAAAGACCTGATAAAATGTACATTCCTCTGATCACACCATGATTTGTTGATCATAAAACATACACCACCACCTCTGCTTTTACCTGAGAGGTCTTTCGCTCTGTCCGCTCGGTGCACGGAGAAACCCGTGGGTTTGATGGCCGAGTCTGGAATCTCCGCGGACATCCAGGTTTCCGTAAGACAGATAACACAGCAATCTCTCGTCTCTCGTTGGAAAGAGATCCGCGCTCTCAGCTCGCAGAGCTTGTTGTCCAGAGACTGAACATTTGCCAGTAGTATACTGGGTAGCGGGGGGGCGATTTGCGCGACGTCTTACTCTGATGAGAACGCCGGCTCTTTTTCCCCTTTTCCGTCTGCGTTTCCGCGGCTGGGCAGCCCAAACAAAGGGCTCCGCTGGCATGTTTGTAAACCGCGGGTCGGCGTTGAGGAATGTGAAGTCCGGTTTTTGGTGTGTGATTGCCGAACCAATGTCCAAAAGCGTTTGTCTGTCGTACGCAATAAGGCAGACAACATCCAAGACAAAAAAACACAAAACTGTAAACAAAACAAACAATAAACTGCAGTGTTTTAACGGAGCCCGCGACGCAGCAGCCATACTCGGCGCCATCTTGGGTGAAAAAAAAAGGTGAAGGAAATGAGGAAATTAAATAAATTCAACCCAGAAGTCTCTACGATTTTCTGTTGCATAGATATGTGATTTGTTACTTGGTTGCTAGGGTCACAATATCTGGTTGCTAGGCAGTTACCAGAGTGATACATATCAAAGCTACTTTCCATCCTGAGTGAAATAAGCGAAACAGGAAGTCTCTACGATTTTCTGGTGCAGAGATATGTGATTTGTTACTTGGTTGCTAGGGTAACCCCATCTGGTTGCTAGGCAGTTACCAAGGTGATACTCATAAGGCTCCTAGCAATCCTGAGTGAAATATGTCAACCCCTAAGTCTCTACCATGTTCTGGTTTAAAGATTTGTGATTTGTTTCGTTGTTGCTAGGGTAACCATATCTGGTTGCTATGCAGTTACCAGGGTGATACTCATAAGGCTCCTTGCAATCCTGAGTGAAATATGTCAACCCCAAGTCTCTACGTTGTTCTGGTTCAAAGATATGTGATTTGTTTCGTGGTTGCTAGGGTAACCGTATCTGGTTGCTATGCAGTTACCAGGGTGATACTTTTCAAGCCTCCTTTCCATCCTGAGTGAAATAAGTGAAACAGGAAGTCTCTATGATTTTCTGGTGCAGAGATATGTGATTTGTTACTTGGTTGCTAGGGTAACCCCATCTGGTTGCTAGGCAGTTACCAAAGTGATACTCATAAGGCTCCTTGCAATCCTGAGTGAAATATGTCAACCCATAAGTCTCTACGATGTTCTGGTTCAAAGATATGTGATTTGTTACTTGGTTGCTAGGGTAACCATATCTGGTTGCTAGGCAGTTACCAGAGTGATACATATCAAGCCTCCTTTCCATCCTGAGTGAATAAAGTCAACCCGTAAGTCTGCATGAATTTCTGGTGCAGAGATATGTGATTTGTTATTTGGTTACTAGGGTAACCCTGTCTGGTTGCTATGCAGTTACCAGGGTGATACTTGTCAAGCCTCCTTTCCATACTGAGTGAACAAAGTCAACCTGGAAGCTACTATACTGTGGCTATGAAGATTTTAGGTCATTACTTATTGGCTGCTTGATAAAATAAATCCTCTGAGGGAGAGAGAGAGATAGAGACGCAGGGCTGACAGGCCCTTTTTTGTCTGTGTGTGTGAAAACGTCAGTTGGGATTTAAATTTCTGAACATTCCCCAATGTTAAGTCAATGGGAGTTTTTCCGAGTTTTGATCGTCATTTTTAGGAAAACCGTAAGTCCGATCAGTTAGAAAAGATATAGCAACTAACTTCAGAACAGTCCAAAGGTCTAGTCTGAGTTTGGAGTTTGTAGAGTTAAAGCTCTAGGCTGGATTAAAGTTAACAGTTTTCTAATAATAATAATAATAATAATAATAATAATAATAATAATAATAAGTTTAAGTACAATATCAGTATGTTGGCTCTCACAAGCCAACTTAATAATAATAATAAGTTTAAGTACAATATCAGTAAGTTGGCTCTCACAAGCCAACTTAATAATGACATTGTTGGATACAGCTAAAATGGTCAAGACTACTTGGAACTGGAAAAAAAGAATTTGAGGGAGGATACAAATATTTGATGTGCTTAAAACTAGCTGCTCTTCATGCTAGTTTATCTTTATTTTTAGATAGTAATATCTAATAGCTCTTAAAATCATTGGATTTAATGCTGTAAAAAATAATGGTACTCCAAAATGCATTCTATAAGGTGATTTGATTCTGTTATGTTTTTAATTTGAAAGAATTTTAAATATCTTCACTGGTCTTGCAGAGTGCCACTCTACATGTTGTAGTAGGCTGTAAACCTAACAAAGATATCATAGCATAATGTCTTCCGTATTCCTCCCCCTTGAGCTTTCTGGTGCTGAGAGATTTGTGGCTGGTTTAAAATGTTTGAACTCAGTGATTTGTGCTGTTAATTGCCACTGCTTTCTGCATGATGAAATCAGGCTTAACCTGCATCCTGGATATCTTATTCCACAGGAAAGCAATTCACTCATGTTTAATATTGCTGATATGTGGATGGAATTACATAATAGAGACAGGTTGGTTGCAGTTGTACCTGGAGAGGTTGCTAGAATTTGTGTTTCTAATGCCCAGCTGGATGTCGTTTCAAGGGCAAGCTTTTTTTTCTTTACCAGTAGTTCTAGTTTTGAGATTTGCTAGAATATAAAATTTTCACCTTGGAAAGATCAAGAGCTGTACATTCTAACAGAGTTAAAAATATATATATTTAATTTAAAAGTATGTTTAATTTAAAATTATCTATATTAACCCTGTGGTACAGTATATGTTAACATACAAATTTCCTTCACTTACTCATACAAATTTTATTGTTGAAATGTAAGGCCAGACTTTAATAATAATATTTAACAATAATATTTTGATTTATTTTCTTTAAACTCTTTAAATCTTTATTCAATCTTTAAACCAAAAATATGCTATTTTTATTTATTTTTTGCATAATAATATGCAATAATATTTCAATTTACATTTGATTTTCTTTCCAAAATGTATTCCAGGGGAGAGGGAACACATATGATGAAGCACTCGTCAGATTGTGCTATTAAAACACATTTCTGCTCATTTCCTCTACATCCAGATTTTTTACAGCATTTTTTTGTTTGTTTTTTGTTTTGTTTTCAGTCTTGTAATTCACAGATCAACTGCATCTAACATAGTTTTACAGAAAATTAAAAAATATGAACACTGACATATGGAAATTCAGTTCCTCAATGGAATAGCAATACAGTTTCACATAACTACTGTATGTTCTATGGAAAGGGCAAGAAACAATAAGGACGAGGAACATTGAGGCTTGATTTGAGTTTGTATGAGTTCCATGTCTATAAATATAACAATTCATAAAAGAAACATGAATTAAATTAGAGAAAAATCTATACTTTTTGAGTTACCATGTTTAAAATGTAACTTTCAGTTTCCTAAAAAATGTACATATTGATAGAAAATTAAAACATTGACTATTGTTAGGAAAAAATAAGTAGACCTTTTTTTAGCTACTGATGGGATTTTTTTTTACGTCTAATAATTTATAGACATAAGAAACGTAGGCCTGTTTACTGTATCTTGCCCACCTGCATAGGTGTTCTATTCAAATTATAACATCTTAAGTAGATAAAAGATTTGAATCTTAAAAATTCTAATATTAAATTTCATGTAAAATGAGACCACACGTGTGGCAGATCTAATAACATTTTCAGAGGGAAATGTCTGACATTGTATTAACTCTCTTCTGTAACTGTTGTTTTGAAATGTTGTCTGTGAGCAAATCAGATTTGGCCCCCATCCAAGGTGAGTATTCTGTGCCAAGGAGTACAGAATCACCAACTTTAAAAGCAAAGAGTGAGTTTACCATGGCAGGACCATGCAGTGAACCTACAGAGTCAACAGTACTGTTTAATGGGCCCCACCACAGAGCTGCGTGAGGAGATCCTCCACTATACTCTATGGCCATTTCATTTGGAAATATCTTATTGTAATTTAACCAGGGAAACAAGACATTTTGTCCGGCTGCAGTAAAAGACTTTAAACAAACCTGCAAATAATCATGCAAAAGAATTTGCCAGGGCTTATGTTTTGTTTCAAATTCCTATACAAGACCATAAAGATTTGTTGAGATTTGTGTGGGTGAGGATTGATTGTTCCTGGGAGGTTATTGGAAGGTTTCCAGAAAGTTAAGAATCCTTGACCCATAACCCTTTCACCCACTCACAAGGGCCAATTGTTGTCCTTAACACATGCATATATTCAAACAGAAAGACTTTCACAAAAATGCACACAATTCCTCTCCTAATCTCTCCTTTAACACACCCTTATGCTCACGAAGACTACGACTCCCAAAAGATGAACTTACCACATTTGTATTAGAAAGAAAAAAACTCTAAATAACAGACATATAGGGCCCTGGTTTGAACTAATTTATTCATGTAACCATTGTACCAGATCTACATTTCATTCCTTGTAAATATATATATATATATATATATATATATATATATATACACATAACATTTCCTTTATTGATGGCAGCTGATTTTAGATTACTTGATTGTTATAGTAGCTAACATGATGACAGTCTTTCTTTTTCTGTGTGTGCATGTGCCACATTTACAGACGTACAAACCTTTTCTATTCCAAAGAGGGCATGCGCATGACAACGGCTGAAATTCTTATCAGACATAAGTGAAACTCAGATGATTGGGCGTTCGTGTCAGGGTTTATCACATATAGAAGTTGTTTTGCCATTTCATGTATAAACGGAATAACCAATCCATATATTAATAATCACTAGGTGTTTCTCAGGTTTATTAGCATTCCAGAGTAAATATTGACACATATGGAGTCTACATGGCTGTGTAGGACTAAGTCATATAAAAGCCTGATGTCTCCTGACATCAAAAGATCATTCAATTCTCAGAAATTGTGAAGAGTGCGGAGATAAAAAAAAAGAAGAAGAAGAAAGGTGTTTGTTGCCATTACAGTTAGAAATTATTGAGAAACTATTACTCTCTTTTACAGAGTGGAATTATGGCAGCAAAAAGTACAGGTTTAAGAATCTTCTATTTAATTGTGTTATAATTTGCTTGCTAAAGTTATGACCATGGTCATATACTGTACATTTCCTATATCATTCTAAACCAACAAACCAAGATATTCCTCACTGTAGAGGAATTAAGTTTTTACATTTAATTTAAAAGTTAATATGAATGTTATGTATTGTTAGCTATTCTTAAAGGGATAGTTCACCCAAAAATGAAAATTCATATACATCTGTGATAGCATTAGGGTGAGTAAATGATGAGAGAATTCTCATTTTTGTGTGAACTATCCCTTTAAATATACCACACTAAAACTCTTTGTAGATAATGTTAGTTAGCTAACATAGCTTATCACAGGCTAGCTGAAACCAATCACTATTAACTAGGGCTATGAATTGCCACAGACCTCTCAATTTGCTTTTTACAATAATATTTAGTTGCCAATTTGATATGAATTGCAATTTTCTAAAGTATTGTGATTCTGTAAGTATTGCAATTTGATGTTTTGATATACACTCACTGAACCCTTTATTAGGAAAACCTGTACACCAACTTCATGCAATTATCTAATCAGCCCTTCGTGTGGCAGCAAGTGCAATGCATAAAATCCTGCAGATACATGTCAGGATCAACCATCAGAATGGAGAAAAATTTTGATCTCAGTGATTTCGAACATGGCATGATTGTTGGTGCCAGACAAGCTGGTTTGAGTATTTCTGTATCTGCAGATCTCCTGGGATTTTCACTCACATCTGTGGAGTTTACTCAGAATACTCAGCTTGTAGATTTGAATTTGAGAACTTGTACAATAAATATTTGTACTTTTAAGATTAAATTTATCCTAAGAGCCCAGATGTAAAAATGCGTAAAATAAAAATCTGAAGTTGAACACTGCAATCTGCACTCACAGACAATAATCCAAAACCTGTGTTTTGAATTCAAAGTTGCATATAAATAGTCACAAATGTGTAAAATGATACAATGACAGATACAAAATTGTATTACATATTTACTTTAATTAAATTTTGCAGTACAACAACAAATCTGCCACTGCAACTTCAAATCTTCCCGCCTTGACATTTGCAACAACTTTTGTGTAAAACCTGTGGCAAAACTCCCTTGTGCACTTGTTCAAGATGTGAGAGAACAGAGTACCGGGGCTGGGCGGGGCCATTGAAGTTGTGACCAATCACAAGAGCTGGAACGACTGATGCCAGGCCAATCAAAACGGATGTTGTTCATGGCATCCAACAGTTTTTTACTGCTATTTTGTACTGCAAAACTATTAACTAAAGCTGAAAGTGTGTTACTAACAGGAACAGGAGCTGGGGAGGAGGAGGGTTCCATAAATGAAAAAAAAAAAAAAGAACAAATTTATCTGAAAAACTGAACAATTTAAAATGTTAGACAAAGAGAGTATGCAAATTGATTGGATGTCAAAGGACCTATCAGCTTACACCAAGTGAACAGATTGGTTTAACATATCACATTTGAGCAATCAAACTGGCTTCAAAGAACCTATCAGCTTGGACCATGTAGTTACATGCCTGAACTTTATTCATTAAATACCTTTAAAAGCAAAAATCTTTCTCTGTATTATTTATATAACATTTTAGCAGAGTGTTTTAATATTTGTTTTGACATAGATAAACTGAAAAGTAGTTGGGGAAATTCAGTGCCAACTGTTCAACATGTTTGTGATGCTGACGAAGGATGTTGCTGAATTTTTTAAATCTTATGCTACAGAACTGACACATTTGTTGGAAGTTTATAAGGAATCATTAAAGAATGGAAAGCTTGACACAAGCCCGGATTAGTCTGATTCTTAAAAAGGACAAAGATCCAAGCAAGTGTAAAAGTTACTGTCCAATTTCCCTGATCCAGCTAGATGTAAAAATGTTGTCAAAAATTCTGGATAACCGATTAAGTAAAGTTATGACATCTCTCATATATCAGGTGGTGTTTATTCGGAGCTGTAGTTCTACTGATAACATTAAGCGTCTCATCAATATCATGTGGTCAGTAGCAAATGATCAGACTCCGGTCGCGGCCATCTCACTTGATGCCGAATATGCGTTTGATATGGTAGAATGTGACTATCTTTTTAAGATTGGAAACGCTTTTATTGGATGGATTAAGTTACTTCATAGACACTGTAGCTGTGGTACAAACAAACTGATTAATTTCTGATTATTTTACTCTGGATATGGGCACTCAGCAGGGTTGCCCTCTTTCCACATTATTGTTCTGTCTTGCCCTGGAACCATTAGCAGCCGCGATAAGAAAGTAGGTGTATTTTCCAGGGGTGACGGTGGGAACTTCTGCTTTACGCAATGATATTTTATTATTTGTCTCTGACCCCACTAGATCTATGCCTTGTCCCCACAGAATTATCAATTCCTTTTCTACATTTTCTGGACACCGAGTTAATGAGATCCAAGATGGCGGCACGGTAGCACGCAGCGGCCACTCTGGATCCAAAATGGTGCTATTTTTGTACTAAGCCCGACTTTTTACGGCACATGGGCATCAGAGCAACCGGTGTTCATGTTTACCATTGCCAGACACTGCTAAAATATAAGACTCCAACAACCAAGCTGCATGATGATCTGGAGGAGAAGCTACATGATCTCGGCTTGATGTGGAGACCAGGCCTCCAGTCCTCAGCGTCGCCTGATGCCGGTGGCCGGGGGAGAGGACGTAATATGCGGTGTGCGAGGAAGCAGAATTGCGGCAAGAGGGCGGGGCTGGCTGGCTCTCCTGTCTATCTTGCTCTCAAATGTTCGCTCCCTGGACAATAAACAGGAATACATCCGACTCCAGCAGACTACGCAGCGTGAGTTTAGAGACTGCTGCATCTTTGTTTTCATGGAGACGTGGAATTCACCACTGTCATTATATCCAGAGTTTACATTCCCCCCAGCGCTAATGTTAAGGAAGAACTCTGTGAACTGTATGGGGCTATTAGTAAACTGCAGAACGCTCACCCTGATGGACTGTTTATTGTCGCCATTGTATTGTCAACCATGCGAATCTCAAGAGAGTACTCCCTAAATTCCATCAGTATGTGGACTTTGCAACGAGAAGGGCGAACACGCTTGATCTTGTTTACACAAACATCCCAGGCACGTACCGGGCGGAGCCCTGCCCTCACCTCAGCTACTCAGACAACATCTCTGTTATGTTAATCCCAGCATACAGACTGCTCGTCAGGTGCACAAAACTACTTCAGAAGCAGGTGAAACCTGACCAGCAGGAGCCATCTCTGCTCTTCTGGACTGTTTTGAGTGTACTGACTGACACATGTTCAGGGAGGCTCTAACATATGGCAACTCTACCAACTTGGAGGAATACACAGCATCAGTGATCTACTACATCAGCAAGTGCATTTATGTCACTTTCTCTAAGACCATCACCGCACGCCCCAACCAGAAGCCGTGGATGACTGTGGAGGTGCGTGCGCTGCTGAGGACCCAAGACTCCGCCTTCAGAGCAGGCGACAAGGTGGCCCTAAGATCAGAGAGGGCCAAACTGTCCCGGGCCATCAGAGAGGCAAAGCACGTACACGCCCACACCCAGGCGACACATGGCGCATGTTTCAGGGCATCCAGGCCATCACCAACTACAGAACATCAATTGCCTGTGACTAAGATGCCTCCCTTCCAGATGCACTGAATGAATTCTACGCTCGGTTTGAGGCGCAGAATGACGTGGTGGCGAAGAAGACCATCCCTCCTCCCAACGATCAGGTGCTCTGTCTTACCACGGCTGATGTGAGGAAAATTCTACGTAGAGTCAACCAACAGAAGGCTGCTGGACCAGACAACATTCCTGGCAGAGTGCTCAGGGGATGTGCAGACCAGCTGGCAGATCTTCTTACCAATATCTTCAACATCTCTCTGAGCACATTCCAACGTGCCTCAAGGCCACCACCATCGTCCCCATGCCAAAGAAGTCTTCAGTATCCTGCCTCATTGACTACTGTCCCGTCGCACTCACACCCATCATCATGAAATGCTTCGAGAGGCTCGTCATGAGCACATTAAGACCCAGCTGCCCCCTCACTAGACCCAGTGCAGTTCGCATATCATCCAAACTGTTCAACAGATGACGCCATCGCCACAACCCTCCATCTGGCTCTCACCCACCTAGATAAAAAGGGCTCATACATTCGAATGCTGTTCATAGACTTCAGCTCATCATTCAACACAATAATTCCTCAGCACCTGATTGGAAAGCTGAACCTACTGGTCCTGGACACCTCCCTCTGCAACTGGATCCTGGACTTCCTTACTGGGAGACCTCAGTCAGTCTGGATCGGGAACAGCATCTCCACCACCACCACACTGAGCACTGGGGCACCCCAGGGCTGTGTGCTCAGTCCACTTGCTGTTCACTCTGCTGACTCACGACTGTGCAGCAATGCACAGCTCGAACCACATCATCAAGTTCGCCGATGACACGACCGTGGTGGGTCTCATCAGCAAGAACGATGAGTCAGCATACAGAGAGGAGGTGCAGCGGCTAGAGGATTTGTGTAGAGCCAACAACCTGTCTCTGAATGTGGACAAAATAAAAGAGATGATTGTTGACTTTAGGAGAGCACAGAGTGATCATCGGTGGCTCCTCTGTGGAGATCATCAAGAGCACCAAATTCCTTGGTGTTCATCTGGCGGAGAACCTCACCTGGTCCCTCAACACCAGCTCTATCTCCCACCCCCATCCTCACTACATTCTATAGAGGGACTATTGAAAGAAAGCATCCTGAGCAGCTGTGGTGTTAGGTGGAAGCAGGACAAAACTAGTATAGCTGATTATGCCATTCTGTTAAACAGGGAAATATTAATATTTAATTAAATCACCCATAAAGGGCACACAGTTTCACGTATTTCAACAAACGGAACCAAGACGTGGTTACCAAAAATACAAAATATTTATTTAGCATTTAAAGCTGTATGACCTGAGCAGAAATTGCACACATGAACACAAACACTACAAAACAAGAGACTGAGGCTTACCAGTGGCAGTAGCTGATGAGCACAAGGCTCCTATCATTAAATCTTACCACCCAGTGCACGACTCTCACCACGCACACATCAGCACACCAATGAAGTCAAGCGTGAACACACGTCACTCAGTGACAGAAGTCCCCCCACCACATGAGGCTAGCTAGCTCCCTAAAGGCCTATGATTGGACAACCAATGCACCCAGAGGTGTGGTACAATAATTACAAAAAATAACTGTGCAATGCTCACGGTTTGTCCCACTACAATCTACCCCCCCCCCCACTTTTGGATCGTCGCCATGATGATCCCAAGACCAGGTTGACATTCCCTAATCCCAAGGCCTAAAAATGCTTGCAACCGTACTACGCACTTGCTGAAGAGAAGCTCCACCCATCTCTCCGACTGACCGCGGAAGGTGATGCACATTTGGATGCCGTCCCGCTGTTACACACCCAGTCCTGCTTATGACAACCTCACCGGCACTAGGCAGGCCCTCAGGCAAGGGTTCCTGCAAACTGGGTGGATTCCCTTCTGGGACCCTTAGTCCTGGCCAGACCACAGGTATATAGGTCCCATAGCCCCTAACTGGTCCTGAGGGCCAAGTACCATCTCAGATAGCTCTCCCAGCTCTGGTTCAGCAGCAGCTTGTTCCTGCTCATGTACCACAGCCAGCAAATCTACATCGTCATCCTCCTCAGCCAATGAGGTTGCATCCCCGCCTGAGCCATGGGGGGGGGGACTAATATGATCAACAACCCCCATTTCCTTACAGACTCGACTCTTCAGCAATAAACAGTGTACATTCTTTATCTTGGTCAGGTCATCCACAGGCACAATGGTGTACACTACACCACCCTCCTTGGATGCTCTAATCACTTGATACACCACTGGGCTCCACAGGTCCTTGGATTTTATGATGACCCCTTACCCCATAGTCATGGAGGTATACCAGCTGACCCTCCACCAGTGGTTTATCTTGAACATGCTGATCATGTTGGGCCTTGCGCCTGTCTGCTGTGACCTGCAACTGTTCATGTGCACCTGCAAAGGCCACCTGTAGCCTGGCTTGATGCTCCAAAACCCAGTCATGCATGCTTCCCTCCCGTGGCTAAGCATCTCTCCCCAACAGGAAATCGACTAGCAATCGCGGTTCCTGACCAAACATCAAAAAGTGTGGCGATTCCCACGTGCACTGGTGAGGGGTACTATTATAACTAAACATTACCTGAGGAAGACAGGCTACCCAATCTCGCTTCCTAGACACTGGCAGAGTGTGCAACAGATTGTGAAAGGTGCGGTTGAAGCACTCACACTGGCCATTACCAGCCAGGTGGTACGGAGTGGTGCGAGACTTCACCACACCGTAAAGGTTGCACAGCTGATGTATCAACAGGGACTCAAAACTACAACCCTGGTCAGAATAGAGGCGGCCCAGAACACCAAACCTATAGAACCACTCGGTCACCAGGACCTGGGCTACTGTCTCAGCTCGCTGATCCAGTGTCGGGACAGACAGGGTATATTTACTAAAAACGTCGGTCATCACCAAGACGTTTTCAATGCCTGAGCTTGTGGGCTCCAACATGGTGAAGTCGATGGCAAGAATCTCATTTGGCTTAGAGGAAACCAACCGCCTCATAAAACCCTGAGCAAGTGGCGGAGTATCCTTGGCAACCTGGCACCGATCACACTCTTGACACCAGCGTGCCACATCTGATGATAGTCCTGGCCAGTAGCACCTCTGTCTCACCAACTCAGTGGTGCGCTCTACACCCTGATGTTCGTGCTGCTGATGCAATTGCCTTAACACTTCTGTCTTCAGGGCAGCCGGCAATACTACTTGCAACACCTCGTCCTTACCGTTAGGGCAGCGAACCCGGCGATAAAGCATACCATCTTGCTCTATTAACTGGTCCCACTGGCGGAGCAACGTCAAAGCTGGCCTGGACATTTTGTGCCGTTTATCAGGGCCTGGTCGAGTACCTTGCCTCCAAAATGGCAGCACCTCCCGAATAACGGGATCAGCTGCCTGAAACAAACCCAACTCACCAACTGAATAACCAGGCAGCGTAGTGACTACACATTGGGTCACTATCCCTGCTGGGTCCAACCCTGCTAGCTGCCACAGTGACCCCGGAATCGCAGTGCCTGGGACCAACCCGTCCAACACACCAGGTTCCAGGGGGTCCCGCTATGAAAGTGCAACTGCATTTTTATTACTTTTACCTGTTCGATACTTCATATCAAAGTCAAATGCAGCTAGCAAACTCTCCTAGACGTGGATACCAAAAATACAGAATCTTTATTTACTACAATTATCAAGCAGTAACTTTAAAACATGTAACATTTAAAACTGTATGACCCGGGCTGAAATTGCTCACATGAACACAAACACTACAAAACGAGAGACTGAGGCTTACCAGTGGCAGGTAGGCTAGCTGACGAGCACAAGGCTCCTATCATTAAATCTTACCACCAAGTGCACGACTCTCACCATGCACACATCAGCACACCAATGAAGTCAAGCGTGAACACACGTCACTCAGTGACAGAAGTCCCCCCACCCCACGAGGCTAGCTAGCTGCCTGCCTGCCCTGGGTCTTGGTTCCTGTAAACTGAAACTAATGTTAACCACAAATAATAGTTAATGAAATCATGAAAAACACACTTCAACAGCACAAGAGTGGTAGCAGTTGTTAGACAGGGAAAATGGTGACATAAAACATCAGTTTGTATGTTAACCAACTCTCTATGAGTAGATCAACACAATAGATTAACCTCAAAGGCCCATAAATATAGCACTTGAATGGCGGTGATTCACATAGTAATCAAAATCACACAGAGCCAGAGAAGAGGTTAAATGAAACAATCATACTACTCAAAATAGCTCAAGGCTAAACATCATACAACCAAACAAAATAAAGACAAAACCCACAAATATCTACAAACAAAGCAGCAGCATCGGAGAATGTTGCCCCGCAGGTGTAATCAGATGAGAGGTTTCCTAAAACACCCGATTATTCTGTGGGGAATGTTACCCCTTTGGATCAAGCAGCAAGAGGTTTCCTAAAACCCCAATTGTTCACAACATAACTATTTAAAAGTACGCCTAAATAGTTCCACATACCTTCATGTTGTAGCTCCAACTGTAAATACAAATCGCACACCCACATGAATAACAAAAAGGCATCAATATGCCAATAAAATTCAGCAGCGGAGGATGAATTTTGAAGGGAGACTGTTGAGGGGATGACAGCTGCCAGCTGACCACAGCTATAAACAGTCCGTACCGAAGCTAATTGACAAAGTAAACAAGCCAGTTACCTCAACCAAGCATATTAGAGTTAGCTAGTTAGCCAAACAAACATACCTTCAAAGCGGAAGGGATCAGAACCAGAATGGCTGTTCCTCAGGCAGTGACACACAAACGGTGCTCTGACATACACTAGTCACTTGACTTGACTTGAATTTGTCTAAATCCGAAGCTTTGGCTCTGTCTGCATACTGTCCAGTAATAGCTTTTCAGCTGGGCTGAACTTTCAATGGCCCAAACAGGGCATTAATATTTGGGTATTTTATTCCCAGCAGATTTATGTGATTCAGTCAGTTCATTTTGACCATTTCATTTTCGAGTGATGTGGGTAGATGGGCTTTATTACATTTATCGATGATTGAAAAGGTTAATGTTATTAAAATAAATTTTATTCAAAAATTCAACTATCTACTACAGTCTCTCCATGTAGATGTCCCCCTCTCTTATTTCAAGCAATTTAATAGCATAGCGAAGTCCATCATTTGGAATGGATAGCGTCCCAGGTTACATTTCAATAAGTTACATATAATGGTTGACAAAGGTGGGCTAGGTCTAGATTTTGTTTTATTATTATGCATTCGGTCTCAGACATTTAGCTCATTGGTTACTTCCACCTGAGAGAGCCCCTCCCTGGTTTAGAATTTAGCAGAATGTTCTTGCCCCTATTGTATTATTACAAAGCCTTTCTATTAAACTATCTGGAGAAGTTAAGTCGCACCCCGTTATCTCAAATCTGCACACACTATGGACAAATGTGTCTAGAGTGTTTAAATCAGTCATTTATTTAAATGTTGCCTCAAGCATATGGCTAAACCCAAAGTTGTGTTTTGGTGAGTCCCATTTCTGCTGGTCAGAGTGGATTGTGAGGCGTTAATATGCTCAGTGACATATATGAGAGTGGTGTGTTGAGATCATTTGAAAAATTGGTCCAACATTTCAGTATTCCTAAATACTCCTAAGTAGCACCCCCAAAAAGTGCAGATACTCTAGAAGTGGTGATTACTGCTTTTGGAAAAGGTTATTTAAACTTGGTATTGTAGGAGGGGTTGTGGGCTAAGATTAAAAAAAAATCTCAAGTCTACATCTAGAGATTCAAGGATGCATCTGATGCAATTTAAGATTTTGAATTTATTGTATCGGACCCCCTCTAGATTATATAGACCTGGTCTTAAAGACACACCCACCTGTTGGCAATGCCAAACAGAAGACGGGGAGACAAACCATGTTTTTTGGGGATGTGTTAAAGGAATACAGGAATTTTGCTTGAAATTTTTGTAAACATTTTTTTATTGGGGACATTGAACCGGAGTGGGCAATGTTCAAAGCTTCCATTGCAGAAGCCGCGGTGGAGAGCTGCAGTCTCAAGGTTTTAGGTGCCTCAAGGGGTGGTAACCCTCGAACACCGCGGTGGACACTGGTGGTCAGGGAAGTCATCTGACTGAAGAAAGAGGCCTTCTGGGATTTGTGGTCATGAAGGCTGGGTCATGACCAAAGAACTTGGTCGCGAGTACAAGCGACCGAAATGGGCTTCCTCAGAAAGGTGGCGGGCTTCTCCCTTAGAGATAGGGTGAGGAGCTCAGTCATCAGTGAGGAGCTCGGAGTAGAGCCGCTGCTCCTTTGCGTGGAAAGGAGTCAGTTGAGGTGGTTTGTGTATCTGGTAAGGATGCCCCCAGGGCGCCTCCCTAGGGAGGTGTTTCAGGCACGTCCAGCTGGGAGGAGGCCTCGGGGAAGACCCAGGACTTGGTGGAGAGATTACATCTCAACACTAGCCTGGGAACGCCTCGGAGTCCCCCAGTCAGGGCTGGTTAATGTGGCTCAGGATAGGGAAGTTTGGGGCCCCCTGCTGGAGCACCTGCCCCCGCGACACGACTTCGGATAAGCGGTTGAAGATGGATAGATGGACCATTTACCATGCTAAATCAATCGGTTAATGATTGTATTAGATTGTGAATCCTAATGTATTATTTAGGTTTTAAATTTAAAACTTTCCTTAGACATAGCCATATGGTTATATGAAACTCAGAATATATATAGAATTTCAATGTAAAGTTGAGAAAGCCTCCAAATACTTATTTAAATTTGACACAGAATTCTATGCAGTGGACAGGATATTAAGTTTTGAAAGTCAGGGTTGACACTGCACAGTAATGTTTTTGCCCTGTGCCAAAAAAGTTAAATGATTTTTATAAATCCAGTGGTCAAATGCTGATTGAGACTACTGATGTACAGTACATAATTATTTATTGGTTTAGACCTACATATACTCTTCATATGCAAACATTGACAATTTAATATTAGGTAGGGCACACTCTTTCCAACACTGTCAACCAACCTGAACATACATGTTCCACATATTGCTAAAGTAATTCAAGAGTAGAAAAAATTATTAATCTAATTCATACATTTATCAGTGTCTTTTTATTTTTTCTCAGTGCACACATCTTTTAGGACCTCTTAAATACAGCTGGCAAACACACACACACACACACACACACACACACACACACGGCTATCCTTAAGAGGACTCTCCTTAGACATTATTATTTTTATACTGTACAAACTATATCGATTCTATTCCCTAACCCTTCACCTAAACCCCACAAAAAAAAACTTTCAGCATTTTTTCATTTTCAAAAAATAGTGTCCGATGTACATAATACCCATGCAGGTGATTAGTTTTGGTTGGGCTGATGGTAAGGCCCCATCTCTTAGTGGCAAGCTCCAGGTTCATCAGCAGCTCCTCTGGCTCCTCCTCTGAGTGAGCAGCAATCACCAGATCATCAGCATACATAATGTGGTTGACCAATAGGGAGCCATCCCTTGACCGCACCCGGGCATCAATCAACCTCCCATTATATCTGTACCAGATGGAAATTCCTCCAGTACAGCCATCGAAGGCTTCACGACCTACGTGGTCGAAATATATATTAAATAATGTGGAAGCCAGAGGTCGCACTCCAAGGTGAACAGGGAATGGCTCCGACTCCTGGCCATGTAGTTTTACCCGGGCCCGCTCGCCATCATGAAGGTTCTTAATGATCACGAGCAGCGGGTCTGGGACTCCGAAAGCACTAAGAACAACCCAGAGCCCAGGCCTCCTGATGGTATCATAGGCCTTGACCAGGTCAATAAAGCAGAGATGTAGGTCTTGTTGGAATTCCGTACACCTCTGCTGTAGCAGACAGACAGAAAATATGGCATCTGTGAAAGACTGCCCTTTCCTAAAATCACACTGGGGCTCCGCAAGCCTCTCCTCAGCATGCCTGGCAAGGCGATTTTGAATAATCCTTGCCAGGACCTTTCCCAGCACACTGAGGAGCGAGATGCCCCTATAGTTGTTACAATCCCCCTTTTTAAAGAGAGGGACCACCAGGGCATCCTTCCAATCCTGCGGAACCTGTCTAGTAGTCTAGACTGTTGTTATGATGTCATGTAGGGCAGTCTGTGCACCTGTGCACCCTCCCTCAGCATTTCGCTTGGGAGATCATCTTAGCCTTTCCTGGTTTCAGGCTTCAGATCGCCTTCAGTACTTCCTCCAAAGATGGCACCTCAGCCAGCCACCCACAGGGAGTGACTTTTTCCTCCAATATTTGAGGCACCACAGCCCCAGCAAGGTCATCACCACTTTGTCCCACAATGTTTTCCAGGCTGAGGGACTTCCCCATTCCCTTCCCCTGGACCTTACAGAAATGCTCAGAAAATCTGCAAACCTGTTCCAGGGTGTCGGAGATTGGATCACCGTTCTTTCCTCTAATGATGGTAATAGGTGTGGTGCTGCAAGTAACTTTTTTGATAGAATTAAAGAGCGATTTGTGATCGCGGGCCATTGAGGCAGACTCCATCTCCTCAGCAGCCCGCAACCACCAACCATCCTTGCAGCACCTCACAGCTCTCCGAACCTCCGAGCGAAGGCTGCGGTAAGCCTCCTCATTCTCTGATGTGGGATACTGTTGTAGGGCCTTGTATGGCCCTTTGTTCTATGATCAAAGGTGAGACATTGAACTCTATTTCCCAGAATGCTTCAAAGCCGCATGGGAAGTCCCGCCCATGGACTCAATCTCAAACGTCATTGGTCAAAAGCGGCCTATGACCGATGACACCATCTTCTTAACAAAACTAGCGGTGAGATTTGATTTCGCTCTCTCTGCTTACAGCCTCGCTGCCTACAACTGCACGAGCTGCGCTCTAAAGAGACATATCTACACAAAGGAATTTTGCTCCTTCTGGACAAAGAGAGACCACGTTTTTCTAACCTCACCATTTGGCCACGGTAGAGTAAGATTAACTTAGCTTTGTTCCAGTCGTGTAGTATTACAACCGGTTCATTTCATTTTCATTGCGAGACAATAGTGAATTTATTTAGAAAACGGAAAAGGCGACCAGTTTCCCTTCTCAATCGTTTTATATCAACTTTGACTACCTCCCTACATTTCTCTCCATCACCGGACCTGAGAAATAACGCAGAGACGCGTCTTTTCGCTGACGAGCGTAAGACAAAGGACCGAATCCAGATCCTTTTCTCCTGACCGCTCAACGCATCAGGAATTCAAACAGACAACCCTGCTGAAATCACACAGGATTTCACAAGTAAGGCTTGATATCTGGGCAGATTTTGTTTAGAAACTGTGACTTTTCTTATGAAACGTTTGATGTTTTGTTACATTTGTCTGTTTAACTACAATCACTGATTGCTGTGTTGATTTATGAGATCGTCATTTTTGGGTGAAATGTTATTTTACTGAGTGATCTGAACTAACGTTTAAATTGCGCTATTACCAGCGTTTATCCTCTGTTAAATTGTATGAACCCCTGTTTGTTTGCTCTCTCTCACACTCACTGAAATTCACAGAGCGAGAAGCATCACGGTTTATGTCCGAATCAGGCTGGTGTTTTTCAAATTCTCCCACCTGTTTCGTTTAGTTTTTTGTGTGTCTGCTCATTACCACCCACACGTGGTATAAGCTCTATTGTTCTCGATCTGATACAGCCATCTTTCTTTCCCTACACATTCGAATAATCGTTGGCTCCGCCTAATCCTCTAATCCTCCATTTTTAAACTAGTTTCCATTTTGAATTTTGTTCACCATTTTGAACCTAGTTCTCAATGTTGAAACCGATCCTCCATTTTGAAACTGGAGTTTAGTCCACCATTTTGTGTCTTTGTTACTGAATATAGACACACACCCACACACACACATACATACACTAGCATATAGCTCCACAATTTAGTTAGGATTTCCATTTTATGTATTTGTATTATATTCATCTAGTATTGGCAGTATTCATTGCTGTTTGATTATAATAAATCTTGTTATATTATAATAAGTACTCCTAGTTGTTTGTTTGAATATTGTGTTCACAGTCAAGAACTCATGTATTACTTCAGTATTGTTAAATTGTTGTTGTTAGAAGCCAACTGTAACAAGATTACTGTTGGATTCATATGGCAATAATTCGACTAGCTTCTTCCCCCTTTTTGATTATTTTGATTATCAATCAAGATACTCAATCTTCAGGGTAGAATTTTATGAGACTTGATCAGTCACTTACTATCATTTTTCTCTTGTAAAAGAGTGGTGCTCTGAGGATAGAATTTAACAAATTAAATTCTATTATTTAATTTAATTATTAATTAATAATTAATAAACATCAATTATTAATTATATCTGATAGTAAAACTGATCTAAACAACCTGTGCACCCTACACTGTAGACGATGAGAGTGCACTTGTCCTTTTTATCAGCCAGCCTGAACACATCCTCCATCAGCCAGGGTCTCTGAGGAGGACTGCCATTGCAGTTAAATGAGCCACAGTCCTAAACATCGCCCACTTGCCCTCAACATCTGGAGGAGTGGGGGACAATGCCAATCCCAGCTGCAAGCGATGCTGAAATTCTCGCTTGCAACTTTCATCATCTAGCCTAGACCAGGTCACTATGGGTTTGAAAGGGGTCCTGGGTTTATACCCACCAGCGAAGTGGAAGAATAGTAGGTCCATCTTACAGATGAAAGTCGATGGTCAGTGGGCAGATCAGCTCCACGGTAGGTCCTGGTGTCAAGGACATGGGCCCACATCCACTTTTCCATCACTATGTAGTCCAGCAGATGTTCTTGCTTGGACATGGCGTGCATCCATGATGTTGTGTGGATGCGCTGATGCCGGAACAGTGTGTTGGTAATTACAAGCCCATGGGCTGCACAAAAATCTAGAAGCCTCCTACCATGTCTTCCAATCACTCCTGACCAGGTGCTAGCATCATGACCAACTCGGGCATTGAAGTCACCCAACATGATGATTCTATACCGAGGGGCCACTTTAGCCAGCACATGTTACAGGAGATCATAGAAGGCATCTGACTCATCGGCCTTTCCCGCATACCCTCCACGGATGTTCGTCTTCGGAGGGGGCATAAGTAACCACGACCACAACTCCTCGCCTCTGGTTGATGGGAAGGCGAGCCGAAAGTAACCTGGGGCTTACAGCTTCCCACACCTCACTGCCACACTCCCATGCTCCCTTCATTCTTTTGTTCAGAAGAAGAGCCACTCCCTGTTGTTTGGCAGTCTCCTGCCCTGAGTAGAGGACTGTCCACCCCTCATAGTGGCAGGAGCCAGACATCGTGCTTGAACTAATGTTTTCTCTGTGCAATATGAAGCTGTGTGAATGTGAATGCATGCTTTTGTAAGGTACTAAAAAATTTTACCCTAAATTTTATATGAGTTAGTAATAAAAAAAATAAAACTAATGAATATGTATACCCTAATACATTTTCAGAAGGGCGGGAGCTTGTCAAACAAATATAGCAGGCTGCATTCTGCAGTCAGTCACTCATGACCTTTTTCATGTTGATGTATGTGGATTCTTCAGGTTCACATAGATACTGTATAACATTTCACACATATCAGAGGTGCATTGTCAACATTTCTGTGTGGTGGAGGGATTCCCTGCTGTTTTCTTAATCAATAAAATGTATGAAGTTCATTGAAATTCCTTAGAGCTTAAACATGCAGCCAAATACATTGTGCAGGACACCTATCCTCCATTTATAAATGAAGACGTAATTCAGTTGAATTTCCTAGACTGGCCTCCATACAACCCATCAAATACAATAAAAATATTAATACATTTGGTGTGAGTTTATTAATGTGATCATTTTTGTTTAATTTCTAACATGCAATTTCTAAAACATTTTCTGTTATATTTACAATAAAAAATTACTTTAAATATCTTTACCATAAAAAACTAAATGGAATACATGTAATGAGAATACATATTTATAATACAAAATATAAGTAACTCTATTCCACTACAGTTACAATTTAAATCATTGGTAATTAGAATACAGTTACATTCAAAAAGTATCTTGATTACTGAAGAGATTACTTAGCATTTTATTGTCAATTGTTTCATTTAATATTTAGTCCTTTCAGATGGAAAACATTTACAGTATATATATAAATTAAGCAATCCAAAGTGCATTTGAGCAGCGGTGAAATATTTTCTTATGATTTGTTACATTCATACGACCAGACAGAGAAGTATGAAGTAAGTTTGGAGCAGAAGAAATAGAAATAAACCTTGTATAAATTGTCAGCTTCACGCTATGCTAAAATGCTATTTCTAGCCAGTTTACATGCACGTTACCATGCACAATCATATTTTTTTTATCAAGAAAATTCTTGAATAATTTGAATAAAAATAATAATTTTTTTTCAAGTAAGACCTTTGATATTTGGGAAAAAATTATATTCTTGATCATTTTTGTATTGTTTTCCTGTAAAAATATCAAAAAAATCCTTAAAACAGGATAAATTTGATTTATCTTGTTTTAGAAACAAATAAGATATTTAGGTTTTTCAGAGAATATATTTTTAACATGTGTATTTTGTCTTACTGTACTGGCAGACTTTTTATAGTCAAAACAAGTGAAATCTACCAGTGCTGAAGAAGAAATGAAAAATATTTAGAATATGTAACTGACCTTGAGTAATCTAACAGAATACATTACAAATTACATTTTACAGCATGTATTCTGTCATTTTTATTGGAATATATTTCAAAAGTAACCCTCCAAACCCTGAGTATAAACATTAACTAAATGTAACTAACACCTAAAATGTAACATAGAAGACCCCAAATGTACATAACTGATATCAAAAATTCAAAGAGAAAAAGAAAAAGAAAAAGTTGAAACAACTATTTCTATAAAAGGTAATTAACTGTGATGGGTCCTAAGGGAATAAACAAGTAGTGTTTTTCACTGTAATTTTAAGAGTAGTTTACCATAAAAATGCATGTATTGTCTTGTTAAATATAATTAAATACTGTTAACTTTTATACCATAATTTCTGGTTAATTATAAATGATAAGTTCTGGTTTAACCCTAGAGTGCATTTGCAACATGGGCAGCACCAGAATTTTTTCATTGCAGTAGCTTAACAGATGCTATATGACCACACACACACACACACACACACACACACACACACACAATGTTAAGGTAATAAGGGCAGAGCCTACTCACCAATAGATGTCAGTCAAAGCATGACAATGCATCTGTTGTTGTGATTCATGGCGAAAGCGTCTATGATGTCTTCCACATCAAGGGCTCTTGCATGTTCTGGATTGATGGACAGCAAAGCCAAATTACTATTCCTTGAGTTCCCACTGTTGCTCCTCAAGTAGTTTTTTATTATGCCGTAAACATGAAAAGCTGCGTTCACAGGTAGCAGACGTGACGGGCAGTGTACACGAGATACACAAAAGTCTGTGCAAATCAATAAATGCGTCCTTGTATGGCCAGGGAAGGGAGAGGAATTCATGTGTGGTGTTCATAGTTTGTCCCTGCTGTGTTTTTCAGTCAAGAAGCTATCAAACTTTGAAGTTCAGCAGACAGGTTTTCTGTTGTTACCCCATAATTTTGTTGTAAATACTGCATTTCGTTGTCTTTGTACTTGTATTCTGCACAATGACAATAAAGTTGAATCTAATCTAATCTAATCTAATAATGCTGGGCCATGGGTGATAGAATGCTCATCTGAAGGAATTACTTGTTTTGGGGGTTTAAGGCAGATGTGCCCTATAGAACACCACAGGAAAACCGAAAACCGCCTTTTCATTTCATTGACAAGTCTATCAATGACTGGGTAGTAGCAGTGCTTTCGGATGTCATCGATGGAGGAGAGTGGTGGATGTTTTCCTGTGTGGGCGTCAACTACAAATCCCTCCAGGTGGCATGCAGGCTGACCTTGTCTTTTCGTTTCGCTTTTCAGACAGGGATGCAATTAAGGACTCAACAAGATCCAAAGCAGATGCTAGTTGCAGATCTGGGGACTGCAAATGGTCGGACAAGACTCGGCACGAAATTTGGTGACATGAAACAGATCCTCAAATAGAGTTAGCTGCAAAACAAACTGTCCGTCTATCAGTGCCTTTACTGCTCTAGCTTCTGTTTTTCTTCTAGCCATCGACTGTTCGATACATAATCAAGTGTTTTCTGAATGGCCCTTTTCTGTTGAGCATCTGCACAACTTCAAAAAAGTCTCCGGCTGGTCCTACATTATTGACACAGTCTACTAAAACTAAATTTAAACGATGGGCATGGCAATGTACATACAGAGCATGCGGTACTTCTCTCCGAAACCTCTCCTGCACACCGTTATTACACCCTGACATTACGGCGACGCCGTCATAGCACTGGCCAATGCACATGTTGTAATCGATGTTGCATTTACTGAGTGTTTGTTTGATAGTGATCAAAAGTGAATCTGCATTTAGGCCATCAGCTGGAGTGAAGTGAAGGAACTCCTCCCGTATTTCATTGTTATGCAAGTACACCACAGAAACCTGCTCTTTTTTACTCACGTTTTTGCTCTCATTCACCATCAGTGCAAAAACTTCAGCCTCCTGTACTTGCCCACTGATTTGGTCCCTTACCATATATGCCATTAGCTTGATTAGCTCATCTTGAATGTTGTGGTGTGTGTACTGGGCATTTCTGGGATTGTTGGATATTTTTTGTTTGTAACAGTTTTGGCAAACTTGTCAAGTAAGTGTAAAAGTTTGATGAAGTTGCCCCCGTTTGATGTACCCTCCTCCTCCCTATGTCCTCTTTGGGCGATGGTTTGACACGAAGTGTAACGCAATGCCTCCACAACAGCCTGCATATATACCCTAAAACCCCAAATTATGTATTAATAAGTCCCCTTTCTGCTGGACAGTGGATTGTGATGGAGGTTAATACACTTGGTGACCTATATGAGAGTGGAGTGTTGAGATCCTATGAAAATATGGTTCAACATTTTGGGATTCCCAGATCTCAGTCCTTTAGGTATTTAGGTATTTAGGTATTAGGTATTGCCACCTGCTCTGTACTATTTTTGGGAGTAGCATACACCCCCCTAAATTGGCAGATACTCTGGGAGTGGTGATTACTGCTTTTAGAAAAGGTCACGAGGCATCAGTGTATTACTCCCTGCTAATTCAGTGTCTGGGGGACGGAGCTTCGGCTTCACTCAAGAGATTATGGGAGAAAGATTTAAACTTGGTATTGAAGGAGGTAGTGTGGGGTAGGATTCTAAAAAAATGTCAAGTCTAAATCTAGAGATGCAAAGGGGCGCATTATGCAATTTAAGATATTAAATCGATTCTATTGGTCCCCCACTCTAGGGTTTAATTTTATATAATTTGATACCACATTTTCTGTTATGTTTATTTAATTTGTTGAATGGAGTCAATAAAAATTGTTAATAAAAAAAAGCCTTTAGCTTGTTCACCAGTGGTCTAAATACCAATATTTACTTATTTATTTTAAGGCACAATTTAGTCAAGTCATCAAACCGCACAATGACTAAGACATTAAAGATATTACAGCTTCATTTTCTGTTAAAGCATAATTTTCTGTAAAGCTGCTTTGAAACGATGTGCTGTGAAAAGCACTATACAAATAAAAATTACTTGACCATGAACTGCAAAAGCCTATTACAAAAGTTTGCTTCATAAAAGGATGAAATTGCTGCTATTACTGTGTTCTTCAGCAATGTTCCTCCCTGAAGACTCTAATGGGGTATTTAGGATCATTCAACTCCCCTCTACCAGTTAGATACAAACTTTTACTGCTGACTGGGAGCACGGAGCAGCCGTTTTTGCCAGCCTCTAATAATAGCTAGTGCATAACAGTCAGATGGTTTTGTAACACATGACAAATGCTTGGGGCCCATCCTAGGGCCAGCACATTAACACTCATCACACAATCAACATTCAGGATAGAAGACAGAGAATACTAATTGCAGAGACTATACTATTCAAACATTGGAAAACACCTGTGCCTTTCTCTTAGAAGACAAAAAAAGATCTTTGTGTCTAATAATACAACTGGCTGCAATCAAATTATGCAAATTATGCATATATATATATATATACACAGTATATAAAAAAACATCTAATCTTTTTGTGCTCTATGCTATTCTTTCCTTTTTTAAATAATTTGCTTTTGACAGTTTATCAAGTGGTTTATCAAGATCTTCATCTGCAAAGCAAATCAGAAGGCTCTCACACAAGTCTCTGCACTTAATTTCTAGGTACATCAATCTACTTTATACATGGGAGATTTTTTTCTCTTTATCTGAGGCAGATGAGAAAAGCAGAAATTGAGATAAAGAATCATCATGAAGCTATCAGCTTCATGATGTAAATGTTGTGTTTCTGTATGATGTAGCACCAAGAGAGATTCTGCCTCTGAATATTTGTATGCTATACCACTTTTGCAGCCATGATGTATATTATCTATATCTGACAAAGATCAATGTAGAAAAAAAAGCTCAAAACTGTTGTTGGTTAGAAGGTTACTGTATTTTACAATAGAAGGTTAAATAGGGTTTAACCTATTTTACAGGTTAAATTGACTGTAGAAGGTTAAATAGGAGCTTAGTTCCACAAAACTACACTACAGCACACTCAGATTACAGCTGTACTGAAACCAGAGACAGGGAGACTGCATGCAAAAAACATAAGAGCAAAGACAAGCTTTGATGACCTAACATAAAACACTGGCGGCAGTTCAAACTAGTCACAGTGGCGGGATCCTGCAGGCAATGATGGGGGATCTTCCTCTACATCAACACACCTACATAAATGTGAAGAGGCAATTCATTTGCCAGTTTTAATTTTGAGATAAAAAAAAAATGCATCAAACTGAGGTTGAAGAGCTACATAAAACTGACAAATACCAACATTAATCACACAGGAAATCGTTGTGTTGCTGCCGAATGTTCCTGTACTCTGAAAGCCAGCCCATTCTGCTGAAATACTGACAATTGACAATCCCCATCACCAGGGATTGAAATTGACTTTTTGTCTCACCTGCCACAGTGGCTAGTAGTTTTCCAAGGTTAAAACTAATTTTCCAAGCCACTCAGCATTTTCACTAGCCAAAATTCCATTCCACATTATTGTGCTTAGGTTAATGTTGATAGTCTTTTCTAAAAAAATAAAATAAACTACAGTATTTATTATTTACATTTATGCATTTGGCAGATGCTTTCATCCACATATTACAGGTACAATCCCCCTGGAGCAACCTGGAGTTAAGTGCTTGCTGGTGGTGGCTAAGGGATTGAACCGGCAACCTTTTGCTTACAATTTCTGTGCATTAGCCCACTGTGCCACAAAAAAATTTATAACTTCAATTTTCACAGTTGTAGCAAACATAAAGTTAAATAGATTCACCCTAATATATTTGATATGAATCTACACAAGTTACTATTTAGTGTTACTGTGTAAACAAAATTAAGACAAAGTTGTTGTTTTTTTTTGTAAGGATGATGCTGTGTATTTTAAAAACATATTTGTATACTCTTTACTTCATCAGTGCTGTTTATAATGTAGGGGCGGTCTAGCAGTTTGAGAGGTCTGACTGCACTTTATACAAGAATGTCCTATGTAGAATTCAAATGCGCAAGCTGCCATGATATCGAGTAAAGCACGACTGAGTCACACAAGTTTAACTCTGCACTATCCCACAGCTCGGGCTCTGTCTCTTGAACATGCATATTTGTGCTGCAGCAGTTCACACAAAAGAATGCTTCATTCGTCCCCCACAGATGCACTTTGCAAGTTATGAGAGCCATATTTATAGTGCTTATAAAGCACTAAACGGAAGATTAATACTATTTGATTTGCTTTGTCGGCGGTTCAGATTCCCCAACATTCACAGAATTGTCAATGCAGGAAAAAAACTGAAAATGTCACCCGCCAAAGTGGCAAGAAAGAGTGATGAAGTTACCACCAACTGCCGCTTTTGGCGGGTGTTCATTTCATACCTTGCCCATCACCATGCTAGTGATTACCCAGCTCTGTGTGGTTTAGTCAAATGTAATATCACATATAGACACGAGGCCACATAAGGGCCAGAGTGGCACTGGTCCACCAAGATTGATGGCTCGTTCACTCAATCAAAACTGCAGAACAGTTTGCAAATAAAAATAAACTGCATTTTGTCGCACACAAAATAGCTCACATGCAAGATATTCATAATATTCCTGTTAAAATTAGAAAATTTTGTTTTTATTTCACGTAAAAAGTTTGCTATGATTATGGTGGACTGAAATGGGTTGCGGCGTGGTTCTCATGGAGTCACTAGTTTTCTCTGCACTGTGCAGCTCTCTACAGTCATGCCTGTAAACCGATCCGCTTACTGCGCTTAGTACCAAGATAATTTATCCACACTTTGTCTCACTTAATTTGTTAATATTTTACGTGGGAGTGTGGTAGATGTTTCTGTAGATGATATGGCAGGGTATAAAATTAGAAGGTTATTTATATCACCTACACGCAACTTTGAGGCAGGCTACCTTTAAGACTTCTCGGAGTGACAAATGACAAGAAATGCTGTTAGACACAAATACGTGCGTTTGAAAAAGCACACGATCATATTTTGAAAAACAGACGAAAGAAAAGTCTTTGATGCACATCTCTGATTCGCTGTGTGTTTAGAGGTTTATTGGCACATTGGCGCTCACATGCGCAGCAAGCACATTGAGACGATAGGTGAATTGTCATACATGTCAAAATTCAGTAGCTACAACCTCAGAAATGGTTCTTGAACAAGAGGTTTCTCTTCTGTGCTTGTCTACTCTTTAGCCTTCATTCGAATGTAACATTTCCCAACTCTATACGACAGCTGTTAACTAGAACATCTGATCAGAATCAGCTTTATAGCCAAGTATGCTTGCACATACAAGGAATTTGTCTTGGTAACAGGAGCTTCCAGTGCAAAACAATACAAAAAACAGCAGCAAAAACAGCAGCAAGACACATAGATAATAATACCTTCATACATACACACATACAGTGCATCCGGAAAGTATTCACAGCGCTTCACTTTTTCCACAATTTGTTATGTTACGGCCTTAATCCAAAATGGATTAAATTCATTATTTTCCTCAAAATTCTACAAACAATACCCATTAATGACAAAGTGAAAAAATTGTTTGTTTGAAATCTTTGCAAATAGCTTTATAAAAAAAACAAAAAAACATAATTATTCACAGCCTTTGCCATGACACTCAAAATTTAGCTCAGATGCATCCTGTTTCCACTGATCATCCTTGATATGTTTCTACAACTTGATTGGAGTCCACCTGTGGTAAATTCAGTTGATTGGACATGATTTGGAAAGGCACACACCTGTCCCACAGTTAGCAGTGCATGTCAGAGCACAAACCAAGCCATGAAGTCCAAGGAATTGTCTGTAGACCTCCGAGACCAGATTGCATCAAGGCACAAATCTGGGGAAGGGTACAGAAAAATTTCTGCAGCATTGAAGGTCTCAATGAGCACAGTGGCCTCCATCATCCGTAAATGGAAGTTAGGAACCACCAGGACTCTTCCTAGAGCTGGCCACCAGCCAAACTGAGTGATCGGGGAGAAGGGCCTTAGTCAGGGAGGTTGCCAAGAACCCAATGGTCACTCTGACAGAGCCCCAGCATATCTCTGTAGAGAGAGGAGAACCTTCCAGAAGAACAACCATCTCTGCAGCACTCCACCAATCAGGTCTGTATAGTAGAGTGGCCAGACAGAAGCCACTCCTCAGTAAAAGGCACATGACAGCCTGCCTGGAGTTTGCCAAATGGCAACTGAAGGGCTCTCAGAGCATGAGAAATAAAATTCTCTGGTCTGATGAAACAAATATTGAACTCTTTGGCCTGAATGGCAAGCGTCATGTCTGGAGGAAACCAGGCACCGCTCATCATCTGGCCAATGCCATCCCTACAGTGAAGCATGGTGGTGGCAGCATCATTCTGTGTGGATGTTTTTTAGCGGCAGGAACTGGGAAACTAGCCAGGATCAAGGGAAAGTTGAATGCAGCAATGTACAGAGACATCATTGATGAAAACCTGCTCCAGAGTGCTCTGGACCTCAGACTGGGGTGAAGGTTCATCTTCCAACAGGGCAACGACCCTAAGCACACAGCCAAGATAATCAAGGAGTGGCTACAGGACAGCTCTGTGAATGTCCTTGAGTGGCCCAGCCAGAGCCCAGACTGAACCTGATTGAACATCTCTGGAGAGATCTGAAAATGGCTGTGCACCAACACTCCCCATCCATCCTGATGGAGCTTGAGAGGTCATGCAAAAAAGAATGGGAGAAACTGCCCAAAAATAGTGTGCCAAGCTTGTAGCATCATACTCAAAAACTTGAGGCTGTAATTGGTGCCAAAGGTGCTTCAACAAAGTTTTGAGCAAAGGCTGTGAATACTTATGTACATGTGACTCTTTTTTTGAAAAAAAAAAAAAAATACATTTACAAACTTCTTTCATGTTGTCATTATGGGGTATTGTTTGTAGAATTTTGAGGAAAATAATTAATTTAATCAATTTTGGAATAAGGCTGTAATATAACAAAATGTGGAAAAAGTGAAGTTATATAAAGTATATACTTTATACAGTATGTTAAGTACAGTGCAAATGTTTTTTTTTTGTTGTTTTTTTTCACTTTGTATGTAATGGCAGAAGAGGATATGTTGGTTAATATAAATAGACAAAACTGTGTATTGCACATAATTATTGCTCAATTGGGCAGCTTTATCTATTTATGAGGTGGATAGCCTGAGGGAAAATACTGTTCCTGTGCCTGACCATTCTGGTGCTCAAAGCTTTGAAGTGTCAGCCAGAAGGCAACAGTTCAAAAAGATAGTGGGCTGGGTGAGTGTGATCCAGAGTGATTTTTACAGCCTTTTTCCTCACTCTGGAAGTGTATAGTTCTTGAAGGGGGGCAGAGGGTAACCAATAATCCTCTCAGCAGTCCGAACTGTCCTCTGTAGTCTTCATTTGTCTGATTTCATAGCTGTAACAAACCAGACAGTTATTGAAGTGCAGAGGACAGACTCAATGACTGCTAAGTAGAACTGTGTCAACAGTTCTCACGTTTTTCATAGACATATCAAAAGAAATATTTTGCGACATTGCAGCAGCTCTACGAAGCCCAGAATGTAAACCAAAGGAGAGTTGTCAGATTTTAAAGTTTCAATCTTTGGGGAAATAGCCAATCCTGGGCTTCCAAATAACATTGCAACTTAAGCCTTTACAAGCATCTTAACTGACTTTGCTCGTTATTTTACGATGGATTAATGCCTGTTTCCCAAACCAAAATGTAGATTGCTCGTTATAAAGTTGAACTTAATTGCTTCATTACAGGAGCTGTTTGGTCAAAGGTGTTAATCACTTTGGCAAATATGTCCAGTGTTTGTCTTCTCAAAATAAGAATAATGTGGAAATTCTAACAAACATGTAAGCTGTTTGTAAACTTGTTAAAACGTCGAAATGTATTAACTATTACAGAATTCAATTAAAAAAATAATTACGCTTTGGTAAGACAGGGTAACACAAGAAGTGCATGTAACGTGAATGTACCCGATGAGCATCACATCATAATAAGGGGATCTTGCATAGCTTGTGTTGTTTCTTTGGCTGGAAACTGAACAAATACACAAAGAACAGGATTAAAATGATGGACATCAGTACTGAACTACTCATAGACCTTTCTAAACAGAATGAAGGGAACCTCTCATTGCACACTCTTTGATAAATGTATTTTTATTTATTTATGTAGGCCTATTAAGTTTTAAACTGCAGGGTCACTTTACTCACATATGTCTAAAGAAATCTGTTTAATAAGATAATCTTTCTATTGTTATCATAGTTATGATTATCGAATAAGGCCAGTAAAACTTTATCCTATGTGTTATGTCAATTTAGATTTTTCTTTAGACCTAATTTAGAATTTTTTTCTAATTCTAATTCATTTAAATTGTATAAATTTAATTCTATTAATTCTGTATGCGCAGACTGTGGAGACAGCCAGTTGATTCAATGCGATATTTTCACACTTTTTTATCCTCTAAAACAGTGTATAATGACTTTCAAAATATATTAATATGATGCTTTTGGGAAATGCACCATACAGATTACGTACTACTTAAATGTTACAAACATTCTTCTTAGTTCTTTAGGAAGCCCATCCAACATCTGTGAAAAGCTGGAGGATTGAAAATTGTCTAATAATAATAATGTGTATATATGTTGTTTATTGTAATTGGTATATGTCTCGTCACTGTCATGACTGCTATGTTTCTCGGAACTGCACACAAGACTTTCACCCACTGTTGCACTTGTATATGGTCATGTGACAATAAAGTGATAAGATTTTTTAATTTATTGTATTTATTTCTATGGCCATTTCACTTTTCATTGTGCAACATTTTCAGAATGGTGCTTCCACTTGCTTTACTTAACTTTGAGTATGACCCTTTAATTATATTTAAGCTGCACTGTTGGCTGGAGCTGTGTAGCAAAGTGGTTCCGGTTGGGTCATTAAGATTCGCACCAGCTGAGAGTGTGGTTGTGGTGGGTGAGTGCTCCCCGGAAAAATATTTTAATTAATTTTATCTTATTTTGGGGGGATTAACAATGACATTATTTTGTTTTGTCACATAGGAAAATGTATTGTGTGCTCTCTTTTCAAGCTACCATGTTTTATATGTAGTAATGTTTAATTTAATGTTTGTTATACAACATGCGTGAGCATGATTATTGAGACTGACCACCGCTTTTCAATGCGTTTAATTTCCCATTGACCAGAAAAATACAAAAATGGAACTCCATTTCAAAAAGGTTGCCGATCCTCGCACTACACTCTTAAAATGGAATACATAGACTATCAATTAATTGCAAACAAAAGCCTTTCTATCCTTTCATCAGCCAACTAACAAAGGACAATGCATCTATGTGAACTGCAGTTAATCCAGGATGAACTTCAAAGACTTAAGTCATTAATCTTAGTTCATGCGAAATCATTGTTTAAACACTGCTGCTTAACACTTACTAAGTTTACTCATTTTAAACCATGACTTGCACTGCACAGACATAACTAATACTGGCATTATATTCATGCTGTTTAGTTAGAGGGGAACTGGCCCCCACAGTGAGCCTGGTTTCTTCCAAGGTTATTTTTCTATTTTAACTATAACGTTAAATGTTGGACAAAACAGCCCAAGCGCATAAACACAGCGCGCAAGTGAATTACAACAGTGTGAGCACCATGACACAGCTTGCACGTAAAATGTAAACCTGCAGAACTTGCAAATCACAAACTCGAGCGCAAAAAATATGATTGTGCACACAAATGAACAACTTGTGAGTAGAAATAACAAAACCGCGGTCATAGGTCTCACACACACACGCGCATATCTAAACACACGCGCGAGTTATTTTCTACACACGCGCGCGCAGATCTGGATCTGCACACACGCAGCTGAAATCTTTACGCACACAAGTCGATTTTGACACTCAGGGGCGGGGCCCAATTCTTTCAGTTAACAAATGCTATTGGCTGCTGACCAAATCCTGTATTGATTGGGTTGTTGTTGGACGTGGACAGTCAGAAAGTGGGAACTTTTTTTTTTTTTGACAAGAAAAAACATACAAAAATCTCTTAGGGGAGAAATAAGAAATATACATCAATAGGAACAAACAATTATTGTCAGTGTAAATTAAAGCGTCCCCTACACAATACTGAACAACAAAATGCAAACAACAAGGGGGTATTAGTTATCACTACACTACTGGATATATCACTACACATCTTTCTTGCAATTTTACTAGACATTACTTTTTCAGTAAGGAAAATACAATTTATAATCGTTCATAAACCATGAAAAAGAAGGCTTCGAATATCTCCACTTACTACAATGAATATGATATTTACCCATGAGAACAATCATATTAACCAAATCAGACAGGGATGAATCTACATTATCCATATAAAAAAGAATTTGTGATAAGTCAAACGTCGGGATGTCATCAATCTTAATGACAAAAAAGCTTTTACCCATAAGACATAAAAAACAAGTGTTCCAAAATTCACAGGGATCTACTTCAAATTTAAACCTCTTTCTAAGAAAGTCAGCAACCAGATATATTTTATAAATTATTTTAAAGTGAGTCTCTTTGACTTTAGGGGAAATGGGCCATTTGCTGAATTTGAAATGTGGGTTATCTGGACAAGGCATTCATATTTGGAACTTGTACACACAATCCTCTATTATAATCCAAAAACATTCTAGATTTAAAAAAATCATTACATTTGTTATTACATTTACTGTAATGTAAATTACATTCAGTAATTACTAGATTTGGTAAGGTTGGTGAAAGTCTTATTCTCACATACATCAATGTGTTTTGGATTAACGACATTAATGGTAATGGTATTGATGTACACATTTTATTATATTCTCTATAAGTGCGGTTAAGATTATACTTGGGCAATATGTTCCAAGAAGTTACCATTATCATCTAATATATCATTCACAAACACAATACCCGTCTCATACCAATCACTTTTAAACAATGATTTCCTGTTAATTGTAATGATTAACAGTTATTCCATAGGGTGGATCCATGGGAAGAAAATTTGTGGGTAAATATAATTTTTAAGTATTGGAGAAGTTGTTTGTGGTAGTTTGATAATTTAATAGGAATCTTAGTTACCTCAAAATCACATTTTAAAAGAAATTCAAGCCCACCTATTTTACTAAATAGAATAATCTAGGTATGTGAAACCACAAAGAGTAAGGTTGTGATAAGTATGATTTCAACCATTTACTCTTAAAAGCCCCAAACATTGATTCAAAGTCCAAGGCGTTGTTACCACCCTTATCATACTCTTTCACTAACTGTGATTTCCTAATATAATGGGTTTTATTTTTCCAAAGGAGGGAACTGGGAAGATTGGGAATCGGATGATGGCAGACAGTAAAGAGGTTATGGTTTCTTTCCAAATTTCTCCTTAATTTTTTGTAGCTGTAAGATGTTTTGTGCGTTTATATATATGTGTGTTTTCTGTCTTTGATAATAACTGAAAATAGGTGGAAATACAGAACGCAGCAAGGCGTTTAGTGAACCTGTTTAGAGGTACCCTGAACGCAGGTCCATCTAACGTTAATGTTGAAGGGAACGTTAGTGTTTCACAAAATGGTAAGTGTAGATAGCTAGATGTGAGATAGTTCCCAGCTTGTTAGTGTGTTACAGCAAGGGTCAGGCCCTGGGACCCTTGGGGCTGGGAAAGCACAGCAGGTGCAGCAGAATATGGCCAGGTTAGGAAATCAAGAGTACATTAACTTTCTTATTACACAGCTCTCTGAAATGTTTGATTTTGATTGTCAGTCACATATTGTCAGTATATATATATATATATATATATATATATATATATATATATATATATATATATATATATACAGGTGCTGGTCATATAATTAGAATATCATCAATAAGTTGATTTATTTCAGTAATTCCATTCAAAAAGTGAAACTTGTATAATGTATACATTCATTCCACACAGACTGATATATTTTAAGTGTTCATTCCTTTTAATTTTGATGATTATGACTGACAACTAATGAAAACCCCAAAATCAGTATCTCAGAAAATTAGAATATTGTGAAGATGTCACGGGTGACAAAAACAGGTTTGAACTGATTAGCGCTAATATACTGCAGGTGTGAGAGAGAGAGGAGCGGCACTCACACAGGCTCCTTGCTTCATAAGCCCAATATAAAAGGTGGTTCAAACGGTGCTCGGCGCGTTCAAAGAGGTTCGTTGAGGTGGATTAAAGCTAGTGGTCACGGAGCAGTGTTGGACATAAGCTTCCTTGGAAAATTGTTTGGGTGTAGAAGCCGCCCATTGAAGCCGCTGGATCAGAGTTATCGCCTGTGGGAAATCTGCTGGACTGAGCTATCGATTGAGTCAACGCTGTGAAGAGAGAGAGAAAGATAAGTGAATTGATTTTATCTTTATGAACATTCAAACGGCTGGAAGAGGATGCAGTGAATGTGAATCTGACTGTTGGAGAAGCTATGTGTTTCAGAGTGTGTTGAGGAGGAACTGAAGATTAAAATATCCTCCACGTGAGTGTAACAAACGGATTGAGGTCTCTGATCAGCCCTATCGTGTGGGTGAATTGCAGTGCTTTTGCCTTATTGATACACATTGATTCATGGTTGTGGATTTGAAGTGAACGCGAGTGTGGTGTGCTTTTGCTGAGAAGTAGCTCAATCCATGTTTACACGGTTGTGGAACATTGTTATTATATCTGCTCTCCATTAGAAGCCCAGAGTGATGCAGCCGAGCTGAAAAGCACTTCATACTGTGAAGAATCCTTACTTGTTCCACTTACTGTCTGAGTCTGGAAGTATGCAGCATCGCTGTGAAGTAAGCTTTTAAATCACTGTTTCACTAACGTGAATCGGAGAAAGTACTTTATGCTGTGACGAATCCTTACCTGTTCCACTTACTGTCTGAGTCTGGAAGTATGCAGCATTGCTGTGAAGTAAGCTTTTAAACCACTGTCTCACTAACGTGAACCGAAGAAAGTACTTTATACTGTGATGAATCCTTACCTGTTCTACTTACTGTCTGAGTCTGGAAGTATGCAGCATTGCTGTGAAGTAAGCTTTTAAACCACTGTCTCACTAACGTGAACCGAAGAAAGTACTTTGTACTGTGAAGAATTCTTACCTGTTTCACTTACTGTCTGAGTCTGGAAGTATGCAGCATCGCTGGTGAAGTAAGCTTTTCAATCACTGTCTCACTAACGTGAACCGAAGAAAGTACTTCATACTGTGACGAATCCTTACCTGTTCCACTTACTATCTGAGTTTGGAAGTATGCAGCATCGCTGTGAAGTAAGCGTTTAAACCACTGTCTCACTAACGTGAACCGAAGAAAGTACTTTATACTGTGAAGAATTCTTACCTGTTTCACTTACTGTCTGAGTCTGGAAGTACGCAGCATCGCTGGTGAAGTAAGCTTTTAAACCACTGTCTCACTAACGTGAACCGAAGAAAGTACTTTATGCTGTGACGAATCCTTACCTGTTCCACTTACTGTCTGAGTCTGGAAGTATGCAGCATTGCTGTGAAGTAAGCTTTTAAACCACTGTCTCACTAACGTGAACCGAAGAAAGTACTTTATACTGTGAAGAATTCTTACCTGTTTCACTTACTGTCTGAGTTTGGAAGTACGCAGCATTGCTGGTGAAGTAAGCTTTTAAACCACTGTCTCACTAACGTGAACCGAAGAAAGTACTTTATGCTGTGACGAATCCTTACCTGTTCCACTTACTGTCTGAGTCTGGAAGTATGCAGCATTGCTGTGAAGTAAGCTTTTAAACCACTGTCTCACTAACGTGAACCGAAGAAAGTACTTTGTACTGTGAAGAATTCTTACCTGTTTCACTTACTGTCTGAGTCTGGAAGTATGCAGCATCGCTGTGAAGTAAGCTGTTAAACCATTGTCTCACTAACGTGAATCGAAGAGAGTACTTTATATTGTGAAGAATCCTTACCTGTTCCACTTACTGTCTGAGTCTGGAAGTATGCAGCATCGCTGTGAAGTAAGCTTTTAAACCACTGTCCCACTAATGTGAACCGAAGAAAGTACTTCGTACTGTGAAGAATCTTTATCTGTTTCACTTGCTGTCTGAGTCCCGAAGTGTGCAGCTATCGCTGGAAGAAGAGTGCTTACCTGTCTACTTACCTTCTGAACCCCGAAGCGTACAGCTATCGCTGGAAGGAGAGTGCTTACCTGTCTACTCACCTTCTGAGTCTCGAAGTGTGTAGTTGTCGCTGGAAGAAGAGTGCTTAACTGTCTGTTTACCTTCGGGGCCGTGGAGTGTGTGATATTCCGGGGAGAAGGCCCAGCGACCGTTACCATCCTTTCTTTACTGCCATAAATACAGTGATTAATAAAGATTGTTATCCCTTGAAACTCACCTTTGCCTCGGTCTGGTCCATTCTGTCGCTTACCTGTGGTGTCGGCTCCTCGCGGTGGTGCCAGGAGTTAGAGGGGCGGCTGGTCATACGAGTCTGCCCCGGCCTGCACCGGTGACACAAGTGGCGTAGTCGGCAGGGTTTTACCTCTGTGAGTTGTAGCGGCCACAGGTGTGCGATGGTGGATGAAGAGGTACCCGTAGCTCGTCCATCCGTCATGCCGATCTTTATGGGGGCACCCTGGGCACAGCGTTATGGAGGGCCTGGATCAGAGTTGAGTTTACAGGAGTGGAAGCCACAGACGGAATATCTGGCGGGATTGCAAGGATTGAGTGCACCCCAGCGAGTGCAGTTCGTATTGGGATCGTTGGAGGGAGAAGCGAAGAGAGAAGTCCTCGCTGCACCAGAAGCCGTCCGGGCTACTGCCCAGGTAATCTTCGACTTGTATGGAGATTCCACCCCAGTGGCCACGCTCCGTGCCCAGTTCTTCAGCTCCCAGCAGGGACCGCAGCAGACCCTCCGGGCATACTCCCTGAAGTTGCGGGAACAGTTTAGTCGGCTGAAAGGACGACAAGATCATGGGCTTGGCGAAGGAGATGTCTTGTTACGAGACCAATTTGTCTTGGGATTGCGTGCAGGCCCGGTACGTCAAGCCGTACGGCTCCAGCTTCGACGCGACCCCACCATGACTTTCGAGGCGTTACGACAAGAAGCTTTGATACTGGAGCTGGACCAAGGAGAGGCAAATCGTACCTCGGTTTGTGTGGCAGCGAGTGTTACTAGTGGACCTCCGCCTGTTGAGTCGAGCGATTGGAAGTCGAAACTGAAAACTGAACTACTAGAGGATGTCAAGGGACAGATAGCCGAGTTGTCTCGGAACCTGTTGGAGGAGTTGCACCAAGTTCGAGTTGGGAGTGGACCAACAGTACGGGAGAGGTCGTATTCCGAAGAGGGGCGAAGACCCGTGCGCCGGCCGCTTCGACCTGAGGGCCCCCGGTTTCAGTGGGACGATCAGGGGAGACCCATTTGTATAAATTGTGGAGATCCCGGACACATCAGCCGTCAGTGTAGGCTTCGTCGGGGTTCTCAAGGGGGTTTTTAGTCTCCCCGGCCACTGTGGGTCAAGTGGTTGGGACCCCTTTGCATGACCCTTTTTCGGTCCCTGCTGCACGAGATGGCTTGGTTGGGCGTTGTCCCACCGTGGAAGTTCAAGCCAATGGGGTTACAATAAATTGTCTGGTCGATACAGGTTCACAAGTGACCTTGTTCTCCGAGAGTCTGGCCCAAGAGTTGTTTGCCGACCATCGGCTCCAAGCAACGGAAGCTTCCAGACTGACCTTGCGGGGGGCGAATGGTCTAGACATCCCCTATACTGGGTACATCATGGTGGACTTCCTGGTCCGAGGAGTCCCCGTCCGACAAAAAGGGGTTGTTATTGTCAGAGACCATTGCTTGGGCACCCATCGAGTGCTCTTGGGGATGAATGTTATACTGGACTGCTGGGAGGAACTATTTCAGAGTCGGCCAGCTCAGATGCCCCTGTCGCCAGCGAGACGGGATTGGGACCGAATTATAGCCGACTGCCGGAGAGTGTGTACCGCCAGCCGATTGGGAGAGAGGAAAGACATCGGGCGAGTCATTTGTCGGTACGCTCTATCTATTCCAGCTCAGAGCGAGGCCGTTCTTGGGGTCCGAGTGCCGGTAGGGTCCCGCGAGTCAGGGACTTGTGTGTTAGTGGAACCCCACGAAGACTGTCAGTCTATTGAAGTGGCTCATGGACTAGCAATTATGCGCCGAGGGCGAGTCTCCGTCAAAGTACGAAACGCCCACCCCTATCCAGTGCTCCTCCATCGACATCAATGCCTAGTCCGAGTATCTTCAGTACAGCCTGCTCAGATACATGACCATCAAGATGTCTGTTTTAAGCAAGTGAGCTCCGAGGTGGTGGAAGTTGCGGTTCGGCCGGTTGAGGCCGTAGTGGGCCCGGTGAGAGGAGAAATGCCGACCCATTTGATGGAGGAGTCTCTGAAGGGTGAAGAACTGGAAGAGGAACAGACATTGCAGCTCCAGGAGCTTTTGAAGAAATGGCAACATGTTTTTTCAGTCCACGAGGAAGACTATGGTTGCACCGGTGTAGTAAAACATCAAATCCCCACTGGTGAGGCGACCCCTAGTCGAGAGCGGTACCGTCCGATACCACCTACTCTCTATGCCGAAGTCCGTACCCTACTGAAAGGAATGCTGGAAAGAGGAGCAGTCCGAGAGAGCAGTAGTCCGTGGGCAGCACCAATTGTCCTGGTCCGGAAGAAAACAGGAGCTTGGAGATTCTGTGTCGATTATCGCAAGCTGAACCTCGTCACGAAGAAAGATGCATTCCCGTTACCGCGGATTGAGGACTCGCTTACTAGTCTCACCCAGGCAGCATGGTACTCCACCTTGGACCTGGCGAGTGGGTACTGGCAGGTACAAGTGGACGATCGGGATAGAGAGAAGACCGCTTTCACCACCCCGTTCGGGCTATTTGAATGGGACCGTATGCCATTTGGTTTGTGCAATGCCCCAGCAACCTTCCAACGCTTGATGCAACGCTGTTTGGGGGGACAACTGGTCGATTCAACATTAGTTTACCTGGATGATGTGATTGTCTTTTCTCCCGACTTTCATGCCCACCTGCATCATCTGGAGGAAGTATTCCGGGCTATGGAAATGTATGGGCTGAAGCTTAGGCCAAAAAAATGCCAGTTGCTGCGGAAAGAAGTGCAGTTTCTGGGACATCGTGTTGGTGCTGCTGGCATTTCCCCCGAACCGAAGAAAGTGGCAGCGGTACAAGAATGGGCACCGCCCCGGACCGTGAGACAGGTGCGGTCGTTTCTGGGTTTCGTCGGGTACTATCGACGATTTATCAAGGGATTCTCAGGACTCGCTAAACCCCTTAACCAACTCCTCGCGGGCACTGGGCACACCCGGGGGAGGAAATCTCCATCGATACCTTGGGACTCAGCCTGCGAGACTGCTTTTCAGAACCTTAAACAGGAGCTGTTAAAGGCCCCCATCTTAGCCTACGCAGACTTCACCCAGCCGTTCCTCTTGTACACGGATGCCAGCAACGCAGGCTTGGGAGCCGTGTTGGCCCAAGAACAACAAGGAGTAGAGAGGGTGATTGCATATGCAAGCCGAAGCTTACACCCCGCAGAGCGGAATGCGGCAAACTATAGTTCCTTCAAGATAGAACTCCTAGCGATGAAGTGGGCCATGGCGGAAAAGTTCAAGGATTACTTGTGGGGAGCCAAGGTAACTGTGATCACGGACAATAATCCCTTGGTGCACTTGCAGACTGCTAAGTTGGGAGCGGTAGAACAACGTTGGGTGGCCCAACTAGCCAATTATGATTACCGGCTCAAGTATCGACCTGGTAGGGAACACGTAAACGCCGACGCCTTGTCCAGACTTCCAGCCATCCCGAGGGACGATCCACTGCCTCCCCGTAGCTCTGGTTCGGAAGACGAGTTGCTGGTGGCAATAGTGGAGGCTCCCGGGACCCTGAAGGATGTTCCATCTAGTTGGGGGTGGGACCCCGAATGGTGGAGTAGGCTGCAACAAGGGGATATAGACTTAGGTCAGGTTGAGTCTTATCTCCGACGGGGATGCCGGCCGAGGGCCGAGGAAAGGCGAGCTCAGACAGTGGGAGTACAACGACTCCTAAAGCAGTGGAAGAGGCTGCAATTGAGAGAAGGGGTAATCTGCCGGGTGGTGCAAGACCCCAGGACTCAAGAGACCGTATACCAGGTGGTGGTACCGGAGGGTCAGGTTGTGGAACTGTTAGCAGCATACCACAGTCATGCTGGCCATCAGGGCCAAGAGAGGACGCTGTCCTTATTGAGGAGACATTTCCATTGGTTCGGAATGGAAAAGAAAGTAGAGGAGTTCGCTCAGGGCTGCCCACGGTGTACGTTGTTCAAGCGGAGGAAGGAGGTTCGGGCCCCACTGGTCCCTCTGCGGCCGAAGGCACCCCTACACATCGTGGGCATTGACTTTCTGACTCTAGGTCGACCAATGGACAGATTCCAAAACATCTTAGTGATGACAGACCTCTTTACCAAGTATGCCTGGGCCGTCCCCACATTAGATCAGACGGCAGTTACCACCGCTAGCGCCCTTTGGAAGGCCGTGATACAACCTTTCGGCTGCCCAGAGACCTTACACTCGGACCAGGGTGCAAATTTCGAGTCTCGAGTTATCCAAGAGCTGAGTCACCTCTACGGTTGTCGTAAAACCCATACAACGTCGTACCACCCTCAGGGCAACGGAGGGTGTGAAAGGTTTAACCAGACCCTGTTGGGGCTATTAGGGACTCTGGAGAGCGAGCAACAAGGCCAGTGGGCCAAGAGCCTTCCTTCGCTGTTGCAGGCTTATAACAATAGTGTGCACAGTGTGACCGGGTATGCTCCATCTTACCTTATGTTTGGTCGCCACCTACGCTTACCGGTAGATCTGCTCATGGGAACCAAGACTGGAGAGAGAGAGTACAGTACCACTGACTGGGTAAACCGGCATCACGGTCAACTCCTGGATGCGTATCGACGCGTCTCAGAACATCTGAGCACAGCAGCAGCCAAAAACAAGCGACTATACGACCGGACTGCCCGTGAGGCCCCTTTGCTGCCTGGAGAGCGGGTGCTGGTGAGAGACAACCGGCGCCCAGGGAAAGGGAAGCTTAGCGACCGTTGGGAGTCGATCCCGTATGTGGTAGAGCGACGACAAGGGCCAGAGGCCCCAGTTTACTCAGTACGTCCCGAGGGAAAACCAGGACCAATACGGGTGCTTCACCGAAATTTGCTCCGACCATGTCCGAATTACCCTCAGCCAGCGGCCGAGCCCCCAAGTGTACCGCTGGTTCGAGAGATGCCTATGATGGGGTGGGCTGTAGTCCCGAGAGACCCCGAGGTGGAGGCTGTAATTGTACCACCCTCGCCACCTCGACGATCGCAGCGAGACAATCGGGGACAACCGCCTGTGAGGTATGGCGAGTGGAGATAGAGATCCCGGTTCCAGGGACTAGAACCGATTGGCAAGGGGGGATGTCACGGGTGACAAAAACAGGTTTGAACTGATTAGCGCTAATATACTGCAGGTGTGAGAGAGAGAGGAGCGGCACTCACACAGGCTCCTTGCTTCATAAGCCCAATATAAAAGGTGGTTCAAACGGTGCTCGGCGCGTTCAAAGAGGTTCGTTGAGGTGGATTAAAGCTAGTGGTCACGGAGCAGTGTTGGACATAAGCTTCCTTGGAAAATTGTTTGGGTGTAGAAGCCGCCCATTGAAGCCGCTGGATCAGAGTTATCGCCTGTGGGAAATCTGCTGGACTGAGCTATCGATTGAGTCAACGCTGTGAAGAGAGAGAGAAAGATAAGTGAATTGATTTTATCTTTATGAACATTCAAACGGCTGGAAGAGGATGCAGTGAATGTGAATCTGACTGTTGGAGAAGCTATGTGTTTCAGAGTGTGTTGAGGAGGAACTGAAGATTAAAATATCCTCCACGTGAGTGTAACAAACGGATTGAGGTCTCTGATCAGCCCTATCGTGTGGGTGAATTGCAGTGCTTTTGCCTTATTGATACACATTGATTCATGGTTGTGGATTTGAAGTGAACGCGAGTGTGGTGTGCTTTTGCTGAGAAGTAGCTCAATCCATGTTTACACGGTTGTGGAACATTGTTATTATATCTGCTCTCCATTAGAAGCCCAGAGTGATGCAGCCGAGCTGAAAAGCACTTCATACTGTGAAGAATCCTTACTTGTTCCACTTACTGTCTGAGTCTGGAAGTATGCAGCATTGCTGTGAAGTAAGCTTTTAAACCACTGTCTCACTAACGTGAATCGAAGAAAGTACTTCATACTGTGACGAATCCTTACCTGTTCCACTTACTGTCTGAGTCTGGAAGTATGCAGCATTGCTGTGAAGTAAGTTTTTAAACCACTGTCTCACTAACGTGAATCGAAGAAAGTACTTTATATTGTGAAGAATTCTTACCTGTTTCACTTACTGTCTGAGTCTGGAAGTATGCAGCATCGCTGTGAAGTAAGCTGTTAAACCATTGTCTCACTAACGTGAATCGAAGAGAGTACTTTATATTGTGAAGAATTCTTACCTGTTCCACTTACTATCTGAGTTTGGAAGTATGCAGCATCGCTGTGAAGTAAGCGTTTAAACCACTGTCTCACTAACGTGAACCGAAGAAAGTACTTTATACTGTGAAGAATTCTTACCTGTTTCACTTACTGTCTGAGTCTGAAAGTACGCAGCATCGCTGGTGAAGTAAGCTTTTAAACCACTGTCTCACTAACGTGAACCGAAGAAAGTACTTTATGCTGTGACGAATCCTTACCTGTTCCACTTACTGTCTGAGTCTGGAAGTATGCAGCATTGCTGTGAAGTAAGCTTTTAAACCACTGTCTCACTAACGTGAACCGAAGAAAGTACTTTATACTGTGAAGAATTCTTACCTGTTTCACTTACTGTCTGAGTTTGGAAGTACGCAGCATCGCTGGTGAAGTAAGCTTTTAAACCACTGTCTCACTAACGTGAACCGAAGAAAGTACTTTATGCTGTGACGAATCCTTACCTGTTCCACTTACTGTCTGAGTCTGGAAGTATGCAGCATTGCTGTGAAGTAAGCTTTTAAACCACTGTCTCACTAACGTGAACCGAAGAAAGTACTTTGTACTGTGAAGAATTCTTACCTGTTTCACTTACTGTCTGAGTCTGGAAGTATGCAGCATCGCTGTGAAGTAAGCTGTTAAACCATTGTCTCACTAACGTGAATCGAAGAGAGTACTTTATATTGTGAAGAATCCTTACCTGTTCCACTTACTGTCTGAGTCTGGAAGTATGCAGCATCGCTGTGAAGTAAGCTTTTAAACCACTGTCCCACTAATGTGAACCGAAGAAAGTACTTCGTACTGTGAAGAATCCTTATCTGTTTCACTTACTGTCTGAGTCCCGAAGTGTGCAGCTAGCGCTGGAAGAAGAGTGCTTACCTGTCTACTTACCTTCTGAACCCCGAAGCGTACAGCTATCGCTGGAAGGAGAGTGCTTACCTGTCTACTCACCTTCTGAGTCTCGAAGTGTGTAGTTGTCGCTGGAAGAAGAGTGCTTAACTGTCTGTTTACCTTCGGGGCCGTGGAGTGTGTGTGATATTCCGGGGAGAAGGCCCAGCGACCGTTACCATCCTTTCTTTACTGCCATAAATACAGTGATTAATAAAGATTGTTATCCCTTGAAACTCACCTTTGCCTCGGTCTGGTCCATTCTGTCACTTACCTGTGGTGTCGGCTCCTCGCGGTGGTGCCAGGAGTTAGAGGGGCGGCTGGTCATACGAGTCTGCCCCGGCCTGCACCGGTGACAAAAAGGTTCAATATTTAAGACACCTGGTGCTCATTAACTCAAAACACCTGCAAAGGCCTTTAAATGGTCTCTCAGTCTAGTTCTGTAGGCTACACAATCATGGGGAAGACTGCTGACTTGACAACTGTCCAAAAGATGACAAGACACAAGGCACAAGGAGGGCATGACACAAAAGGTCATTGCTAAAGAGGCTGGCTGTTCACAGAGCTCTGTGTCCAAGCACATTAATAGAGAGGCGAAGCGAAGAAAAAGATGTGGTAGAAAAAAGTGTACAAGCAATAGGGATAACCGCACCCTGGAGAGGATTGTGAAACAAAACCCATTCAAAAATGTGGGGGAGATTCACAAAGAGTGGACTGCAGCTGGAGTCAGTGCTTCAAGAACCACCACGCACAGACATATGCAAGACATTGGTTTCAGCTGTCGCATTCCTTGTGTCTAGCCACGCTTGAACAAGACACAGTGTCAGAAGCGTCTCGCCTGGGCTAATGACAAAAAGGACTGGACTGCTGCTGAGTGGTCCAAAGTTATGTTCTCTGATGAAAGTACATTTTGCATTTCCTTTGGAAATCAAGGTCCCAGAGTCTGGAGGAAGAGAGGAGAGGCACAGAATCCACGTTGCTTGAAGTCCAGTGTAAAGTTTCCACAGTCAGTGATGGTTTGGGGTGCCATGTCATCTGCTGGTGTTGGTCCACTGTGTTTTCTGAGGTCCAAGGTCAACACAGCCATCTACCAGGAAGTTTTAGAGCACTTCATGCTTCCTGCTGCTGACCAATTTTATGGAGATGCAGATTTCATTTTCCAACAGGACTTGGCACCTGCACACAGTGCCAAAGCTACCAGTACCTGGTTTAAGGACCATGGTATCCCTGTTCTTAATTGGCCAGCAAACTCGCCTGACCTTAACCCTATGAAAAATCTATGGGGTATTGTAAAGAGGAAGATGCGATACACCAGACCCAACAATGCAGAAGAGCTGAAGACCACTATCAGAGCAACCTGGGCTCTCATAACACCTGAGCAGTGCCACAGACTGATCGACTCCATGCCACGCCGCATTGCTGCAGTAATTCAGGCAAAAGGAGCCCCAACTAAGTATTGAGTGCTGTACATGCTCATACTTTTCATGTTCATACTTTTTAGTTGGCCAACATTTCTAAAAATCCTTTTTTTGTATTGGTCTTAATTAATATTCTAATTTTCGGAGATACTGAATTTGGGATTTTCATTAGTTGTCAGTTTTAATCATCACAATTAAATGAAATGAACATTTGAAATATATTAGTCTGTGTGTAATGAATGAATATAATATCCAAGTTTCACTTTTTGAATGGAATTATTGAAATAAATCAACTTTTTGACGATATTCTAATTATATGACCAGCACCTGTGTATACACTCACCTAAAGGATTATTAGGAACACCATACTAATACTGTGTTTGACCTCCTTTCGCCTTCAGAACTGCCTTAATTCTACGTGGCATTGATTCAACAAGGTGCTGAAAGCATTCTTTAGAAATGTTGGCCCATATTGATAGGATAGCATCTTGCAGTTGATGGAGATTTGTGGGATGCACATCCAGGGCACGAAGCTCCCGTTCCACCACATCCCAAAGATGCTCTATTGGGTTGAGATCTGGTGACTGTGGGGGCCATTTTAGTACAGTGAACTCATTGTCATGTTCAAGAAACCAATTTGAAATGATTCGAGCTTTGTGACATGGTGCATTATCCTGCTGGAAGTAGCCATCAGAGGATGGGTACATGGTGGCCATAAAGGGATGGACATGGTCAGAAACAATGCTCAGGTAGGCCGTGGCATTTAAATGATGCCCAATTGGCACTAAGGGGCCTAAAGTGTGCCAAGAAAACATCCCCCACACCATTACACCACCACCACCAGCCTGCACAGTGGTAACAAGGCATGATGGATCCATGTTCTCATTCTGTTTACGCCAAATTCTGACTCTACCATCTGAATGTCTCAACAGAAATCGAGACTCATCAGACCAGGCAACATTTTTCCAGTCTTCAACTGTCCAATTTTGGTGAGCTCTTGCAAATTGTAGCCTCTTTTTCCTATTTGTAGTGGAGATGAGTGGTACCCGGTGGGGTCTTCTGCTGTTGTAGCCCATCCACCTCAAGGTTGTGCGTGTTGTGGCTTCACAAATGCTTTGCTGCATACCTCGGTTGTAACGAGTGGTTATTTCAGTCAAAGTTGCTCTTCTATCAGCTTGAATCAGTCAGCCCATTCTCCTCTGACCTCTAGCATCAACAAGGCATTTTCACCCACAGGACTGCCGCATACTGGATGATTTTCCCTTTTCACACCATTCTTTGTAAACCCTAGAAATGGTTGTGCGTGAAAATCCCAGTAACTGAGCAGATTGTGAAATACTTAGACCGGCTCGTCTGGCACCAACAACCATGCCACGCTCAAAATTGCTTAAATCACCTTTCTTTTCCATTCTGACATTCAGTTTGGAGTTCAGGAGATTGTCTTGACCAGGACCACACCCCTAAATGCATTGAAGCAACTGCCATGTGATTGGTTGATTAGATAATTGCATTAATGAGAAATTGAACAGGTGTTCCTAATAATCCTTTAGGTGAATATATATATATATTTTTACTGTCTGCCATCATCCGCTTCCCAATCGTCCCGCTTTCTGTCTGTCCTCGTCCAACAACAGCCAATCACGAGAGATTCAAATAGATGCAGCCAATCAATACAGGATTTGGTCAGCAGCCAATAGCATTTGTTAACAGAAAGGATTGGGCCCCGCCCCTGAGTGTCAAAACCGACTTGTGTGCGTAAAGATTTCAGCTGCGATTTCAGATACAGATCTGTGCGAGCGTGTGAGACCTATCATGACTCGCGGTTTTGTTAGTTCTGCTTGCAAGTTGTTCATTTGTGTGCACAGTCATATTTTTTGTGCTCGAGTTTGTGATATGTTTGTGATATGCAAGTTCTGCAGGTTGCAAATTGCACGTGCGAGCTGTGTCATGTTGCTCACACTGTTATAATACACTTGCGCGCTGTGTTTATGCGCTTGCGCTGTTTTGTCCAACATTTAACGCCATAATTAACCAACATCTTATGGAGTTTTGTGTTTGTGGAGTGGAGGGGGGCGGTGCCGGGCTGGAATGTTGCACGCCCGGTCCCCAATCGGCCTGATGGGGCGCGAGGGATAAAGGCAGCCGGTGACGACGGTTCGAGAGAGAGAGCTCAATCACGGACATGTCCGTTGTGTGTTTGTTTATGCTTTTGTTTTAAGTTCCTCATTAAAATATTATTTATATTGACAAGCCGGTTCTCGCCTCCTCCTTGCCCATCATAACCCCGCGTTACAGTGTTCTTTGCCACATTTGCCTTCAGCATGCTCACAGGGGTTCAAAAGACAATTATTTCTTTGTATAAAAAATTATAATCATATTTAATCAAACTAAGACTTTATAGATATTACAGTTTCATTTTCTGTTAATGCATGATTTTCTGTAAAGCTGCTTTGAAACGATGCGTGTTGTGAAAATAAAAATTGCTTAAATTGTGTTAAGAAAATCATTTTTTAAAAAATTTTTATTCATAGGGCATATATCTTCTACACATACTGTACCTACATTTTTCTTGAAGGGAAATGCTGCAGTTAGCTGGGTCAGCTGGTTAAAATTGTATCTAGGCAAAGTTCATTCTAACTGTCATTTCCAACACAATGGAATGGACTGTCTTGGGAATGATGTCTAAGACAAGTAGGTGAAAGTGGAAGCACGTGTCTGCCACCCCCCCAACTCTCAAATGGCCACAACTCTAAAGCACACTGTCAAAACTTTCTTGCCCAAGGCCCTTTTGATGAAACTGGGAGATATATTATGCAACATGTGTTTTCTCATAATCCTCCCTGAGCAACTGCTTGGAATGAATTGACTTTTAACAAGGTTTCCCACTGAATGTCTTTCTGCCACCAACAGTTTAGAACCTTCTGTATTAATCAGTTTGGCACTTGGTCATCAAGATGACCAGGATAGAATGACAACGTGTATCTGTTAACACTACAAATTATTAACCATTCGGGTAGAGGAATAGTTCACCCAAAAATGAATAATTGTTAATCAAAACCCATAAGTCGTTCTCAAAATAAAAATGTCACTGTGAACGGGCTTATCTCATAGCTCTAATAAACATGCAACAGATGTAAAGACTGAAAAATTACTTACATTTCAAATGCAAAAATGTTACTTCATCAGAAGACTTGTGATGCACAAGATGCATGGACTACTTTTATGATACTTTTGGGTCCTTATTTAAGCTTTAAAGTAAGTCACTATCAACTGATGGGCCACGACATTCCTTAAAAACTTACTTTTGTGTTCTGCATAGGTTTTAACATAATGACAAAATTGTATTTTTGGGTGAACTATTCCATTAGGCACCCCTGAAAACTACAGGATATATTAGGTCATGGGATAGTTACAGGAAATTAGTTTGCTTACATGAAAGGTTTTACGTATCAAGTTCTTCTCTCTTTTTTTCCTTTTTTGTTGCTCCCCCTCTTTTATGGCTCTGAGCCAGAGGTGACAGATTTAGAAGGATGCACAGGTTCTATTTTCTCCACCTGGACAAATGATATAGAAACTCTAGCCTGGACCACTCTGCTGCCCCAGAGGCATTTCCATGGAAAGCTAGACCCTGTGACCCGTCCAAAAGGCTCACTTACAAGCAGAAACCAAAAACAGAATTGTACATCAAACAAACTGCATCCGTGTTCATCAGTAACCTTTACTGTTATTCATCTGTAGGCACCTAAAAAAACATTTATTGTAACCTTCAAAAGTAAGTAAGTGGGTAGAGAATGTGGGTAGAGTAGTTCATCCATACAATTTGGGTAAAACGCTCGTTGAAATCACTGCTTGCTTGTATGGTTATATATCTACCCCTCCATATGATCTGAGAGCATCATCCTTCAGGAAGTTTCTGGTGTTTGTCCTTGATTTATGTAACACACAGCCAAAACCTTTGGAAAGAGTAAGTATGGTTTGGCGCACCAATTCTTTATCATAAGTCCGCCAGGAAACATACTGTAATTAAATTTTACGAACACCTTTTCATTGACCTATGAATGCTGTGCCATAGAAGAACAACAGAGGGACACCACTAAGTTCAAAGCAAACACCTTTACACTTTAGTTCATCCTAAACATGCCTGAACTCATTTGATCTGACATTATGCCATACATCACACTAAAATCAGAAACAGCTTTTCATAAAAACAGCTTTATAGGCCTGAATTCTGCTTTATTCTTAAATGCCTCACTGAACAAATGGAAGAATAAATTACAGAGAAAGAGTATTTTTACAGAAAGTTGTATCTTCAGCCATGGATGTGCAAACTTGCCTGCAATAACCCTTAAAATTAGATTTGTTGGTGTAATCTAGCTCAAGTTGATTGATTCAGAGATGTTAAATAATATTTTTTACTTCAATAAACCAGTTAATTTAGATATTACCTCAACATTTTAAATTGTACTGTAAATTGAACAATGTGTGGGTAACCTTGAAAATGTGCTTCAAGTGGTAACATCTAAATTAACTGGTTTTATTCCAAGTCTAAATATTATTTAATAAAACTAAATCAACCTTACAAATTAGGTTACACCAATAAAAGTAATTTGTATAGGTTAGATCAAGTAAAAAAAGATAATTGAGAAATCAAAAGCTGTCCTTTCCATCCCGCCTTAAATTAGTAGTATGAAAAACCATATTATATTATTATTACATATTATCATATTAAAGTCAAGTCAAGTCAAGTCAATTTTATTTGTATAGCGCCTTTCACAACACACATCGTTTCAAAGCAGCTTTACAGAAGTTCAGCATTAACAGACGATAAAAATGTAATGTCTATAAAGTCGATAAATCATCATCCTTGTGCAGGGCTCCAAACTGCGACTAAAAATGGTCGCATTTGTGACCAAATAAATTTATTTGTGAGTGTAATTTCTGTCAAGGTCGCCATTGGTGACAGTAAAAGTTTACTCCCTTTTGATTTTAAAATTTGCTTTACATTTCCCGAGATACATAAAAGTTTATATCAAAGAAATAGCGGGGAAAACGGAGTTCATTGCAGGAACTAACAATTTCAAAAAAGAGACTGTTAGAAAACACGGTGACAGTAACAAGCATAAAAATGCACGTGATCACATAATTGCGAAGAATGCTCCACAGACTACACTGTTAGCGAGCTGCGGGACGAAAAGGAATGGATGGAGTTAAAAAATTTAAAATATTTGGCGCCTGTTTTTCCCCCTGTAGGAGCCATTGGCTCCTTAATTGATTTTTTTTTTTTTTTTTTTTTGTTTGGAGCCCTGTTGTGGAATTAGATAAGATATGATTCTTTATCGTGTTTAAAAATAATTAAATAATAATTGTATTAATAACCCCAGTGAGCAAGCCGAAGGCGACTGTGGCAAGGAACACAAAACTCCAAAAGATGATTGTTAATGGAGAAAAATAACCTTGGGAGAAACCAGACTCACTGTGGGGGCCAGTTCCCCTCTGGCTAACATCATGAATAATGTAAATAAGAATTATTTATAGTCAAAAAACATAATTTAAAAAATTATTAAACTTATTAAGTGCTAAGGGTCAGTATTTAGACAGTGAATGTGTTTGAACTGCAAGATTAGTGACCAGTGTCTTTGAAGTCCATCCTTGATTAAATTCCAGAAGTTCACTTAGATGCAATTGTCCTTGTTTGGCTGATGAAGGCTTTTGTTGGCAATAATTAGTCTATGTATAGTCTATGTATATTAAACCATAAAGCAGTGATTCAAGTCTGTTGGTCTCGATCTTTCATTCTCACAGGTGTGCTCTCCCATCCACACGTGCACTTTCTATTTCATACTAATACATGCACACACCTAAAAGTCTCCTTTGTCTTTTATGAATGTAATAGGTTGTCCACACCCTTCAGTACTATATCAGGAGCTGTGTCCTTGCGCTGGGTTATCCCTGGATTCTGGGCTGAATCCTGTTGCTAGGCCTGTTGTGCAGTACAGGCCAAAATGTGTGCCAAAGACTATAGATATTCACTGTCGAACCAGGAAGACAGAACAAAGGGGAGTCATAAAGTAGTGGAACAGAACCCTGCTTTTCTTAACAAGTTATTAAAAAGATGTAGATACGGATAATGCCTGAACAAGGGAATTAGAACCTGAAAGCAAAAGCATATTTCACTAAATATACATTCCCAGAATAATTCAATAATGTAGTCACTGAAAAAAATTTATATGGATATTTTAGTGCCAGGTTTGAGACATCAAGTTAGAAGATTTTTTGACTAAAGGAACCAGAGCACATGCGCACACACTCTAGAGTTACTGGACAAGACAATGCTTTCTTTTGACGCTAATGAACTGAAAATGCATTTATCTAATTAAAGCTTCAGATCCTACATTCTGCATCTTATTCTGCACAATTAGTGAGTTCTCTGTATTCTATACCTTGATCCAGACAGCTGGCTAGTGCTGGTCTAGACACTGATGGAGACAAGCGTCACAGCTCTTTGTACACTGGCCTGATGACAAACTCTGCATTACAACATCAGATGGCCAGAGACCTGGGAAACACCACCACCTGTTGGGTCTGCACGTGAATTACATTAAACCTGTGAACAACTCAGATTCTCATTCGTATTACAAATTTGTTAAAGGGATAATTAATCCAAAAAATAAAATTCTGTTTTCATTTACCCATCCTCATGTTGTTCCAAGCCTGTATGACTTTCTTCCGCAGAACTCAAAATAGATATGTCAGCCAGAATCTTATTTATTTTTTCATTTTATGGACAAAAGATGCAAGTTAATGGTAACTGTTACTAACTAACATTTTGCTAACATCTAACATGTTTTTGTTAAAACAAAAAAAAAAAAGAAAGAAAAAAGAAATGCATGGCTTTATCAAGATATTAGCATGCACAAATTCAAGGGCTTGGCTTTCCTACACCTCCAAAGGCTGAGCCTATACTGCCACATATTGGAAAGTCCTGTGAAATGACATACATGGTAAAACTTCCAAGAACTTTTTCATGTGCCTTTATTCTCCACAAGAACACAATTCCTGTTGATTACATGCTACGTAATGTAGTGGTGATATATAGAATTTTATAGTAACACAAGCTTAAATTCAAAATTGTGCTTAAGACTGATATTAAAACATAAATCAGCTTTAGACAAGTATGCTCAGCAATTAAACATTCAACATATCCATATTAATATCAAATACTTAGAGATCTAAAACTAAAAACAACTAAAGTACTTAAAACAACAATGCCCAGAGCTCAGTACTTTATAAACAAATTAATTTCTCATAACTTTTGTTGTTTGGAAGCACATCAACAAGGAGTTAACAAAGACATATTTTTAGTGAAAACATAAAACTTATTACAAAAACCTATGACAGTGGACCAACTTATGCTTCAGCATCCGTAAACTGGTCGGCCACTACAGCATAAACATAGTGGACCCATTTCACAGGGTGTGAGTGGTGAACTGCTGGGCTATAGTGACCATGGTTTGAGCTTGGGACATTCTGGATATTACACTGGAACATCTCCTTTACAGTTTTATTCAGTTCATCTCCAGGATCTAATGGAAAACATATATGAATTTCAAGAAAAAGCAACAGATGGGAGTGCAATCTCTGCCTACAATAGAAAGAATCAGTCTAAGCTACAGTTGAACCCCAACATTCGAACAATAGTTCTTTAAAAATCTTGATTTGTAAATCAAATTACCATAAGGAAGCTGGTTGTTTTTTTCTATGGTGTGTGAAAACTCCTCTATCTCCTTTTCCCAGTCCTCTTTATCAATATGGGGCTGTGGCTTGATTTTGCGGTAACCGTTCTGAAGAGATTTTTTATTTTTCATGTCCTCCTGACTTCGCCTCAATTTATGGCACTTGTTTGGAGTGTTTGTTCTTTTTGACCATCTTGGTGTCACAATGGGGCCATAATTCTCGAAAGACACTGGAGGTATCCTCTCCCTCTGGATGCTACAATGTTGAACTATGTAAAAGGCAAACACCACATGAACATTCAATTTAGCTCTCATGAACATTCAGAACTCACCACAATTCTGTCAGTGTTGGGTAGATTATCTTACCAGCAAGATTTGCCACACTGGCGTCCATCAAGTGTCGTTTAGTAAACACGAATTCAAAGTTCACGTAGCCTGTGAAGTTGCATATTCAATGGAAAATGTGTCTGAATTCAAAAGACTTTCTAGTATGAACTGCAACTTGAGTCATTATAATATTACATTTAGTAAGTTTTAATGAAACGAGGATTGCCACGCTCGTGAAACATACATTAATTGATAAAGATCGGTTGCAAGAAACCCCTTCAGTTAAGAAACCCCAAGTTATAATGGTGTTGTCTGGCCTTGAAACGCCGACGAGGCCTCCTCGTGACTGCCGCCGTTCAGTCTATTTAAAGACGCAAAGATAGTTAAGATTCTTGCCGATGCTCCGTTAATTTAACCATACTAAATGTTGCATGTAACCAGATGTTTGGGCAATATTATTCATGCCCAAATGATAATTTAATTATATTTTATTCGTATGTTGGCTTAATGAATGTAGGTTACATTTTCATCACACCCGATTCATGCTTTTGTTCATTATCACATAATGTGCTAACATGGCATTGTGTCCGACATTTTCAAATTTCATAATAAAATCTATATCACTGGATAATCTAAACACGCAATATCAGCAAAAAATTAGAGGAAATTAACAATTTACCTCAAAATCAGGCAACAGCGAATTTAAGCCCTCAGAAAACTGACAAGTTATTAATGATGGAGGCTTGATGATCGTGAGATCAGGTGCTACAAAAGTAGCATTAAAGAAATAAACACAATTCTGATATTTTTTTGAAGAGATCAATTTAATTTCATGTTACAGGTCAGTACTCTTAACATGCAAAAGTTAATACATGCCTGTATGAACAGCTTGACTATAGAGACTCGATTTGAATAAAGATGCTCTCTCTCTCTCTCTCTCTCTCTCTCTCTCTCTCTCTCTCTCTCTCTCTCTCTCTCTCTCGATATAGGTTTGGATGAGAAACAAATAAATAATTAAGTCATTTTTCTCCACTTTCAATTTCACATTATTCTTCTTTTGTTTTTGGTGATTTGCAAAGTATCTTTTTATTTATTTTTTTTTATTATTTTTTTGCGAAGATATGGATTTAAGCATTGGATTCTTGTGGATTACTTTTATGCTCCATTTATGTGTATTATGGAGCTTCAAAATTTTGGTAAACTTTCAATTGCATTGTGAGTCATAGAGCTGAAATATTCTAAAAATCTTTGTGTTCAGAAGAATAAAGTCATACGCATCTGGAATGGCATGAGGGTGAGTAAATGATGAGAGAAACTAAAACTTTGAGAGAATATGTTAAAGCAATGAGTGGCACAAAGTAAAACAAAAAAAATTGGTTCTTTCATAATTTACAATTTGTTAGATATTGCACACAAAACAGTTATAAAGTGTAACATAAAGCATATTGTAGCTCAATAATTACTTAATGTGTGGCTGTGGGTTTAACTTGTGAAAGTAAGGCACAAATATAAATTGGACATGGTGAGAAAATATGTTGAATGACCTTCACATTCTCAAATTGTAATCAAGATTGTAGACAGAATATTTTAGATACAAAATGTTTGGAATAAGAAAAACAAAACTGGGAGGATGCTTGTAATAAGTAATATAGTTTGCTAATACAACATAGATGTTGCATTTTAAATGATTGAGAATTCAATATTGTAGTTTGGAAGAACAAGTGCCATCAAAAAGATGAAATCTTTTTTTTTTTTTATAGCTTAATAAGGCCATTAACAGTGTTTACGATAACACAGCTGATGAACAGGTAAGTCTTAAACTATTATACAAAAGTCTGTAAATAACTTGAAATACTAATTGTTTGGTACATTCACAATGACAGTTACATTCAGCCACCTGCATTTTCATTCATCAGCGTCTTCGTAGCTCACACGTACTGCACTTAATGTCAGAATATGGTAAATATCCCAACAATATATTGCAAACATAGAAATGTACATCTCCTGATTTTCTTGGACAACAGGCAGTGTTAGTAATGGGGCTTTTCCACTGCATGGTACAACTCGACTCAACTCGACTCTGCTCACTTTTTGGGGGTTTTCCACTGTGGATAGTACCTGGTACCTAATACTTTTTTTAGTACCACCTCGATCGAGGTTCCAAACGAGCCGAGCCGATACTAAATGTGATGTCAAAATCCTGCAGATCACTGAATGTTCAGAGAGAATCGTCACTACCAGCGTCACTGGATTTCCGACACGGGACAGCAACCCACTATTTTTAAAGTTAGCAACAACGATAACAGTATAATTTTTTCACCACCTTTCAAATTGTGAAAAAAAATGGCTGTGCGCAAAACCACTGTCCACTCGTTAGTGAAGAAAGAAACAGCGCAAAACTAAAAAGTCTTTCAGGAAGTGTATCAGTTGTTGGCTGCACATGGCTAACACGGGACCTACCAACAATTTAGGGAAAAGATAATTTTTTTTTTAAAAGTGACTACAGAACCATCAAGGAAAAGTGGAAGTGGTTCGACCAAATGGACGCTATCTAAACCGGCGAGCAATGGGAGGGTGAGTGCCCTTGACTGGCGTTGATCCATGATGGAGGATGGTATATTTTGTTATGTTAACTCTATACTCTGCTTGAAAGCTTCACTTTATTTAGTTGACTAGGTACTGGAAAGCTTGCTTCTAAAACAACCAGGCCAATTTAACTGCTACACTTGTGTCAAATCACCATGCAACAACTGCTGTATGCAGCACAATGAGCTAGTAGCTAACAGCTAGTGGTTGTGTTATTGTTTCGGTCAGTTATGTTTATGTCTTGTTTAAGATGATGTCACGGCAGTAGAGGCAGCGCAACTATGACGATCAGCCTATAATCCCACCCACGTTGAGGCGGCACTATAAAGCAGTGGAAAAGCAATCTCAGAAAAGTAAAGCGAGTAGAGTTGAGTTAAACCGTAATGTGCAGTGGAAAAATGCCAGTTTTACAAGTAAAATGTACAGTTCCAATTACCCATCCTCTATTCTTCTAATAGATGTCTTCTTAACTGTCCAGAATGGACACCTAGAAACATCTCTTTCCTCTGATCTACTCCTCACAAAGCATACATTGCAACTCTGAATGGGACAATCGGCAAAACAGCCAACAGGACAAGCTCTGATGTCATCATCTAGGTAATTCTCTCTTCACATCCCAGTGCAAACTTAATATCATCAATACACCTATCCAAAATAAAGCCAACAGAATGCACGTGCACCCAGTGTTAAAATATTCACACAATATTTGGTGCAATTCAGTACCCATAATGCCATTCCAGTGACTCCCTCATTTTGCAGAGCAACAAAAATGCCCTGTAAAATGCCCATGAAATATTTCACCAGTGTATTTTAGATTCTAGTAGTATGAGAAAGGCCCACAAAAAACAAACACACTGTAGTTACTGTCCATTCAGAGGCACAAGATGTTTGAGCTTTATTGCCCATCACAAATCTGGTTAGAAACTATTTCAAAGATTTGCAATTCTGCATAACAACTGCAGAATATACATCATGGCAATCATTGGAAGTGGGTATCATGGCAGGGTGCACCATATGCCCCCTAGCCTTTACCATGGCAATGGAGGTGATCATCAGGGCATCTAAATTGGTAGTCGGAGGGGAGTGTCAGCAGGCTGGACAGCGGCTACCTCCGATTCGTGCCTATATGGACGACATGACCACCTTGACCTCAACCATTGCCTGTACCAAACATAACATAACAAAATATACCATCCTCCATCGTGGATCAACGCAAGTCAAGGGCACTCACCCTCCCATTGCTCGCCGGTTTAGATAGCGTCCATTTGGTCGAACCAATTCCACTTTTCCTTGATGGTTCTGTAGTCACTTTTAAAAAAAAATGTATCTTTTCCCTAAACTGTTGGTCTGTTAGCAAAGCTTCACTCCAACATTACATGGGCAAGGATGAAGGTGAACCCCAGTAAATCTAGGAGCATATCCATCATCAAAGGAAAGCTTACTGACCAAAAGTTCAACATCAATGAAACACCTATTCCATTGATATCAGAGCTTCCTGTCAAGAGCCTAGGACGGTGGTACAACGCAAGTCTCAAAGATGCAGAGCAGTGTGATCAACTGAGGGAAGAAACCATCAAAGGCCTTGTCAGTATTAATAAGACTTCACTTCCGGGCAAGCTGAAGCTGTGGTGTCAGTAGTTTGGGTTGCTCCCTCACCTAATGTGGCCTTTAACGGTGTATGAGTTTCCCATTTCCAAAGTTGAGAAGCTGGAGAGGACAGTCAGTGCATATGTCAAGAAGTGTATGGGACTCCCGCGCTGCCTCAGAAACATCGGGTTGTACGGACATGGTGCACTGGAATTGAATCTCTAGCCTCACAGAAGAATATAAATGCACCAAAGTGAGGCTGAGCTTGACCCTGGCAGAGTCTCAAGATGCAGCCATACAAACAGATCCTCCCAGACTGGCAACTGGGAGGAAGTGGACCCCAGCTGATGCTGTAAAGCAAGCACAATCCGCACTCAGACATGGAGACATAGTAGGACAGGTGCAACTAGGAAGAGGTGGGCTTGGACTAGGGACAAGTTGACCTGCTTGGCACAAGGCAACACCTGCAGAGAGTGGAAAGATGGTAGTTACGGAGGTCCGGCACCAACAGGAAGCAGAGAGATGCACAAAGGCCAAGTGTCACAAGCCAAGCAGGGCCAGTGGACTACCTGGAAAACCTGGAGCACCATAAGTTCACTTGGAAAGATCTGTGGGAGATGGAAGGAAGCAAATCAGCTTCATCATTAGGGCCACCTACGATGTTCTTCCGACACCCAAGAATCTTAACCAGTGGTTTGGAGATGATCCAGCATGGCCTCTCTGACAAACCGCAGCAACTCTCAGGCACATCCTCACTGGCTGCAAAATCAGTCTGTCCCAAGGCCATTACACCTGGAGGCATAACCAAGTCCTATGCCAACTGGAATTCATTCTTGAAGGAGGGCGATCTTCCATCAATGCCCTCCCTCACCCAACATCTGGACACTCATCCACTATCCCTTTTGTGAGAGCAGGGCAGGGCCCAGTGAAACCAGCTACAAGAGTGGATAGTACCCTCCGCACGGGACTGGAAATGCAAGTGGATCTAGATCAGCAACTCAAGTTTCCACCTGAGATTTCAAACACCAAGCTCAGGCCGGATCTTGTATTGTGGTCAACTTCACAGAAGTCCCTGTTCATCGTGAATCTAACTGTACCATGGAAGGCTGCAGTGGGAGAAGCGTATGAACGGAAAAACTGAAGTACACTGATATAGTTCTTGAGGTAAAACAACAAGTCTGGCGTACACAGGTACTTCCGGTAGAAGAAGGATGTAGAGTATTTCTGGCCACATCTATAGCCAAGCTCCTGAAGGGGGTGGGAGTTCGGGGACAGGCCTTCAGGAAAGCCATCAAATCACTGTCGGAGGCAGCAGAGCGAAGCAGCAGGTGGATCTGGATATAGAGGAAGGTCTCCAACTGGGCTGCAAAGAACAATAAAGAGGAGTAAAAGCAGAAGGGGGCTAACCTGGGATGACAGGTTTTGCCGTTGAGCCCTCTGGAGGTGTCATGGGCCTATCAATGAAACACTGAAGACCCTGATGACGTTTTACCCCTCTCCCCATTTAAAACAAGGAAGTGCTGATTATTAGGGATATTAACATCAAGTCCTAGAAGCTGAACTAACTCGGGGGAGCTCTATGTCCAATTTGAAGATTCTTAACAGCTTATGACAGGCTTTTAGTTTTTGATTTCCAGAATAGATGGGTTATGGACCAGAATGGATAGAATGAGCTTGTCCATGTACTGCCTGAAACGGAAGTTTATATCCTCTTGTTCCTTGAGGGCATCCATCAACTGTTAGAAAACAACATACATTCAGAATGATACTGGATGATATTTAAAATGAAATAGGACAAGATTACATAGTGTTAATTCATTATGAGCTTCCTTAGCACCTCTTCTTGATACACAGTAACACAATGGAACACATCTACAACCTACCAAAACCAGTGTGGCTATATTAGATGTTAGATCAGGAGACACAAGCTTGGCAAATAATCAGAAAATATAATTGTTATGAATTAATGTATTAGTGGTTAATTAACAGATTTCACAGTTTACCATCAGGTTGTGACAAAGATGTGCCTGAACAGACAGGAAAAGCTCCTCTGCACATACGTATACAGGGTAAACAAAATAAGGGGAAAAGGTGTCAATTTGGGTGTCACTCTTTTCCGGAGCTATTTTTACTTTTTAAAATTACAGTGCAACACAAAAAAAGCCATAAAGAGGTCTCCAAGTGTACAGCCTTTACAGGAGGAGACACATCAGTTTACAAATCAGTTACATCACATCCAGGTTCAGTGGGTAAAAAGTCACCTGTTTCAGCCACTTGACTTTCTGTTCCAACTCATCCTCACATGTTCGAGTGCTGTATTCTTATAGGCTGATGGAAAATATGCGGCCACGCCCCATTCATTCTGCCTCTAGCTTGTACAGCTGCAGGTGGTCTAGCTCTCGCCAATGGTATTCAATAAGCTAAATAGAGAAGAAGAAAATATATTACACTTTTGAAAATATCTTTAATGTCCTAAGCTGCTGATCTGAGAACACCTTTGTCTTGATCTTAAAAATCAACCAAGGGTAGTATTGCTGTATATAGTTTATATAAAAAAATAAGACTAAGGTAGTTGTCAGAAAGTCCGTCCCGGAACGGAAACAGGCAGCGGTTTCTGACGGACTAATATCATAGTTGCTACTTCCAGCAGACTGATGCAATAGTCAGTTCTAGACGCGCTCTCCCTGATATCGTTCAATGTTGTGCGTTCATGCAACAAATGTGAGTAATTATGTGGATATTGTTTAGTCAACACTTTGTATTTGTTATTGTGAATGTCAGATGTTTAGCAAATGACGAACGAGATATGCAAATGACGATCGCGGCGCGATTGCGGAGAGACGCTAATCACATGATCACGTTGTTATTATATGCTGCGTTATGTTGTTTATTTGAGTTTATCTTATTATATGTTTATTTGTTATCTGACAGTTGAGTATTCGTTTGTGATGACTACATAGCTAGTTATTGATACCTTGTGCCCCACAGCAGCTCAGCCCAGTCTCAGTGCCACTACCTCAATTCAAACAAACATGGTAGGCAGGTGACATGTTCTCACCAGATGCGATGTGTGGTCTCCCTTGGACTTGAGTGACTACACATGAAGACAATTGCGCTGTGAGAGCTGGAACTTGTCCTGGCATAGTCGCTTGTAGTGCCAAATAAGGTAGTTTGGGTGTTGACTGAACTGTGCGTGTGTCCCTTAATATGCTCTGCGCCTCTGTAACAGTCTGTGTGGCTTGCATCATAGAAGATGGGGGGCAGGAAGACTGGTGAAATACAGGTGAGTGGGCTGGGCTGGCATGATGGAACTGTGATGGTGGCCCAGTTGTGTCTGGTGATGCTTGAGTCTCTGAATCAGTCAAACCTGTGTCTTGGCTGAGCAGGGAACTCACCAGCTTGGCCACGTCTAGCTTAGCCTACCTTCGGCTCACAGACGACAGTGAGAAAGTCCAAGTCACCTTTGTCCTAGCTCGATCTAGAGTGGCTCCCCGTAAAAGTCTATCTATGCCCCGCTTAGAGTTGTGCGCTGCACTTTCTGGAGCTCAGATGGCCAAAGTCATACAGACTGAACTGACCATTCCCATACACCAAGTCATATATTGGGCTGATTCAACTACGGTGCTGCATTGGTTAAAATCAGAATCCTGCCGATACAAGGTCTTTGTGGGGTCTAGAGTAGCAGAGATTCAGACTTTGACAGATGTTACCAGATGGAGGTATGTTGACTCTGCTCGAAACCCAGCTGACCATATCACTAGAGGTCTTACCTTAGCCGAAATAGCAGGTCCTCACCAATGGAGATCTGGGCCATCCTTCCTGACTGAATCACAGGATATGTGGCCGTTGACACCCAGTACGGAGTCCGCACCTGACCTGAGTGAGATGAGAAAAGCATCCTTTGTGGGAGCAGTCACTGTCATTCCTAGTCCAGTGCCTTCAGACCTCAGTCAATTCAGAACCTGGAACGAGCTAGTTCAAGTAACTGTCGAGTCCTGTAATGGGGCGCCCAACATCAATGTCTTTGAAGCCTCAACGTATACACAGGCAGAAAAGCTCCTCTTAGCACAGCTCACAACTTGATTCATTCCCAGAGGAATTCAGAGCTTTGGAAGCTGGAAAGCCTATCCAGACAGATAGCTGTTTGAGTTCTCTCGCCCCAGAGTACGACAAAAATACTGGTCTTATCAGAGTGGGTGGACGACTTTGTCGTGTTGAAACCCTGCCTACTGATATCATTCACCCGATCGTCCTAGATCCTCAACATCAGGTCACAAAGCTACTCATCCAAGACACAGATCAGCAACTCCATCATCCAGGTGCAGAGCGAGTGCTAGCAGAGCTACGTCGTAGATACTGGGTGCTTAGAGGTCGTGAAGCTGTGCACAAACACTAGCATTCCTGTCAGAAATGCCAGTTTTGGCGTGCCAAGCCACAGAACCCACAGATGGCCGAACTTCCACCCTGTAGGCTACGCCTGTTTAAGCCACCGTTTTACTCCACTGGCGTAGACTGCTTCGGGCCCTTTCAGGTAAAGATAGGTCGGCACTAGGAGAAAAGATGGGGAATCTTATATAAGTGCTTGACAACCAGATGTTTACATCTCGATCTCCTTGAGCACCTGGATACTGACGCCTTCCTCCTTTCTTTACGACGCTGTATAGCCCGTAGAGGAAAGCCTTTCGAGATTCTATGTGACAATGGCACTAACTTTACTGCAGGAGATCACGAGTTAAAAGACTCCTTTCGTCGAATGGCTCCTGAGCTGCAGGAACAACTGGCTAAACAACAGATCCAGTTTCGGTATAACCCACCAAGTGCCCCTCACTTTGGCGGGACATGGGAGCGAGAGGTGAAATCAATTAAGACTGCCTTACGAGTCATTCTACGTGAACAATCTGTGCCTGAATCTGTTCTGCAAACATTGCTAGTGGAAGTTGAGGGCATACTCAATTCCAAGCCCCTTGGCTATGTCTCATCGGACATTGCAGACCTTGATCCTGTGATTCCTAACCTGTTACTCATGGGACGTCATGATGCTTCATTACCACAAGTCCTTTATGATTCCGACAAACTCTTGGGGAAACGTAGGTGGAGACACAGTCAGGTATTGGCCGACCAGTTCTGGACCGCTTTCTTTCGCTGCTACTTACCAGAACTACAGGGTAGATAGAAATGGAGATCAGATGACAAAGAGATGGCAGTGGGACAAGTGGTACTCCTAATTGACCATCAACTCCCACGAGCGTTATGGCCCGTGGGTACAGTGACAGAAACCTACACAGGGGCTGACGGGAGAATCCGGACAGCCAAAGTTCAAGTCAAAGGCAAGATGTACACACGCCCTGTCGTGAAACTGATTCCCCTTCCTCCAATGAGGGATAATGATACAGACCCTCCAGACGGCCTTTCTTAAGGAATACAATTATCCTGACTGATAATTGGGGGCGGCTATGTCAGAAAGTCCGTCCCGGAACGGAAACAGGCAGTGGTTTCTGACGGACTAATATCATAGTTGCTACTTCCAGCAGACTGATGCAATAGTCAGTTCTAGACGCGCTCTCCCTGATATCGTTCAATGTTGTGCGTTCATGCAACAAATGTGAGTAATTATGTGGATATTGTTTAGTCAACACTTTGTATTTGTTATTGTGAATGTCAGATGTTTAGCAAATGACGAACGAGATATGCAAATGACGATCGCGGTGCGATCGCGGAGAGACGCTAATCATATGATCACGTTGTTATTATATGCTGCATTATGTTGTTTATTTGAGTTTATCTTATTATATGTTTATTTGTTATCTGACAGCTGAGTATTCGTTTGTGATGACTACATAGCTAGTTATTGATACCTTGTGAGGTAATTTGTGTACAAATATATTGTATTCATACTGTATTCCTTTATATATTCTGCAGACCACAACACAACGTGATAACATCTTATTACTTTCCCTACCATCCTGAGATTGTAAATGGATGTCACTTACTGCCTGACAAGAGTTATTAAAGAGAAGTTTGACGAAGATATACTTCTCCCTTGCCTGATTCTCTTACCGGAATCATTGTCCATAATTGTCCGCCTACCGAACTGTAAAATCACAAAGGTTGGCAGAGGTGCCACTCTGCCACAGTAGTTCTTATTCTTAGTTTTGTGTTTGTATAACTTTCTCTCTGTGGCTGACTTGTATTTGCACATGTGTTTAGACTACAGTCAATTATGGACTTTGTTTTAGTAAGCTAACTGCTACCAGACAGGTCAAAGCTGCAGTGTTTTTAAATGAAGACACAGTCGGAGCAACCAGAGATTCATCCGAGAATCACTGATACATTTTATTACTTATGTCAGAACTCAAACTCGTTCAAACATAAAATGTGGTTATACTGCTGTAAAGGGATTAATGTAAAGGAGGAGGTGAGAACCGGCTTGACAATATAAATAATATTTTAATTATGAACTTAACATAAAACAAACACACAAAGGTGTCAGACAGCTGTCCGTAAATCCCTCTCTGTCCCACTGCAGTCTCCAGTCAGCCTCTATCCCTCTCTGAGGCTTGATTAGCCTGATTAGGGGCCGGGTGTGCGGAATCACGACCCGGCATCCCCCTCCGCCCTGTCACAATTTTACACTTGAATGTTTTTACCCAAACATGAAATGGGATACTAATATTAATATTTTAAGAATTCAAACACATTCTAGCATGGTATTACTTCCTGCATGGTCTCTCTTTCTTTCTGAAACTTGTTTCTGTTCTGTCATAACTTAGCCATCATCTTGTTCAGATCCATCTCATCCTTTAATCGCAAGCTTGCACACACACACACACACACACACACACACACACACACACTAATAAATGATTGTAATTTTATGTGGACATACAGTCAGATTTAGACAATTACTAAAGAGTCAGCAGTTAGATATGATCACAATTTGTGATCCTCCACTGCTCAGTCCCCCTTAAACTACAAGAAAGCTTTCTTCCTTTAACAAGATAAAGAGGACAGACTCCCAAATGGCTTTGCAAGCCAGAACACAAAATCAACTTTGCTAGGGAACACAAAACTGATCAAAAATATTTGTTCTAAGCATTTGCACAAATCAGAATAAATCTGTACATTCAGACAAAATGTTGTGCCCTAACAAACCCGCTGCTAATTACTCTGATAATGTGCATTGCCAACTATTTAATTATTCAGATTTCATCATTATTTACACTCAAGTCAAGGTTGGCATTTATGTAACAATCATATTTTACATTGGCTATTAATGCAAAAACAACCTCATCCAATTTCTATGTCTGAGATTTCAGTCTGTTCAGGTTCATCTCTCCATTTTCCTCCTCTAGCGGCTGTACTCTGGGGAATAAAAAGATTATGAGAAGCCGCCCATCAAACTATTGCAATAAACTTCCTGTGAGAAAAGATACCCTCTCAGATGACATATGTTTAAGCTGACATTTGACAGCTAGTACTCAGTTCCAATTTTCATAGTGTGTGTGGGGGCATGATTATGTGGTTTACTAGGACAATTGTTTAGGTTACAAACTGGTAATTACTAGGGTATTATGCTATAAATGTGGTTTATGAGGACATTTCTAGTGTCCCCATAATTTAAATACATAAAAAAAAAAACTTATTAAACAATGTTTTATTAAAAATGTAAAAATGCAGAAAGTTTTTTGTGAGGGTTAGGTTTAGGGGTTGTGTTAGGTTTAGGGTATATAATCTATAGTTTGTACAGTATAAAAATCATTATGTCTATGGAAAGTCCTCATGATGATAGGTTGACCAACATGTTTGTGTGTGTGTGTGTGTGTGTGTGTGTGTGTATGTGTGTGTGTGTGTGTGTGTGTGTGTAAGTGTAATGGAAATAATGTGGAAATTGTTTTCTTCTCTGAGTGTCTCAAGTTGAAGTTTAAATACCACTCCTCTGTTCTAGAATATTTTGTTTCATTTACATAATTAATGTAGAATATTTATGTATGTCTTTCCAAATAGGGTAATAATTGATCTCATTGGATAATGTAGTTAATGTACTGCTTTTCCTGTTCTTACAAAGATATATAATGCTGTGCTGAACAATAAAGTACGAGAAATCTATGATGCATAATTTGTGTCTGTGTCACTCATTTCTCCCCTTGAGGATCCGTATCGAAACAACGACTGCAGACCTGACTTGATATATAGGGTCCAATCCTGAAAATTCCTATCACCTCCACTGCACAAAATAACTTTGAGGATCAAATTCTTTATTTTCTGGATGAAATGTAATGGTCTCCTTAAAGTCTCAACTTTTAATTTAATGCTTGGTTGGTCATGGTTACTGTTATAACTTCCGTTCCCCGATGGAAGGAACGAGACGTTGTGGCTACTCTATCTGTTTCGCGGGCCAGGGCACCGCTCATAGCCACGCCCCCCATTCGCCAGGTTCAGCGCATCATTTCAGCGGTATTCGCTCCACGCCAATGCGCGGCGAATACCCCAGCACCTTACGAGCAGAGATTTCCACACCGCTACTCAAGGACGCGATAGAGCCTGTTCCTCCAGCCGAGATGAAGGCTTTCTACAGTCCTTACTTCATCGTACCCAAAGAAAGGTGGTGGGTTGCGGCCAATCTTGGACTTAAGAGTTCTCAACCAGACTTTACACAGACTCCCTTTCAAAATGCTTAAGCAAAGGCAAATTCTTACCTGCGTTCGGCATCGAGATTGGTTCAAGGCAGTAGACCTGAAGGACGCGTACCTCCACGTCTCCATTCTGCCACGACACGACCCTTCTTCTCCACTACCTCGACGACTGGCTCGCGCACCTTAGCTGCTTAGGTCTTCAGGTCAACTGAGAAAAAAAGCAAGCTCTCTCTGTGTCAGAGCATCTCTTTTCTCGGTTTGGAGTTAGACTCAGTCTCAATGTCAGCACACCTCACAACCAAGCGTGCGCAGTCAGTGCTTACGTGCCTGGCTCACTTCAAGCCAGGCACAGCAGTTCCTCTCAAACAGTTCCAGAGGCTCCTGGGGCATATGGCATCCTCGGCCGCGGTGGCGCCGCTAAGGTTGATGCATATGAGACCGCTCCAGCACTGGCTTCAGACTCGAGTCCCGAGATGGGCATGGCGCCGTGGCACATACCGTGTGTTTATCACCCCTTCCTGCCATCAGTCTTTCAACCCTTTGACAGACCTCTGTTTTCTGTGGATGGGAATCCACCTACTGCAGGTTTCCAGATGTGTCGTGGTCACCACAGACACCTCTCAACTGGGTTGGGTGCTGTGTGCTACTGGCACACAGATGCTGGCTCCTGGACAGGGCCACACCAGTGTTGGCATATCAACTGCCTCGAGTTGTTGGCTTTACTTCTTGCCCTGTGGAGGTTTCTCCCGCTGATTCAGGGCAAGCACGTCTTGATCCGTTCAGAAAGCACCACCACGGTAGTGTACAGAAATTGCCAATTGCCCGCCATCTCCTCAGGTGGTCCACCTGATTTAGGGCCGCTTTGGCAGGGCACAGATAGATCTCTTTGCCTCCCAAGACAACTCCCACTGCCCACTCTGGTACTCCCTAATGGAGGCCCCTCTTGGCACAGATGCGCTGGCACACAGCTGGTCCCAGGGGCTGCGCAAGTATGCACTTCCCACAGTGAGACTTCTTACACTGGTGCTGTGCAAGGTCAGGGAGGTCGAGGAACAGGTCACCTTGGGGGCTCCTTATTGGCCCACCCGGACCTGGTTCTCTGATTTCACACTCCTCGTGACAGCACCTCCCTGGAAGGACCTCCTTTCTCATGGACGGTGCACCCTCTGGCACCCGCGCCCAGACCTCTGGAATCTCCACGTCTGGCCCCTGGACGGGACGCGGAAGACTTAAGTGGTCTACCACCTGCAATCATAGACACGATGACCAAGCAAGAGCTCCCTCTACCAGGCAGCTTTATGCCCTCAAGTTTCACAAAGCCCTCTCCTTGAAGAAGGCCCTCCAGATCACGCTCGCTTCCATCAAGAGGATTGGGGACCTGAAAGTGTTCTCTGTCTGGAGTTTGGTCTGGCAGATGCTCATCTCATCCTAAGACCACGACCGGGCTACATGCCCAAGGTTCCTAAACCCCCCCCCCACCGAGTTTAGCTCATGAAACTGCAAGCGAAGCTGCCCCGGGAGGAGGCAGACCCAACCTCATCATTGCTGTGTCCTGTACATTATTTGCATACCTATGTGGACCGCACGTAGGGCTCTACATGCTCTGAGCAGCTCTTTGTCTGCTTTGGAGGACGGCAGAAAGGGAACGCCATCTCCAAACAGAGGTTAGCTCATTGGGTTGTTGATGCTATCCCCTAGCCTATCACATCCAGGCATCCTTGCGGGTTAGAGCACACTCTACGAGAAGTGTGGCATCCTCATGGGCACTGGCCCATGGCACCTCCCTAGCTGACATCTGCAGAGCAGCGGGCTGGGCAACATCCAACACTTTTGGTAGGTTCTACAACCTCAGGGTTGAGTCGGTCTCATCCTGTGTTTTGACAGGTCCGAGCCGGTAGAACTCGGTAATACGGAACAACCGACCGGGTGTTCCGATGTCACCTTGCGCCCTTCACCAAGCTGATCCAGTGTGCCTTCTTTCCCAGGTGAGCCAGCAAGCTCTCGCTTCCTGGATGCTCTTCCTCCCTAGCCCACTAGCCACAGATTCAGTGGAGGAATTCGCCACCAGACCCACCACGAGTCGAGTGCTCTGTGTTGGGCTTGGGCTCCACAGGCATAGTTCCCACTTCAGGCAACTCCCTGTGACGTATTTTCTGCGGTACGGTCCCCCCGCTGGCAGGACCCTCGTCTCCCTTGGGCAGTCCTCGCTGCCCCCCGGTTGCCGTGTCTGTAGCATTTCCTCCCTTGCCAGGCAGGATCTACCACCGTACCATGTCTGCGGGTGGCTAGACAACCCCCGTGTGTATTCACCACAAGTTACCTCCCCCCAGTCTGGGCAGGTCGTGGTCTCCGCAGGGCCTTTTCCCCCTGGCGCCTTCCCTGACGCATCTATAGTGTTAAGATAGCCCCAGATGGCCGGCTGGCTCCCATGCATGTCTTTAAAAGCATTTACATTACCATACATTGTAGGTTTATTAAGCATAATTGCTGTAAGATTGCCCATGTAAATGTTCTTCCTGTTGATAATTTTTTTAAAATTATTATTAATACCAGGGTACTGTAATATAACACATACAATAATTTTATATTGAATAAAAAAATCCAGTGATAAAAACTTTTGCTAGATTTATGCTGCTATATTCAGGCAGAAATGTGTCACAGTCTGTCAAAAGAATCCATACTGGGAGAACTCTTTGGAAGTTGATCTAAAAAGCTATAATGGCCGCACATTGAAATATAAAACCAAATCAAACTGTAATACCACTAATATAAAAAATAAGCGTTCTTGTATCGGTCTTAAGGTCCGCCATAACATTAATATTGTTCTCAATGGCACAGTGTTCTTTTTGTCTCTCACCGATTAGAGAGCAACTCTATCTGTGAGTGTTTGTCTTTCTCCAGTCGGATGTAGGCCTTTCTGTGTCTCCTGATGTGTTCTGCTCTCGTCTCTTGATCTTTTAGCTGCTCTTCCAACTCGTGAATCCTGTGGGAGCACTGATCCTATCATAATAATGAGGCCTTATCACACTTGCTGAGGTCCAGTTTACATTTTCGCATTTTGCAAATACAAAACTGTTTAGCAAAGCATATATTTATGTAAGGTTTTTTGGGCTTTATTAGTGCAAAGCATCTGTTGATGTGCCAACGCAGTGGGGCCCCTTTCCAATGGCCTGCTACTGCATGCCCATTGCACATGGCACCCCAACCTGATCTGGAGGCGTCGGTCATGACCAGGACGCGTGGGGACACCTGCTTTTTGGGTACTCCTGCCCGTAGAAAACAGAGGTCTGTCCAGGGTTTGAGTGTTCGGCGGCTGGCGGGGGTGATAGTCACATGGTGCGTGCCCTAGCGCCATGCTCGTCTCGGGACTCGAATCTGAAGCCAGTGCTGAAGCGGTCTCATATGCATCAACCCCAACGGCGCGACCGCCACGGCAGATGCCATATACTCCAGGAGCCTCTGGAAAAGTTTTAAGGTGAACGTTGTGCCTGGCCTGAAAGCAGCAAGGCACCTCAACACTGACTGCGCATGCTCGTTAGTGAGACGTGCTGACATTGAGACCGAGTCTAACTCCATGCCAAGAAAAGAGATGCTCTGAACCGGAGTGAGCTTGCTCTTTTCCCAGTTGACCTGAAGCCCCGAACGGCTGAGGTGCCTGAGCACCTGGTCTTTATAAGTGCATAGTAACTCTCGCGAGTGGGCCAGGATGAGCCAGTCGTCGAGGTAATTGAGTATGCGGATGCCGGCTTCTCGGAACGGGGCAAGAGCTGCCTCTGCGACTTTAGTGAAGACACGAGGGGACAGAGAAATGCCGAAGGGGAGGACATTGTACTGATATGCCTGGCCATCGAACGCGAACCGCAGAAAGGGATGGTGTCGAGGCAAAATTGAGACGTGGAAGTACGTGTCCTTCAGGTCTACCGCTGCGAACCAATCTAGATGTTGAACACAGGTTAAGATGTGTTTCTGCGTGAGTATTTTGAATGGGAGTTTGTGCAACACTTGGTTGAAAACTCACAAGTCCAAGATTGGTCGTAAGCCACCGCCTTTCTTGGGTACGATGAAGTAAGGTCTGTAGAAACCCTTCTTCATCTTGGTTGGAGGGACAGGCTCTATCACGTCTTTGAGTAAAAGAGTGGTGATTGCCGTGCACAGAGACTGGGCATGTTCGCCGTGTACTGCAGAAAAGAGGACGCCCATGAAGAGGGGTGGAGGCCTGGAATAACCGAGTCGAATGGTCTGGGCCAGCCATCGAGGCGGGTTGGGAAGTGAGAGCTACGCATCCAAACTCCGTGCTAGGGGCACCAAAGGGACAATTATTTTTGACATACCTGGTGTGGCTTCGCAGCGGGGGCGGAGCAGGTAAGGCAGCGTCGGGAGGCGATGACGGGTGGTCTGTATCCAGGAGGCCGGGACTGTTGAAATCTGGCAGCAGAGTGCCGTGAGAATGGCATTTGCAGGCCAGGTGACCCAGAGACAAAGGAAATAGCTCTTTTATTGAGAATGTGGGTACCAGTGAAAATTGAACAAAAGATTCTCCTCCCGGCCCTCCACCGGGGGACGGAGTGGTCTTACCATCTCCAGAGCTAACATCTCGGTCCCTGGGTCGACCGTCTCAGGAGCGCCTGTGAGCCTTATGGGTCATCAAGGGGGTCCAGGAGACGGGGGGTGTCTGCTTCATGCGGTGTGCTCGACACTGGGGCTGAGAGCTGGGCCCGGGCTGAGGCGGAGCAGCGTGTTTCTTGACCGCAGGAGGACGCCCTCGGCAAGCAGACGGGGCAGGGCACGTGGCGGCAGGTTTGCGGTGGGGCAGGATATGAGAGACGGCCTCCGTCTCATGACTTGACTAAATCTTGGCTTGGCTTGACTTGACTTCACTTGACTTGACTTAAACAAAACAAAACTACAACAAAGTTACATTAACAATACTCCACAAAGGACAATGGCAAACATGAGGGCTAAAATACATTGACATGGGTAACAAGTTAACAAACCACCAATGAAAATACAAGACTGAAAACAATATAACATGACAATGAAACATGAACCAATAACAAGACAAGACTAATAAACAAAGGAACCAATGAGAAAAAAACACACGAAACATGCCGGGAACAGGATAATAACATGACTAGACAAGGAAGTGAACACATTCAAAATGAACAGGACTAACTTTTCAAAATAAAAGACACGAAAAACAGGAACCAACAGAATAAACATGACATATCCCCTCCTCTAAGGGGTGGCTCCCGACCCCCCAACACATGAACAGAAACAGAATAAATATGACATAAGTCCAGTATTCTGTAGGGACCTGGGGGCATGTTTTGAGGCATGGGGCGTGGCAAGATAGGGCGAAGGGCATGGGATCAAGGCAGAGAGTGGGACTGTGGAGCAGAGGCGGGCCTGAACCGTGGAGCAGAGGTGGGACTGGATTGTGGCGCAGAGCCGGGCCTGGACCAGTGAGCAGAGGTTTTCTTGTGCATTGGCATGGAGCAGTCTGGGGTTTGACTGAAACATGGCATGGAGCAGACAGAAGCTTGGCTGTGACATGGCATGGAGCAGTCAAGGGTTTGACTGAGACATGGCATGGAGCAGACTGTGGTTCGGCTGTGACATGGCATGGACCAGTCTGGAGCTTGGCTGAGACATGGCATGGAGTAGACTAAGTTTCGGCTGTGACATGGCATGCAGCAGGCTGAGGCATGGCTGTGACATGGCATGGAGCAGGCTGAGGCGTGGATGTGACATGGCATGGAGCAGGCTGAGGCGTGGCTGTGACATGGCCTGGAGCTATTTTTTTAGAAATTAATGTTTCAAGGTTCCACTTCTGAAGTGTTTCACTCACATATGAATCCACTACATCCTATTTAAAAATATATAGTTAATATAAAGTGAATTAACAACTTGTAATTTCAATTTCAAGCAATGGGCTTCATCAACGAGGTGATCACAAAAAGAGCCAGGCACCTTCCTGCAATGTTAAAAGAACACCATCAAAATGTTGCTGCTTTTTGGAATTAAAAAGTCACAATAAGGGCGGCACGGTGGTGCAGCGTTTAGCACTGTCACCTCACAGCAAGAAGGTCGTGGGTTCAAACCCCGGTTGCCCAGGCCTTTCTGTGTGGAGTTTGCATGTTCTCCCCGTGTCTGCGTGGGTTCTCTCCGGGTGCTCCGGCTTCCTCCCACCATCCAAAGACATGCAGGCTAGGTTAATTGATGTTTCCAAAAATTGCCCTAGGTGTGAATGGTTGTTTGTATATGTGTGGCCCTGCGATGGACTGGCGACCTGTCCAGGGTGTACCCTGCCTTCCGCCCAATGTTAGCTGGGATAGGCTCCAGCCCCCCGCGACCCTGTACACAGGATAAGCGGTTGACGATGGATGGATGGATGGATGGATGGATGGAAAGTCACAATAGAAGTGATAAATGTCACGATGTGAAAAAAGTCATTACCTTCGTGAATTCAGGGGCGCAGAACTATCTGAAAAGTTGCTTCTGATTAGGCTATCACCCAATTTCATGTAGATGCTGGCTATTGTGTAATACAGGGGTCGGCAACCTATGGCACGCATGCCAGCATTGGCACACGGAGGGGTAATCATTTCATCAGCTGATTGGGACGCTAAACACTATTAAAGTGTGATGAGACTTGCGCTGCCCGTGCAAGCCATTTGCACATCACGAGCTGCTTCTCTTTCCATTAATCGTGGGAGTAAATGCGCCCGCTTTGCTTCGGTCAGACTGCGTGGATGACAGCCTACATTCCGTGTTTCATTTGTTTCATTTTGCTTTCAGAACAACACGTCATGTAATAAGGAAAACACCACTATTAATCCTTCATCGGCACAGCCATTGACTAGGGAAAAAAAAAAAAATGGCACTCCATGTCAAAAAGGTTGCCGATCCCTGGTGTAATATCTTGTTGAGTCCAATTTGTGTATTATATAATTTAGTGCCTTGCATATATAACTTTCTAGATACAATTTTTCATATTTCCACTTTTAAGTATTTTAATGTTACACTGCAAAAATGACAATATTCTTTTCTTTCAGTTGATGAAAAACTGCCGTGTCTACAACACCAGATAATGAGAATAAAAGCCTAGGTGTCTTACAATTTCTTAGCGCATCGATCAAATATATGAAATATTATGTATGATTTCCAAAAACAAAAAGTGTCAGGACGCACTGGTCCAATGTAACAATGTTGCTAAAACAAAATGAGATGATGTGCAACAAAATTTACTTTCATAGCCACTATACAGAAGCTCAACAAATGGGTTAAGAAAGACAAAGTTTAACATTAGCTTAACAAAAAGGGTTATGTTACTAAAATGCAACATTGCATTTCTTGTCATTTTAGATGTGTCTTACACTTTTTACTTTTATCAAAGATAAGAAAGTTCCTCTCTAAAACAATGCATACAATATGTGCCACAAAGCAGCTTACATATTCACTTTAAAATGATGAATAAATGATGAATAAATGGTTTGACAAAGTTTGACAAATTTGTTAAAAAATGGTTTGGCATTAGTTTAATAAATAGGTTTATTTTACAAAACATAATAATGTATTTTATTTTACCTATAGCTCTAATAAAAATGTCTTACATTAACACAGCGGTGAAAATGTGTTTCTAAAACAATGGATATTGGCTGTGAAGAAAACTGATTCATATTTTCACTTTTAAAGATAATGAATAAATGGTTTTACCTAGATAAAGATTATCATTAGTAACACAAACATGGTTATGTTATTATAACACAGTAAAGTGTTTCATGTCATTTTAGATATACAGTGCATCCAGAAAGTATTCACAGCGCTTCACTTTTTCAACATCATGTTATGTTACAGCCTTATTCCAAAATGGATTAAATGAATTATTTTCCTCAAAATTCTACAAACAATACCCCATAATGACAACGTGAAAGAAGTTTGTTTGAAATCTTTGCAAATTTATTAAAAATAAAAAAACTAAACAAATCACATGTACACAAGTCATCGGACAACTGCGTTTTCAACCATTTTACTTACAAGCTAGAGGGAAACTTAAAGAGTTTGAAATATACATAATTTTGTGGGCAATGTAGAATAGCAGACAGATTAGAAATATAATCTTTTGTTTAAAAGTTATGACCATTCAAGTGTAGTGAATTTGGTAGTATATGCGAGCTAGGAATTAAATTACACTGTCCTTATTCTACATAATTAAGTAAGGAAATTTATAATATAATTAGTCACGTTTGACAACAATTATACATTATAAATGACAAATAACTAGATTATTTAATTGCTGGAAGAGGTGTTGTGAGACCTGCAGGGGGTGCTCTCCCTGTGGTCTGTGTGGGTCGTAACGCCCCAGTATAGTGACAGGGACACTATACTGTAAAAGAGCTCCGTCTTTCGGATGAGACGTTAAACCGAGGCCCTGACTCTCTGTGGTCATTAAAAATCCCAGGATGTCCTTCGAAAAAGAGTAGGGGTGTAACCCCGGTGTCCTGGACAAATTTGCCCCTTGGCCTCTGTCCATCATGGCCTCCTAATCATCCCTGTATACTGATTGGCTTCATCACTCTGTCTCCTCTCCACCAGTAAGCTGGTGTGTGGTGGGCGTACTGGCGCAATATGGCTGCCGTCGCATCATCCAAGTGGATGCTGCACATTGGTGGTGGTTGAGGAGATTCCCCCCTTCCTTGTAAAGCGCTTTGAGGTTACTGATAAAGCGCTATATAAATGTAACTAATTATTATAATTATTATTATTTGTCTGAATAAAACTCTCCACCATTAAATTCGTCTCGTTGTATCCGCTTCACAATTTCTATTATAAGGAATTCAATATGTCACAGCTTTATTAAGGGAATTATGATTAATTCTCTTATTGGAGTAATATTCTCATGGCTTCTTGACAATATTACACCTTTAGGTATAGCTTTGAATCGAAATCCTTTAAAAACAGGGATGAGATTATTTACCAAAATATACTACAGTCAAATTATCTTTAAAATATGACTAATTAATCATAACTCATTATAATTAATTATAAATATTTGGATTAGTTAATAGAATTGACTTGATGTAGCTGAATTAATATTACAATCAATCAATTAATCTTTTTGTCCTCTCAGCACTCAGTATTGATCGTCTATCAACTCTCAGAAAGGATATTTTTCGTGGCCACACAAAAAGAACTCTTTCTTAGCATGTAGCTGTGAACTTTAAGTTGATGTTGATTTAAAAGCAGACTAGAATCAACTTGCAAGAATGTACACAAAAGCTATATTTAACTAAATTAAGAACACAAAACTAATCTAAAACACATTCATACACACAAATCATGCATACAAAAGTGAAAGTGAATGAAACCGGAACAGAATAGGGGAATGAAGCTATGAAAAGAGTAATTTAACCATCTGAAAGAACCATCAGTTTCTTACTTTAAAGCACCTTTGTTACAAAGGGGTTTTCAGCTTATACCAAAACTTTGTTTAGTTAGTTAATTTGTACAATACTTGCAATGCCTCGACTGTTTTAGAGAGCGCCCAGATGCAGTCTCAGGAGAAAGTCTTGGTGGTTCCTTGAGTCAATGGTGTTTAAGTTGCAATTAATTTCTTCTGCATTGAATGAAGAAATTATGATGAACTAGCGGTGTTAGTTTGACTCCGTTATGGTCGAGGAAGTTACACATGGTTTGATTTGTTGAGGCTTGCAAGCCTGTGACTTTGTGGTCAGACCGGGTGTTCCCGGTCCCACATGATCAGCAGAGGAGAGAAGAGGGAAGAGAGAGAAGAAGAGGGGGGAGTGCCTTTTAACTTCTGATGGTGGTCACTCCTCTAAAGTCCAGCTTGACCAATGAGAAAGGTGCAGTTTTTCAGCGGGAAAGTTCGCTTGTTTAGAAGCTGACTCATTTGCATGATTGGGGTAAGCTGGCAGTTTGTGCCCCTTTATACACTCTGATTAATTTGACAAGCATACAATTCATGCTATAAGGAGGTGATATACATCAATGACCAATGAGAAATCATACAAGGATTAATTTGATAGGAAGCATGATACAAATAATTTTACATTATCTAGTAGTTGTCATAAAGCATGCATAAAATGGTATACAGTACAAAAGACACTATACAAGACAGTAATAATCATGCAGATAATGTTCTGGGGATATGCATGTTCATATATAGAACAGTTTGTCTATAAATTAATGAAGAAAAGTCTGTTTTATGGGCTTTGTGTCTTTCCTATGGGGGAGCGTATTGAGATGCATTCATTTGACTTGCATGTAGCTATCCTCCCCCACTCAGAATGTCACTGGGGTCCACTATTTGCTGATATGCTCAGTGGGAGAGCAGACATATTGAAGTCTGCTTGGGCCTACTTGGAACTTTGCTTGTTACAGTCTTTGAGATGTCTGTTGGATAATTAATTAAACAATGAATAATTGTGTGTCTGATTGGTCCAGATGCTACACTAGTGATTAGTGGGAAAAGGAATAAAACAAACATTTAGAATGTTAAGATACATTTCACATGACCACTCCTCAAATACTCCTTTTGGGCACTTGTAATAATAAATTGAGATTGCATCCGAAAATTAAAGGACACAAACACTGAAATATAAATTTTATGTGTTCAATAAAACACACACTTTATTTAATTTGAACATTAGAATTACACACAAATTACACAGCAAAACATACAAAATAATAATAATTACAAAAAGAATATATATAAATGAATAAATACTCAGCAAATGCAATACCTGTGGAGAGAAGAGAGGGAGAAAAGAGGGGAGGGAGAGGATCACAACACCAATATACACAGCCCAACCTAGCCTCTTCGCAAAACTGGTCACACTCAGCTGAGCGCCAAGACTGAAAACAGTTCCTTTAGTTTTATTTCCAGTCCTATTTTTCTTATAGCATAGCCAACATCTCTCAGAGGACTCTTCAAATTTAGGGACATGGGCTGTGTGGAGTGATGGCGATGGAGAGACTACATGTTTAGTGTATGCAAAGGGAAACTTGCATGAATATCGATACCTCCCAGCTGACGAGCCAGGTTTTCTCTGAAATCTATCTGGGTTAAGTTCACCGGTCTATGCTCATCCCCTGTTGCCACACGAATGTGTTGCCATTCCTTAAACAATATGAAACTATTGACAATGGCAATGTCTATGAAGTGGAAAGAAAAGAGTCTCTCACCACTTCTGAGTTTTTTTGTAGGATGTCTAAGATTTGATCATTTGGTCTGACCTATCAACACCGCCCATATTTTTGTTATAATCGCTGATGACAGTGGGCTGGAGGGCTACTTCTTTTGTCCAGTCACCATAATTTCTTACAAACCTAGTAATTTTGGTTGAGCCATTCGTATTGTGGAAGTTGGAGAGGCATGGAACTTGAAGAGGTCCTTCCACTGAATTACAAGTAAATTCTCCTCAACCCAACACCACCTCATATACCCACGAGCTGTCTTGCAGTCCCATTTTTTGACGTCTATAAATTCTGCAGGAAACAGTTTACGATTCACCCTGCATGTCCCACATGCATTAGTTCCCATTTCTAACAACTTAACCATAAGAGCTGGGGACGTGTAAAAGTTGTCAAAATTAACATTGTGGCCCTGGTCTTTGAATGGCTGCAGTAACGATTCAACTACTTTGGTGGCCAAGTCAGTGACACGCCCATCACGACTACCTGTGTAAACATTAAATTCAAGAGTATACCCTGAGTCTGATGTTGCAATTAATCATCATTTAAAACCCCACCGATTAGGCTTGCCCTTCATGTATTGTTTAAATCCTGACCCAGCTTTAGGCTTGACCATACATTCATCTATTGTGATATTTTGGTTAGGCTGAAGAGCTACTGGCATTTTTGTTTGAGGTGGTCCATAAGATAACGCAACTTCCTAAGGCAATCCTGATTATCCTCTCTGGTAGGGTCTACAACATGTAGAGCTGCTAAAAGAGTCCCCTCGCCCACGAGCCCTGAAGTGACTTGGTTCCCCAATGACGATGGGAATCAGGGAGAATTGAAAACCCCATGTAAATGAGCAACACAAGAAATTTGTAAAATTCATCAGGGGTCACCTCCATCCAAGCTCCTTGGTAGCTGCAATTTGACAGGCAGTTTAGGACAAGTTCCCACCCCTGATGGTTCGTAAAGCTGCATATATCAGCAACTACAGCCAGAGCAAAAAACAGCATGAAAAAGTCAATTTCTTGCAAAATCATATTGGAGGTTGACCGCACAGCCTGACGCACACTACCTAAGTCAATACTGAATAGACGGCTTAAATGGGAGAGGCTTTGGTGCCTGTGAATTGATGTCAGAGTACGAGGGATAAGAAACAGAGTCAGGGAAGCATCTACATTTTCTAGCTGACTTGGGACATGTGCGAGAATGGCTAGCCATACCCAAAATAATTAGAATAAAAGTGTTAGTGTTACTGAGAGTATCAGTCATATTAGAAATAGGAACAAACAATACATACACATTCATACATACCCAGTTGATGGTCTTGGCTGGGGATCAGGTTCCATCTCATTCTCCATCTCCTCGTGGTCTGGGTCTTCCTGTTGTAGAACCTGGTCTTTGTAGATCTTGCACTCATGAGCCACGTTCTCCTCTGCTATGAACCTAAGCTCATCAGCAGTCAGCTGCCCCCTACTCTTGAGGGTGCTGAGCAGGGAGCTATAGTCTTTATCCATCTCTACAACAGAAAAAGTACAACGACTGGTATCCAGCAGTGTGTTCTTCACAAATCTGTACACTGAATAGTCTAACCCGAATGTCCAACTGCAGACAGCCCTCTCACACTTTCCTTGTGAACAGGAAGCTACACACAACCTAAAATCATGTCTGTGTGATGGATATCTAATTTATCTACCATTTAGTTTACAACATGGGAAAATCAACAAGCTAGATAATGTATCTAACTAGCAGTCATAAGCTCTGCCCAACAGGAAGTTTTGGATCCCATTTTAGATTGTTTGAAAAATGCATGCTCTGGAATTTGGCAAAGATATTGAGACAGGAACCATGGGAATAATTGTTCCCAAATTTGAACGCTCCGGCTGGTAAGGGTTAAATTAATCTCCTGGAATTAATTTGTTTTTCAGATGTGGTCTAATTCATACAGTATAAAGACACACTAGACTAATATATACTTATTCTGTACATTGTGCACTTTTTTTTGTGTCAAATCACATTCTTTTTATCCATCAACAGTGCATGGTCACTTTAATTGGGCACTAGCAGCGCTGCAAAAATAGACTCAGAGCCGAAACCCCCACTGCACAGCAGCTCATGCAATGCTCATGCTATGCTCTGAAATGCTTCTGATGCTTCTGATATGAATGCTCTAATCTATTATTAAGGATGATGAAAAAAAAACACGTGCCGATCACACTTGTGAAGTGAAATTGCCGTTACACCATATCACACTATCTGATAGTTATGATGGTAGCACATCCAGACAGGTATTATATGGCTTGCAAGATGTGCTACCTAGGTTAACACCTTTAATGCTGTTGTAATATATATGGACAGGCTCTCCCATGCCTCGACATGCTCTACCCAAGTTTAGGTTTTACATATCACAGTTTTTCTTGTGTACCACCACTTCTCAGAGTCTACCAGTACAATGTAATGTCTTTATTTAAAGGCAGTAATTTCAGGACGCCAGCCAATCACTTTTATCTGATCTTCCAAATGATTTTGATAAAATTGCTGTGGTAAACATCCGAGGCCTCTCTGCACAAAACTCAGTGTTGAGTTTAACAACACTCAACATGTGCAACTTGTTGGCGGTCTTCAAGCTATTCATGGTCCAGTTCCAGACTGTAGCGCACGTTTAAGCTTGTCTGGACATGGTTCAGTTAAACTCTTTTACAAAACATGAACCAGCAATTTTTAGGTGAGTGCATTTTATTGTGTCTTATTCAAGTAAATGTATTTATGCAAATTGTTTATCCACTGGGTGTAGTCAAAACTACAGACTCAAAAAAAAAAAAAAAAATGTCAAAGCTGTTACAGAAGTGATGTCAGTCATGCGCAACCTTTTTCACAAAAGTTAAATCAATGATGAAAACCAAAGGTTCATTGAAAATACACAGGAACATATGCATTTTATTCTCAATTCTTTAATTTAGCTCTCGTAAAAAGATTATGTGAAGTGTCACTGAACTTGCCTTTGCATGAATTCTGTTTAGTTCGTAATCCTGAACATCATCAAATAATTTTTTTCAATCAAATCACTTTATTGTCACACTACTGTGTACACAAGTGCAACAGTAGGTGAAAGTTTTGTGTGCAGTTCCGAGCAACATTGCAGTCATGACAGTGACGAGACATACCAATTACAATAAACAACATATTTACACAACACAATTTACATAACAAATGTACACATACTTACACAACAATTTACATATCAAATGTACACAATACACACAATGTAGAATACACATACACTAGATAAGGGTATATAAAAATATATATTCACTAATTGAATTGGGGAGAATATATTGACAGAATGAAGATTAATAAAGTGCAGTGCTGATTGTTGATCATGAGAGATCAAGTGTTCAAAAGTCTTATTGCTTGGGGGAAGAAGCTGTCATGTAGTCGGGTGGTGCAGGTCCTGATGCTGCGATACCGCCTACCTGATGGAATCAGTAAGAGCAGCCCATAACTCGGGTGGCTGGAGTCTCTGATAATCCTCCGAGCTTTTTTCACACACCGACTGTTATATATATCCTGGAGGGAGGGAAGCTCACCTCCGATGATGTTTCTGGCAGTTCGCACCACCCTTTGCAGGTCTTTGCGGTTGTGGGTGGTGCTATTGCCATACCAGGCAGTGATGCAGCCAGTCAGGATGCTCTCTACAGTACTAGTGTAGAACCGTGTGAGGATGTGCTGGTTCATTCCGAACTTCCTCAACCGTCTCAGGAAGAAGAGGCGCTGGTGAGCCTTCTTCACATTGGCCTCAGTGTGGACGGACCATGTGAGTTCCTCAGTAATGTGGACACCGAGGAACTTGAAACTGCTGACTCTCTCCACCGGTGCTCCATTAATGGTGATGGGGCTGTGTTCTCTGTATTTCCTCCTGAAGTCCACCACAAGCTCCTTGGTTTTACTGACGTTGAGGGAGAGGTTGTGCTCCTGATACCAGCATGTCAGAGTGTGCACCTCCTCTCTGTAGGCTATTTCATCATTGTCAGTGATCAGACCTACTACCGTTGTATCGTCAGCAAACTTAATGATGGCATTGGAGCTATGTGTTGCCACACAGTCATGTGTGTACAGGGAATACAGGAGTGGGCTGAGAACACAGCCCTGTGGGGCTCCAATGTTGAGGGTCAGTGATGAGGAGATGTTGCTGCCCATTCTAACCACCTGACGTCTGCCTGACAGGAAATCCAGGATCCAGCTGCACAGCGAGCTGTTTAAGCCCAGAGCCCGGAGTTTCTCATAAGTTTGGAGGGCACTATGGTGTTGAATGCTGAGCTGTAGTCTACAAACAGCATTCTCACATATGTGTTCCTTTTTTCCAGGTGGGAGAGAGCAGTGTGTATTGTAGATGCAATGGCATCGTCAGTGGAGCGGTTGTTGCGGTAGGCAAACTGTAATGGGTCCAAAGAGGTGGGCAGAACAGAGCAGATGTAATCTCTGATCAACCTCTCAAAACATTTGCTGATGATGGGGGTGAGGGCAACAAGATACCAGTCATTTAAGCAAGTTATTTTAGATTGCTTCGGTACAGGCACAGTGGTTGATGTTTTGAAGCATGTGGGGACTACAGACAGGGAGAGGGACAGGTTGAAAATGTCCATAAAGACACCAGCCAGTTGGTTCGCGCACGCTCTGATGACGCAGCCCGGAATTCCATCTGGACCCACGGCTTTGCGGATATTCACCCGTCGAAAGGATCGGGTTACATCCGCAACAGAGACGGAGAGTGAACCAACCTCTGTAGTATCGGCCGCGAGTGCTCTCTCCGTGAGTGCGGTGTTGTTGTCCTCGAAACGAGCATAAAATGTATTAAGCTCGTCCGGGAGAGAGGCAGCGGTGTTTATGGCAGAGTTTTTATTCCGTTTGTAGTCCGTGATGGTGTTAATTCCCTGCCACATACTTCTAGAGTCAGTGGTGTTGAACTGTCCTTCAATTTTGTGCCTGTACTGGCGTTTGGCTGCACTGATGGAGTTACGGAGGGCATAACTGGCTTGTTTACGCTCCTCCGCGTTCCCGGAATTAAAAGCGGTGGTCCGCGCAGTAAGTGCCGCGCGAACATCGGCGTTAACCCATGGTTTCTGGTTGGGGTAGATCCGTATTGTTTTTGTCGGAACAATGTCCTCTACGCACTTCCTGATGAAACACATTACGCTATCAGCGTAAACCTCGATGTCGTCATCGGAGACGGACCGGAACATCTCCCAGTCCGCGTGATCAAAACAGTCCTGTAGCGCAGAGTCTGATTGGTCCGACCAGCACTGGATCATTCTGAGGGCGGATGCTTCCCGTTTTAGTTTCTGCCTGTAAGCGGGCAGAAGCAGAACGGAAGAGTGGTCGGATTTGCCAAATGGTGGGCGGGGGAGGGATTTGTAGCCATTGCGGAAAGGAGAATAGCAATGATCCAAAACCCGGTCCCCTCGTGTGTTGAAGCTGATATGTTGGTGGTATTTTGGTGCTATTGTTTTAAAGTTGGCTTTGTTGAAGTCCCCGGCAACAATGAACGCGGCCTCAGGGTGCACGGTTTCCTGCTTACTTATACATCCATTCAGTTCCCTGAGTGCCCGGTCTGTGTCGGCTTGTGGGGGGATGTACACAGCACTGATAATGACCGCTGTGAATTCCCTCGGAAGCCAGAATGGTCGACACAGAAGCATGAGATATTCCAGATCAGGAGAGCAGAAAGACCTGATAAAATGTACATTCCTCTGATCACACCATGATTTGTTGATCATAAAACATACACCTCCACCTCTGCTTTTACCTGAGAGGTCTTTCGCTCTGTCCGCTCAGTGCACGGAGAAACCCGTGGGTTCGATGGCCGAGTCTGGAATCTCCACGGACATCCAGGTTTCCGTAAGACAGATGACGCAGCAATCTCTCGTCTCTCGTTGAAAAGAGATCCGCGCTCTCAGTTCGCAGAGCTTGTTGTCCAGAGACTGAACATTTGCCAGTAGTATACTGGGTAGCGGGGGGCGATTTGCACGACGTCTTACTCTGATGAGAACGCTGGCTCTTTTTCCCCTTTTCCTTCTGCGTTTCCGCGGCCGGGCAGCCCAGACAAAGGGCTCCGTTGGCGTGTTTGTAAACCGTGGGTCGGCATTGAGGAATTTGAAGTCTGGTTTTCGGTGTGTGATTGCCGAACCAATGTCCAAAAGCATTTGTCTGTCGTATACAATAAGGCAGACAACATCCAAGACAAAAAAACACAAAACTGTAAACAAAACAAACAATAAACTGCAGTGTTTTGACGGAGCCCGCGACGCAGCAGCCATACTTGGCGCCATCTTGAGCATCCTCTCTTATGATTATTTATTATCTTCACAAGTATATGGCTTCTGTATGCATATTAGTGTTTGCAGGACAAGAAAAGGCTAAAGCTCCCCTCATTGAAAGAGAGGATAATAATAAAAAAGGAAAAACAGACATTATGCTCTTTTTTTCAGTTTTACACTACATTAATTTTTGTGTTAAAATAGAGTTCTACATTAGATTGCCATTGTTCTCTTATGTGGGTTAATATGGTCAAAGATAGCTTTAAGCAGGTCTAAATATTCTTCCTCAGATTTAACACACAATAACCTTGCATTGTACGTTTTTTTTTTTCCAAAGTTAATTTAATCAAAACCTATTTGTTAGTTGAGGGTGTGATGTTTTTTCTTCAGCCAGATCTTAAGGAATTTATAGTCAGACTCAAATGTTAATTAAGTACACCTTGTAATGTAATTGCATTCGATTTTAATGTAATATAAATGCATAATATTAACAGTTTTATTTTGAGTTAGGTAAGATAAATACCCCCCTCCCTCCCCCCCTCCTTCAAAGAGAGCACCCACACTTTTTTCTTCCACTTCAAGCACTGAGAACAATAATACACAAAGATCAGGTATATGAAAGGTTTTCTACTCCTCTTTGGGGATTCATGAGACTGTAGCAACAGTATGCCAAGACATTGATGATGCTAAATTATTAACAGATTTTTTATATATTGAACAGTGTTGCTATTGCAAAGCATTAAATTAATAGTGACAGGAAATGTCCCACATCTTCTGTGTGCAATGTGTGATTATCAACTGGTTACCAACAAACAACTATTGTTCTTTGACATTGCCACAATGCTTGATAGCTTTAATAGTGTTGTCATGGCAATGGATTAAATTACATGGAGTTGTAGTCGAACTGGAATGGTGGCATATATCTGTTACACATTGTATGATTAGGGTCCAAGTTTACATTAATGTTGAGTTGTTGATGTGTCCATCGTGCATTGTTTTCCAAAAGCCACAGAGTGGAAATGGATCCATCGTGCTTGGGCCCATCATCGTTGCTTGCAGCTATTTTTATTATTATTATTATTTTCAAGGTTTTTGGTACTTTTCAGGTACTTAACATGCATGAAAATTCTTGAAAGTTTGTACATGTATAGATATCTAATTTCACGCTGACAGTCATAAGCTCTGCCCAACAGGAAGTTTTGGATCCCATTTTAGATTGTTTGAAAAATGCATGCAATGGAATTTGAAATAGTCCTCCTAGGGATTTCATGTTACAGGTACCAAATGAGGGCGACATAATGTCAAGATATTGCCGATGTTACATTGCGAAAGGATTTTTGATATATTGAACAATGTTGCCATGGCAACGTTATGAAGTAACGTCCAAAAATTAGGGGGAAAAAAGTGTCTGGTATCTTCTGCGTGCATGGTGTGATTTACATAAACATTTTGCAAGTTTTTCTTTCAAATTACAGGTGTAGTGGCAATGTGCTCAGACGCAGTACCAGAAATGTCCAATAGAGGACAGCCAAGCTCCATTGGTGAATGATTCCCAAACGTCCACATCAGCACAATTATCTGAATGAACTAGGCAGGAATTGGCATAAAAACAGAAATTGTAATTGTATAAAATATAACGTAGTTTTGGGGGGGTCTCTGTAATGCCACCTAGAAGATGAGCATATTCAGGGGGCTGTATAGCACATCCTTTTTGAGCTACCATAACCAAAATTTGTACACATAGATCTCATTAAACCAGACATAATTCATTCTGACAGTCACCTCCACCCAACAGGAAGTTTTGGATTGTTTGAAAATTGTATGCTCAGGAATTTTAAATAGTCCTCCTAGGGATTTCATTTTACAAGTACCGAATGTGGGTGACATCATACCAATACATTGAGAATACTAAATTTTTGTATTTTTTGTAATTAACAGTTCTTATTGATCCAAATATATACAACAGAGAAAAACACAACACATACACATTGAATCAACATTTAATAATTAACCACAACTAATATCCCTCCCCAATCACCAACCCCAACCTAACCCCCAATGAACACCCCTGTGGTCACATGTAATAATACACACACTCAAAATTAAAATTAAAAATAAACATTAGGGCTTTCGTTTTAACACTTAAATTCAGTGCGATTAATTAAAAATTTACGCAATAGATCACAATGCCCCTGGACTATAATAAGGAAGACTCCTGAGAAATGCATGCTTGTAGTACCACCTGTTTACTCCAGAAGGCAGTAAGTGAAACTTCAGCTGTATGGCAATGCACAGTTTAAACAAAACAATCCTAAAGCAGGCAGCACAACACAAACATGCGTTACGTTCTGGCGTTCAAAGCACTTGATGGAGTGTAAATTCAAACTAAGGGATCTGAAGATGTGTTCTAAGTATTAAACTGTATTTAACTTGACACAGTGACCTAAAAATGTTATGTTTATGATGCAACTCACCCGAGATGCTACACAAGCATGTCTGATGCGGGTGCTTAAACAAGCCCTCAAAATAGATCTCAAACTGATTGACAAATTCACTTGCGAAATGGATTGCTGTGAACTGTATGCCAATGATTGACTTATGTTAAATAATATGGTACTAAACTATACATTGTATTCTAAAGCCGCTTTTTGTATTGTCTTACCAATGATTAACTGTTCTGCCACAAGAATGTAATGCATTTGAATTATCTGAATATTTTTTATTATATATATATATATATATATATATATATATATATATATATATATATATATATGTAAAGATAATTATGTATAATTATTTCATCATTATATATTAAATTATTGTTACATTGCTTTCTCAGCAATTATTTGTATGTGCGATGAATTAATCGGGACACCAGTAATTAATTGGATTATATTTGTAATCAATTGACAGCCCTAATAAACATACATAATTAGACTAGAATTCTCTCTCCCCATCCCCTCCCTGAGAGTCCAACAAAAATGCTAAATAATTACTCCATTTCCTGACAAACAAGTCCCCAAACCCCAGCCTTCTACTTGCCACCTCCTCGAAAGCTGCCACCCTCCCCATATCTGCACACCAATCCGGAAATAAATGGTGCTCTGTCCGACTTCCAACCCCTTAAAATAATTTGGCTCTCAGTCATGATACTGGTCAGAACCCAATTTTTTATATGTTTATCCCCCAATTTTATGACTGCCCCATCACCCAAAATACAAAGTCTGTGGCAAAGTAAAATTTGAGTGCCCAAAACGGTCACACAAACAACTCTGAAACTTCAGCCAAAATTCTTGGATCTTAACACACACCCAAAAGACATGGGTTGTGTCTCCAACTTCTGATTTGTGTGTCTTTAACGCTAGAAGCACAGAGTCACTGTAATCTACTCTTAGCGTGATTAAGGGGTCACAAGACTGCATTGTCATCATACGCATCGGGGAAGGCGATCTTTCCCAGTTTCCTATTCTTTCAGGGGTAAAAGACCCTGCGGAGACCACACCTGCCCAAGCTGGGGGAGGTAAGAGTGGTGAAGTACATCACATGGACTTTTAGGTCATATGTGGAAAATGGCGCGGTGGCTTATTGGTAGGAAGGAGTTGCTAATGACATGGCGGCCAGGGGGTAGTGGGAACTGCCCAAGGGAGACGCAGGTCCACTCGCAAGGGGACCATACCGTGGAAATTATACACAGGGGGGAATTCCATGCAGGAGGCCTGACCTGTGGAGCACCTATTCCAGTACAGGGTAGATTGAGTATCCGCATTGGATTTGGTTGGTGAATTCCTCCGCTGAATTCGCAGACCCAGAGGGCTAGGGAAGATTCATCCAGGGAGCCGAGTTAGTGGGATCTCCTGGGATAAGAGCACCAATGGAAAGGGTGCTAGGTGCAAGCGATCCACCCAGTCAGTTTGTCAGCGTGTTACTGAGTTCTACTGTTTTGGACCTGAGAAAACATGGGACAAAACCGACTCAACCCTGAGATTGTAACAACCCGCTGCCCAACCCGCTGCTCTGCATATGTCTGCAAGGGAGGTGCCCCTGGCCAGTGCCCACGAGGACGCAACACTTCTTGTTGAGTGTGCTCGGGCCCGCAAGGGGGGGGGGGGGGCACGGCCTGCGTGTGATAGGCCAATGTAATGGCGTCCACTACCCAGTGGGAAAGCCTCTGTTTGGAGACAGCGTTCCCTTTCCGCTGTCCGCCAAAGCAGACAAAGAGCTGCTCAGAACGTCTAAAGCTCTGCGTACGGTCCAAGTAGATACACAAAGCACGTACCGGACACAGCAACGAAGGGGCTGGGCCTGCCTCCTCCCCAGGTAGCGCTTGCAGGTTAACTACCTGGTCTCTGAAGGGGATGGTAGGAACCTTGGGCACGTAGCCCGGTCGCGGTCTTAGGATCACATGAGTGTCTGCTGGACCGATCTCCAGGTAAGTGTTGCTGACAGAGAACGCTTGCATGTCCCCGACCCTCTTGATGGAGGCAAGCACGATCAGAAGGGCCATCTTCAGGGAGAGGGCCCTGAGTCCGACTGGTTCTAGCGGCTCGAAGGGGGGTCTCTGAAGGCCCGTTGAGGTTGCCCGGGATATGAGTGGCATGCAGAGGAGGAGATGACGGTCGAGTTGTGACATGTGGTGGGACTCCGAGCTAGGGACACTAAGGGGAGAATTCTTTTTGACATACCCAGCAGGGCTTCGCAGGGTGGAGCAGGTAATGTGGCGTCGGGAGGCAAGGGTGCGTCCCGAGGCTCTGGTGCTGAGAGAGGACTCAAAGCACTTACCTTGCTCCGCGCACCCGGCAGGGGACGGGTTAGTGACTGAGGAGGAGGGTCCGCATCCAGCATGCCGGGACTGTTGATGTGTGGCGGCAGAGTGCCGTGAGAGCAGCATTTGCAGGCCAGGTGACCAAGAGACAAAGGAATTAGCTCTTTTATTGAGAATGTGGGCGGCAAATGAAATAAACTTAAACAAGGATTATCTTCCCGGCCCTCCACCGGGGGACGGAGTAGTCTGCTTACCAGCTCTGGAGTGAACGTCTTTGCCTCTGGTTCGATCGTCTCCGTTAGACAAGTGGCGTGCGCTTCCTGCGGGACGCTCGACGCCGTGGTTGTATGCTGTGCCCGGGTTGAGGCGGAGCTGCGCGTTGCTTAGCCACAGGGGGACGCCCTCGGTGAGCAGACAGGACATGGCCTGTGGCGGCAGGTTTGCGGCGGGGCAGGATGCTAAAAATTTTTGTTGCGGAATTGAACGAACCTTTGCTGTCATCTTCTAAATGTCCTGTTGACTATGTGTATCAAGTTTGGTTATGTTTGGAGGTTGCGTATATATTGATCAATTACTCAAATTTCATTAAACCAAAGGAATTTTATTGTTAATATATTCTGAATGAATCAATTAATTTTATTGTTAATATATTCTGAAACGAAATTCTTTTGATAAACTTTTTTCAGGGGGAAATGTAGGTGATGTACACCAAATTTCATGCTGATCAGACAAACGGTCTAGTAGCAGCTTGCAAAAGTAGGTTTTTCAAATTTTAGATGGAAATTAAATAGGAGATATACATTTACATTTATGCATTTGGCAGACGCTTTTATCCAAAGCGACTTACAGAGCCCTTATTACAGGGACAATCCCCCCGGAGCAACCTGGAGTTAAGTGCCTTGCTCAAGGGCACAATGGTGGTGGCCATGGGGTTCAAACCAGTGACCTTCTGATTAGCAGCCCTGTGCTCTTGCCACTACGCCTCCACGTGATATTTTTTTTAAGGCTTGACTCAAGGATTCAGAGGAAAAAATTATTTAGATTATAGCCCTTATGCTTGCAGCTATGGTCCAAAACACATTTTCCTTTGTTATAGCGCCACATATTGGCCGATCGGGGTAATAACACATGTATGTCTAAGTTGTGTGACTACTACCATTCCCCACAATTTCATGTCTCTAGGCCTTACGGTCACATGCATGCATGATCAATTTAAGGGGATAATGATAATGATAATAATAATAATAATAATAATAATAAATATAGCTGCAAGCAGCAATTCAAGAGCCATGAAGACCAATGGAAGAAATTGTGACTGCCAAAAATCAACGCTTGAATACTATATTCAAAGTGGTTTATAATCCATGAACCAAATTACTTATTATGTAATAGAATTGAATTTAACTTTTGACCAATAGGTGGTATTGCAACCAAATTGATATGATATTGTCAGGAGGTGATTATATTGGCACAATATAAAATGTAATGTTGATTAACCAAAGCATTGAAAAGATACAGATTCATATTCTTTTTGGCATCTTTAGCCTCATATAACTTTTTGCAAGTATGGTATAATGATGAAGTAGGCCATATTTGGTAAAGGTCTGATGAATGGTCTATGACTAGTTTGAAAATGTAGACTTTGTTATGTAATCTCAAATATTTTATGAATGATTTGACTGACACCAATGGTTCTTGAAGCAAAGTTGCTCAAAATGAGGACAGCTATCATAAGATATGAATTTCTTGTCTGGGCATCAGGGCATGATGGCTATAGCACATACCAAGTTTTTTCTTCATTTAATTTGTTGAAGCGACATTCATGCCATTGATAGGTTTGGTCTATAAAAATTCCTTTAATCATTTTTTATCTTGAGTGTCCCCAGTTGACTTTCACAATTTTTGTGCAAATCGGATAAGCGGCCTAGGACAAGTTTGAAAAAGTAGGTTTTTCAGAAAATTCTAAATGGTGGAAAATCTAGTGGGGTGGAAATTGAAACCATTGTATGCTTTTGACTTGGCATGAGCTCAGGAATCAGGAGGTAACTTTTTTTATTAGCATAAACATGAGTGAAAATTTGGACTGTTGATGGTGCTAGAGGGTTTGAGATAAAGACTCCAAATTTTATAATTTTCCTTCGAATGGTTCTATGGGCTGTCATAAGAAACATTTAGAGAATAATAATAATAAAAATATGTCTGCAAGCAACAATTATCGGGCCAAGCACAGGAATGGTAAAAATTTGTAAAAATAGAATTTCTGGTGAAGATTTTAGGCAAACTACTCTGAAAACAATGAATACAATCACTTGTAATGTAATATACATTGTTCTTGGCATTAGCCAAGGAGTCTATCAATGACAATAGACTAAAATCACACCATGTAACCAGTTTTATTTATTTATTTTTTGGTTCCTGGGTAGTAAGTGTTATTTCCTAATTGCTTATGCATCAAAAGTATTTTTAAAAAAATGGCTATTATTCCCCACAAACTTTGCTTTTGTGACCAGGGCAGTGATATTTTGAAATTTAACTATTTTCCAGAAACATTCCAGATAGGTTCAGTGCTGAGTAAACTGTCAAGGCGAACGTCAGCAGCAAGCAAGATATCCAGAGTCACTGTATAATCTGTCTCATTCCATACCAAATACAGCATCTAAAGCATCTCCATGTCAAGATCCTGCTTCACAAAGGTACGCAGTCCATCCAGATATGCAGCATTTCTCTCAAAGTCAAGTCGTGCCTATGTCAGACTTTGCTAGATTCGTAGCGCGTAGAGAGCTAGTCACCACAGGACTTACTAAGTTTGATGATAACCCAGAGAACTTCAGAGCGTGGGAGTCTTCATTTGTTAATGCTACACAAGACTTGCAGCTCTCAGCCAGTGAAGCATTAGACTTATTAGTCAAGTGGCTGGGGAAGGAATTGTCGGATCATGTGAGAAGGATTCGAGCTGTGTATGTTGCTAATCCACAAGCTGCTCTTCAACTGTCGTGGATGAGACTTCAAGAATGTTATGCTACTCCTGAAGTTATAGAAAGTGCTTTATTTAAGCGCTTGGATAACTTTCCACGTCTATCTCCAAAAGACAGCACAAAACTCAGGGAACTCGCAGACCTGCTCATGGAGCTCCTCACAGCTAAAGAAGACACATACTTACCAGGGTTAGCTTATCTCGATACCCCTTGTTGTATCAATCCCATAGTGGAGAAGTTATCAGGAAGTTTGCAAGAAAAATGGTTGTTCGCTGGTTCACGTTTCAAAGAAGAGAAAAAGGTCAGTTTTCCCCCATTTTCGTTCTTCACTCATTTCATTTGCAGTGAAGCTAAAGCCAGGAATGATCATAGTTTCAAGCTCTCAAACAGTAGTTATACAGCCATCAGAAACGAAAAACCCCTGTATAAACATGGTGCTAGCAGAGTTTCTGTGTCAGTGCACAAGACAGATGTGTCCACAAATGAGTCATATTCAGATAATGTGAAGGACATTATCAAGAGAGACTTGACAATGTACTGCCCTATTCATAACAAATTGCATCCTCTGTCAAAATGCAGAGCCTTCAGGAAAAGATCGTTGATGGAACGCAAGAACCTGCTGAAAGAACATAAAAGATGTTTCAGGTGTTGCTCTCCGAGTCATGTAGCCAGAGAATGTCTCATGATGCTCAAATGCTCAGAGTGTGATTCTGACAGACATTGCACAGTTATGCATCCTGACATAGCTCCGCCCATCTCTATACCTCCGATGCAAGAGCCAAACACAGAACAACAGATCATCACAACCCCAGAGGTAACTTCAAGGTGCACAGAAATTTATGGAGAAAGTACTCCAATGCGATCCTGTGCAAAAATGTGTTTGGTGCGTGTATTTCCTCAAGGACAGCAAGGACGAGCCATCAAGATGTATGTCATCATTGATGACCAGAGCAACCGCTCACTGGCCAAATGAGAGTTTTTTAGTCTGTTTGGAGTCCAGAGTAACCCCTCTCCATATTTGTTGAGAACATGTGCTGGTTCCATAGAAATGTCTGGAAGAAAAGCAGTCGGCTTCCAAATAGAGACGCTGGATGGTAAGATGTGTCTTGATCTCCCTCCACTAATAGAGTGTAACGAGATAATGAGCAGCAGACCAGAAATTCCCACTCCAGAGGTCGCCCTTGTTCATCCACACTTGAAACCTTTGGCACAGTTCATCCCAAAGCTAGATCCTGATGCTCAGATCTTAATATTGCTGGGAAGAGACATGATCTGTGTACACAAAGTGAGACAACAAATTAATGGGCCTCACGATGCACCCTTTGCACAGCGGTTGGATTTAGGCTGGGTGATTGTAGGTGATGTCTGCATTGACAAAGCTCATAAGCCGATGGTGAGTGTCTTTAAAACTAACATCCTGGAGAATGGTCGTCCATCTCTTCTCACTCCATGTCAGAGCCACTTCAAAGTGAAAGAGAAGTTGTGCCATGGTGGGGAGCATAAGTCTGTTGTTTTTTCCCATTCGTTCAATGATGCTATTCATTGCATGCAAGACAAAGATGAATTTGGGCTCAAGGTATTTGAGAGAACCAAGAATGATAACCAACTTGCCATGTCCTTTGAGGATGAGATCTTCTTGAAAATCATGCAAACAGAGTTCCAACAAGATGAACAGAAAAACTGGGTCGCTCCTTTGCCATTTCGGTCACCCAGACCATTACTCCCAAATAATCGGGAACAAGCTTTGTCTCACCTTAATTCTTTGAGTCGCACACTGAGCAGAAAACCTGAGATGAAGGAACAGTTTTCTGCCTTCATGGAGAAGCTCTTTCAGAACCATCATGCAGAAAGAGTGCCACCTATCCACGAGGATGAAGAATGTTGGTACTTACCCATCTTCGGAGTGTATCATCTGCAAAAACCGTGACAGATACGGGTGGTATTTGATTCCAGCGCGCAACACCAAGGTATTTCTCTGAACAATGTGCTCCTCTCAGGCCCTGACCTAAACAACTCTTTGTTAGGTGTGCTGTTACGGTTCAGGAAAGGTCTCATTGCAATTATGGCGGACATCCAACAAATGTTCTATGGTTTCCTGGTGAAAAAGGATCACAGAAACTATTTGAGATTCCTCTGGTACAGAGACAGTAACTTGAGCAAAGAAGTGGTAGAATACCGTATGAGGGTACATGTTTTCGGGAACAGCCCTTCTCCAGCAGTGGCCATATACGGTCTACGGTTAGCTGCACAGCAAAGTGAGCAAGAGTACAGAACTGACACTTCACACTTTGTCAACCGACATTTCTACGTGGATGACGGGCTCATGTCCTTTCCCACAGAAGCTGAAGCGATCGACCTGCTCAAGCGCACTCAAGAATCGCTTTCCAAGTCGAATCTTATGCTCCATAAGATAGCTTCAAACAGTGTCAAAGTATTGCAAGCTTTCCCACCAGAAGACCTGGCTTCTGGCCTCCAAGATCTGAATTTTGCGAATGAGATTTGGCCCACTCAAAGAAGCCTGGGTTTATACTGGGACATAAAAACAGATACCTTCACCTTCAAAGTTGCAACTAACAACCAGCCCTACACTCACCGTGGAGTGCTCTCCACTGTGAACAGCATCTTCGACCCTTTGGGCTTGGTGGCACCAGTGACAATCCAAGGCAGAGCACTAGTACGTGAGCTGGCTAAAGAGGTGCATGACTGGGACACAGCCCTTCCTGAAGAGAAAAGAAACAAGTGGGAAGAATGGAGAACCTCACTTCAAAAGCTAAGCAACATTCATATAACACGCACATACCTACATCATTCACCCTCTAACACTTCATACACTGAGTTGTGTGTCTTTTCAGATGCCTCGAACTGGGCCATAGGGGCAGTGGCTTACATTCGAGCTCTGAATGATGAAGGCGAGGCCAAAGTGGGATTTGTGCTTGGCAAGGCAAAGCCATCACCTCGTCCTGAGCCTTCCATTCCTCGTCTAGAGCTGTGTGGAGCGGTGCTGGCTGTAGAGATGGCTGAACATATCCTTGACGAACTAGACTACAAGCTGAATGCTGTGAGGTTCTATTGTGACAGCAAAGTAGTCCTGGGATATATCTACAATGAGTCCAGACGCTTCTTCGTTTATGTGCACAACCGTGTTCAACGGATACGTCAGTCAACTTCTCCAGATCAGTGGAATTATGTGCCTACGGACCAGAATACAGCTGATCTAGCGACAAGATCTGTGGTTGCATCACAGCTTAATGACACTATATGGTTCACAGGACCCAGCTTTCTCTACAATCTGCCCCAAGCGCAAGAATGTGAGGTATTCGAACTGGTGAATCCTAAGGCAGATGCAGAAATCAGACCTTGTGTGACCAGCTTCGTTACTCAAATTGACAGAAGCCACTTCTCAGAACGGTTTCAGCACTTTTCAACCTGGGAATCTTTGCTAAGAGCCGTTTCTTTTCTGATTCATCAAGCACGTTCTCACAAGTCAGGTTCCATCAGCACATCACATGCGTGCAAAGGATGGCATCAGTGCAGTGAAATACGCACTCCTGAAGAGCAGGCAACCGCAAAGAGACTAATACTTCTACATGTTCAGAAAGACCTATATCCAGAGGAGTATGCTGCTCTGCAGAGGAACAAACAAGTTTTTCATGCAAGTGGGCTGCGGAATCTCGACCCCTACATCTACGAAGATCTTTTGAGGGTTGGTGGACGTCTGAGACACGCCTCTCTTGAAACAGAGGTGAAGAATCCAGTCATCCTCCCAAAGCAAAGTCATGTTACCAAACTGTTGGTGAGTTACTATCATTCCAAAGTGCACCATCAAGGCCGACATATTACAGAAGGAGCAATCAGATCGGCTGGCTTGTGGATTTTAGGAGGGAAAAAAACTGATAAACTCCATTCTTCATCGTTGTGTAACATGCCTCAGACTCCGAGGAAAGCAGGAAGTCCAGAAGATGGCAGATCTGCCTCCTGAGCGTCTCAGTACATCTCCTCCATTTACCTACGTGGGGTTAGATGTTTTTGGTCCATGGACTGTGGTCACTCGACGCACCAGCGGTGGAATAGCTGAAAACAAAAGGTGGGCTATACTCTTCACGTGTATGAGTATACGAGCAGTACACATAGAAGTTATTGAATCCATGAACACTGCCAGTTGCATCAACGCTCTGCGACGGTTTTTTGCTGTGAGGGGATCTGCAAAACAACTCAGATCGGACAGAGGAACCAACTTTGTTGGAGCTAGCCAGGAATTGGGCATGCAGCCAACAAAAGATAACCAGCCTAGTCTTCTGAAATACCTCCATGAGAATGGCTGTACGTGGGAATTCAATACTCCACACGCTTCCCACATGGGGGGAGCGTGGGAACGCATGATCGGCGTGAGCCGCAGGATTCTAGATGGTATGCTGTTGCAAAAGAAACATGCTCACTTGACTCATGAGGTACTTTGCACTCTGATGGCAGAGGTATCCGCAATCGTAAACGCTAGACCTCTGATTCCCGTCTCTTCAGATCCCTATTCTCCATGCGTACTCACTCCAGCAATGCTCCTTACCCAAAAGCCAGGAGTACCTGTCCCAATTGAGAACTGCACTGAAAAGGATCTCCTAAGATGTCAGTGGAGACAAGTAAACGCATTGGCCAACGAGTTTTGGAGCCGATGGCGAAAAGAATACATCAGAACACTTCAACCTCGACGGAAGTGGCTTGAAACTCTCTGAAACTTGCACATTGGAGATGTTGTGTTGTTGAAACAAGTTCAGTCTAAAAGGAATGACTGGCCTTTGGGCTTAATCACATCCGTCTTCCCGAGCAGTGATGGAAAGGTCCGCAAGATAGAAGTTAAAACAACCTCAGGTGGTAACGTGAAAACATTCTTACGACCTATTTCTGATGTGATCTTACTCCTAGCTAAAGAGGACTAAGACTAATCACGGACTGTTATATTGGCATTATGCCAGGTGGGGAGTGTTCTGCCTTTGCTAGAGGCTGTGTATAACTTATGATGGACATTTACATTTATAAATATTATAATTTCGTGATTGTTTAATATTCTGTATAAGATAATTTTCCCTGCCGCTATTATGTTTTCCTATGTGAGGACCTTTATTTTGATGTTTTTCCACGAGCAATGCACATTGGGTAACAGGAAATAACGAGCTCATGGTGCAGTGAACGCTTGAGATGTTTGTGTTGCATCTGAATCAATCTTTCTTCTAATCCCTGTCGTAAGCATTGGCTGTAAGTTAATTTGAATCATTTATCTGTCTAGTGTATATTGCAGGAGTTTAAACGTGATATAATTAAAGATGTTTATGTTATTGCAGATTGGCGCTAGTGCGCTGTGTTGATAATGCTTCTTACCTAATGTATCTAAATACATTTTACTTGTTACACTGTTAATAAGTGTCATTTTGATTTCTAATAAGTTTTCCATATTTCTTTCATTTATTTACAGTTTTACTCGGTTCAGTGGCCGGTGTTTTTGCCCATGTAAAGTGCAGTACATGTTGTACCATTAAAGGAGCAAGACGCTCATATCCTGGCTCTTGAACAGAGTTTGGCTTGCTGTTTATCTATATTTACGTCTCGAAAGCAAACATATAGAGAGAACAGTATAGTTTGTTTGGATAGAGAACCAAGGCCCTAACGCTCTGAGCTTTCTTCCATTTCTGATGACTGATCAGAGCCATAATCTAACATTTTACCTGCTTCTTTCAATGGATCTATGCAAAAACACTATATACTAAACTATTATATAATTTATGGCAGAAAAATATTATATGTTTGTTAGAAATGTGAATAATAACTGGCTTCCACTGCTAACAATACTTACGCTGTAACCATGCATTATAAATATCCATCCATCCATCCATCCATCGTCAACCGCTTATCCTGTACAGGGTCGCGGGGGGGCTGGAGCCTATCCCAGCTAACATTGGGCGAAAGGCAGGGTACACCCTGGACAGGTCGCCAGTCCATCGCAGGGCCACACATATACAAACAACCATTCACACTCACATTCACACCTAGGGCAATTTTGGAGACATCAATTAACCTATCCTGCATGTCTTTGGATGGTGGGAGGAAGCCGGAGCACCCGGAGAGAACCCACGCAGACACGGGGAGAACATGCAAACTCCACACAGAAAGGCCGGGGAAACCGGGGTTTGAACCCATGACCTTCTTGCTGTGAGGCAACAGTGCTAACCGCTGCACCACCGTGCCGCCCCATTATAAATATAATTATAATAATTATAATCTGTAATTACTTTTATAGAATGTTTTGCAATAAAATAGTGTCTACATATGTGGTTTGAGTGGTGTTTCTGAAAATAGTTTTTTCAAACATTTCTGAAATTACTTTTATTCACTCTTGTATCGATGGAGTTCTAATTTCATCCTGTGGCCACATTTGGTACTGCGCCTAGTAAATGTTTGATAAATATGTTATTTTATAATTTATATTTATATTTATAATAATAATCTAAATTTGGGACACAACTTAATTTTTTTGGGTGCCACATATATATATTTTTTAAATATTTTTAGTCGTCAATTTTATTTGTATACCGCCTTTCACAACACATATCGTTTCAAAGCAGCTTTACAGAAGATCAGGGATTAACAGACGATAAAACTGTAATGTCTATAATGTCGATGAAACATCATTGTGTAATTAGATAAAATACAATTGTTAATCGTGTTTAAAAATAAGTAATTAAATAATAATTGTTTTAATAACCCCAGTGAGCAAGCTGAAAGCGACTGTGGCAAGGAACACAAAACTCCATAAGATGTTGATTAATGGAGAAAAATAACCTTGGGAGAAACCAGGCTCACTGTGGGGGCCAGTTCCCCTCTGGCTAACATAATAAATATAATGTAAATATAACTTAAGTATAATTAAATCGATTTTGTTTGAACTGTAAGATTAATGACCAATGTCTTTGAAGTCCATCCTGGATTAACAGCAGAAGTTCACATAGATGCAATTGTCCTTGTTAATTGGCTGATGAAGGTTTTGTTGGCAATTTTTAGTCTATGCATTACATTTCAAAATCGTAGTCCATCAATGATGCAGGCAGAGATCAGGGATGTGAAACGCAGTTCAACCTGGCTGGTAATTTTTTTAGCAATTGAAATGAAAGTTTAGGTGCATTGCATTTTCATTTAAATAAAGTTCTATAACTATTTTTAAGTTAAATTAAATAACTGATAACACTTGCACAATAATCTCTAAAGTGTCTTCTTTAAAAAGAGTCCATAATTAGGTCTGTATAGGAATTTAGGAATCTGAGTATGTCACTCTTGGAACAATGGAGCTTTGATGTCATAATGTGGCCACATTTGGTACTGCGTCTAAGATAATTCTAAGAAATTTGCCATTTTATAACTTATTTTATTTTACCAAAATTAGCTCTCAAGTCCCAAGCATTCAAGAATGGCAACCATATAAAGCTCCATTGGTGAGGACAGGCCCAACGGGTCCGTTAAAATAATTTTTGCAGGAGTATCTCAAATTGTTGACGGAATTTCTCAAAAACACGCACTATACCGCTCTTAGCCCTCAAAACATGAGATGCCACCCTTGATGCACAATCCTTTATCAGACAATGTGGCAGTCAGTTTTTGATAACTCTCCACATGCTTTGGATTGCACATCATGGACAATGTCTCTGAGCCTGTTAATCAGGGTGAACAGGAAAAATGGTAGCCAATTCTTTGATCTGCGATTTGGCTGCTTCTCTTGATGCTTTATCCGCAAGGGAATTCCCCTTTGCGAGTGATTCACTAAACATACTGTGACTTGTGACTTGCAAACTGCAGCACAATTTTGTTACATTTTAACTCTTAAACTTATGAAATTTTCAGTTCATAAAATCATAAAAAAAGTCTTATACTTTAGATCAAGATGAGTTAATAAAAACTCATATATAATACTAATAATATTTTATAAGCAAATAATCAAAGTTTAGCTCACATTTGTTCTGAGATTGTTCTCAAAAGCCAACTCCATTTCCCATTCTATGACTAATTTGATTGTCTTTAGGATGTGATCTGCCAGCATAGTGACATTAGATTGTGAACATTTGTTCATCACCTTTAATCTAGCCATTTGGGTGCAGTTAGTTCTCAGGTTTAGTGGAACTCACATTGGGACACATGTGTCCCAGTTGATGCTTTTGGACCAAGAAAACATACCATCCACTTTCTTACCCATCTCACATCTCCCATCTTCGGCAGGTGCCCCAGGGCGGTGTGCCCTGCCTTAGGTTGCTCCCCTTGTGGCCATTCTTACCCGTCATTGGGTCATCACCTCATGCCACTAGGTTGCAGTGGCAATATTTTAAATAACTAATAATACAAGACAAATGTCTTTCACTGGTATAGGGGTAAGGCATTTCAGAATCATCACAGCAAAATGGTCTTGGCTAAATAAAAAAAAATAAAAAATAATAATAATAATAATAATAACTAGAATGTACATTTCCTGAAGAAAATGTGAGTGGTGCTTGCCGTGGCAAAATTTCTTACCACAATGTCCCACCTACTGCCCAAAGTTGAAAGAGGCCACCCCCATGACAGTAGGATGTTCTGGTGCAGAGATATTGGTGTTGTTCCATGGTTGCTAGGGAAACCCATCTGGTTGATATGCAGTTACTAAGGTGACAGCCACCAATGCTACTTACCATCCTGAGTAAAATAAGTCAATCCGGAAGTCTCTACGATTTTGTAGTACAGAGATATGTGATTTGTTTCTTGGTTGCTAGGGTAACCACATCTGGTTGCTAGGCAGTTACCAAGGTGACAGCCAACAATGCTCCTTGCCATCCTGAGTGAAATAAGTCAACCCGGAAGTCTCTGTGATTTTCTTGTGCAGAGATATGTGATTTGTTTCTTGGTTGCTAGGGTAACCTCATTTGGTTGCTATGCAGTTACCAGGGTGATATTTATCAAGTCTACTTTCGATCCTGAGTGAAATAAGTCAACCCCGAAGTCTCTGTGATTTTCTTGTGCAGAGATATGTGATTTGTTTCTTGGTTGCTAGGGTAACCCTATCTGGTTGCTAGGCAGTTACCAAGGTGACAGCCAACAATGCTCCTTGCCATCCTGAGTGAAATAAGTCAACCCGGAAGTCTCTGTGATTTTCTTGTGCAGAGATATGTGATTTGTTTCTTGGTTGCTAGGGTAACCTCATTTGGTTGCTATGCAGTTACCAGGGTGATATTTATCAAGTCTACTTTCGATCCTGAGTGAAATAAGTCAACCCCGAAGTCTCTGTGATTTTCTTGTGCAGAGATATGTGATTTGTTTCTTGGTTGCTAGGGTAACCCCATCTGGTTGCTAGGCAGTTACCAAGGTGACAGCCAACAATGCTCCTTGCCATCCTGAGTGAAATAAGTCAACCCGGAAGTCTCTGTGATTTTCTAGTACAGAGATATGTGATTTGTTTCTTGGTTGCTAGGGTAACCCCATCTGGTCGCTAGGCAGTTACCAAGGTGACAGCCAACAATGTTCCTTGCCATCCTGAGTGAAATAAGTCAACCCAGATTTCTCTGTGATTTTCCAGTACAGAGATATGTGATTTGTTTCTTGGTTGCTAGGGTAACCCCATCTGGTTGCTAGGCAGTTACCAAGGTGACAGGCAACAATGCTCCTTGCCATCCTGAGTGAAATAAGTCAACCCGTAAGTCTCTGTGATTTTCTTGTGCAGAGATATGTGATTTGTTTCTTGGTTGCTAGGGTAACCCCATCTGGTTGCTAGGCAGTTACCAAGGTGACAGCCAACAATGCTCCTTGCCATCCTGAGTGAAATAAGTCAACCCGGAAGTCTCTGTGATTTTCTTGTGCAGAGATATGCTATTTGTTTCTTGGTTGCTAGGGTAACCCCATTTGGTTGCTAGGCAGTTACCAGGGTGATATTAATACACATCTTAGTGATTTTGAATGGATGTCAATGGTTCTTTGTTGCTAGGGTGCTTTAAATGGTTGCTAGGGCGTGGCTAAGTAGTTCACATGATGAAAGCTGAAGACTGATTACTCACCCAATGAAAACAAAGCAACTATCATGTCTCTAGGACATTCTGATCTGAAGATATCTTACTGTAATTGAAATCAATAAATGTGGTTGCTAGGGTGCTCTAAATTGTTGCTAGGGAGTGGCTTGGCAGCTGCCAATGATGAATCTCCAAAGGCTGCTTGTCAGTATGAATGATATAAACCAACTCCCATGCTTCTGTGACATTCAGAATGGAAGATATCTCTCTTTGGATTTTGGTTGCTAAGGTGCTCGAAAATGGTTGCTAGGGAGGGGCTAGGAAGTGTTGAGGGGATTCATGATTGGCTGTTTTACTGCCCCAAGTCAAACAAGACCACCCTCGTGTTTCTATGATAATTCAGTCCGGAGAAATCCCTTTGATCTCTTTCAATGGAAGTCTATGGGACTTGTTGCTAGGGCGTGGCTTGATAGCTTCACAATGATCCTGAGAGACTGATTGGTCGTCTGAGTAAAATGAGCCCGCCCCCTTGTCTCTAAGACACTGTGATCCAGAGTTATGTTCAATACAAAATCTACCATTGACTTAACATTGGGGCAAATTTGGGCAACTCCTGCCCCCCAGGGGTGCAACTTTTACCCCATTGTGAGGTATGTTCTCACAGAGCCTGTCAGCCTCTTCAAATGTGGTAAATCACACGTCTCTGTGAAATCCTCGCTCTGAGCTATGACTCGTCAAAGTTCGGCGCAATGTTAAGTCAATGGGATTTTTTTGCCCAATTTTTTGCCCCTGGGGCAAATACCGTACCCCCGATCACTTATAAAAGTCATAGCACACCATTCCCAAATAATCCGCACGATTTGATGCCTCATTCGTGGGTCTGTGACCAAAAAATTTTGCCAAAAATTCCATTGACTTACATTGGGGCAACTTTGGGCAGCTCCTGCCCCCCAGGGGTAAAACTTTTACCCCATTGTGAGGTATGTTCTCACAGAGCCTGTCAGCCTCTTCAAATGTGGTAAATCACACGTCTCTGCGAAATCCTCGCTCTGAGCTATTACTCGTCAAAGTTCGGCTCAATGTTAAGTCAATGGGATTTTTTGCCCAATTTTTTGCCCCTGGGGCAAACACCGTACCCCCGATCGCTTATAAAAGTCATAGCACACCATTCCCAAATAATCCGCACGATTTGACGCCTCATTCGTGGGTCTGTGACAAAAGCTGCGGGAGGAGTAGCGCGCCAAACTTTTGTCCGGAATAATAATAATAAAAAAAAAAAAAATAATAATAACTAGATAGGTACATTTCCTGAAGAAAATGTGAGTGGTGCTTGCCGTGGCAAAATTTCTTACCACAATGTCCCACCTACTGCCCAAAGTTGAAAGAGGCCATCCCCATGACAGTAGGATGTTCTGGTGCAGAGATATAGGTGTTGTTCCATGGTTGCTAGGGAAACCCATCTGGTTGATATGCAGTTACTAAGGTGACAGCCACTAACGCTACTTGCCATCCTGAGTAAAATAAGTCAACCCGGAAGTCTCTACGATTTTCTAGTACAGAGATATGTGATTTGTTACTTGGTTGCTAGGGTAAACCCTTCTGGTTGCTAGGAAGTTACCAAGGGGCAAGCCAACAATGCTCCTTGCCATCCTGAGTGAAATAAGTCAATCCGGAAGTCTCTGTGATTTTCTTGTGCAGAGATATGTGATTTGTTTCTTGGTTGCTAGGGTAACCCCATCTGGTTGCTAGGCAGTTACCAAGGTGACAGGCAACAATGCTCCTTGCCATCCTGAGTAAAATAAGTCAACCCGGAAGTCTCTGTGATTTTCTTGTGCAGAGATATGTGATTTGTTTCTTGGTTGCTAGGGTAACCCCTTCTGGTTGCTAGGCAGTTACCAAGGGGCAAGACAACAATGCTCCTTGCCATCCTAAATGAAATAAGTCAACACGGAATCACTACAATTTTCTGGTTCAGAGATATATGATTAGTTACTTGGTTGCTAGGGTAACCCCATCTGGTTGCTAGGCAGTTACCAAGGTGACAGCCAACAATGCTCCTTGCCATCCTGAGTGAAATAAGTCAACCCGGAAGTCTCTGTGATTTTCTTGTGCAGAGATATGTGATTTGTTTCTTGGTTGCTAGGGTAACCCCATCTGGTTGCTAGGCAGTTACCAAGGTCGCAGGCAACAATGCTCCTTGCCATCCTGAGTGAAATAAGTCAAACTGGAAGTCTCTGTGATTTTCTTGTGCAGAGATATGTGATTTGTTTCTTGGTTGCTAGGGTAACCCCATCTGGTTGCTAGGCAGTTACCAAGGTGACAGCCAACAATGCTCCTTGCCATCCTGAGTGAAATAATTCAACCCGGAAGTCTCTGTGATTTTCTTGTGCAGAGATATGTGATTTGTTTCATGGTTGCTAGGGTAACCCCATTTGGTTGCTAGGCAGTTACCAAAGTAACATCCAACAATGCTCCTTGCCATCTTGAGTGAAATAAGTCAACTCGGAAGTCTCTACGATTTTGTAGTGCAAAGATATGAGATTTGTTACTTGGTTGCTATGGTAAACCCATCTGGTTGCTAGGCAGTTACCAGGGTGATATTTATCAAGTCTACTTTCCATCCTGAGTGAAATAAGTCAACCCGGAAGTCTCTACGACATTCTGATCCTAAGATACACATCTTAGTGATTTTGAATGGATGTCAATGGTGTTTTGTTGCTAGGGTGCTTTAAATGGTTGCTAGGGCATGGCTAAGTAGTTCATATGATGAAAGCTGAAGACTGGTTACTCACCCAATGAAAACAAAGCAACTATCATGTCTCTAGGACATTCTGATCTGGGAACTTTGGGCAGCTCCTGCCCCCCAGGGGTAAAAGTTTTACCCCATTGTGAGGTATGTTCTCACAGAGCCTGTCAGCCTCTTCAAATGTGGTAAATCACACGTCTCTGCGAAATCCTCGCTCTGAGCTATTACTCGTCAAAGTTCAGCTCAATGTTAAGTCAATGGGATTTTTTGCCCAATTTTTTGCCCCTGGGGCAAACACCGTACCCCCGATCGCTTATAAAAGTCATAGCACACCTCTCCTCAATGAGCCGCACGATTTGACACCTCATTCATGGGTCTACGCCAAAAGGTGCGGGACGAGTTACGCGCCGAAGTTTTGTACGGAAGAAGAAGAAGAAGAAGAAGAAGAAGAAAAATAAGTATGTGAGATTACAATAGTGTTGCTTTGCAAGCACCACTAATAAGTATGTGAGATTACAATAGTGTTGCTTTGCAAGCACCACTAATAATAATAAGTATGAGCAATAACAATAGTGATGCCTTGCCTTTGGCAAGCACCACTAATAATCAGACAGAAGTGTACTTGTAATAGACTCATATTGGCACATTCTACTGTAATAAACAAATTTAAATCTGGATTTTCATATTTTATCATTGAACACAATTTAAAAGATATCACATTTTAGCAACTGTCATGTTAAATTGACAAAAAAAATATTTTTCATGTGCAGCTTTCTCAGCATCCTGTATGAGAGGATATTGGAACACAGGAGGATGATATGGGCCTGAAATATTCAAAGAGTAAATTTTTCATAAACCCCCGTCAAGTTTTGTTTTTGACCATAATTTAGGAAAGAGCTCAGAAATATATAGAATTGTTACTGAATTGGATTGATCTGTTTCTTTTGATGAGACAGCAGCGATGGTCAAATCTGAAACCCCATATTTGTCACAAAGTGCAATAGGCGTGGCAAATGGGCATCAAGTAATTTTACCTCGAGTTTGTTAAATATCTGCTTTGATTTGATTCAAAATGTCTATGCCAATATAGTACCAACTTGGTTTGCCCCAACCCAGATTGTAACATGACAGTTTGGTTGTGTGGGTATATTTGTAATATGACAGGTTGTGAAAGAGTCACAGTACAAGAGCCAGTCAGTCCATGAAGGGTTAATTTACTTTCTGTTGTTGGAAATGAGATGTCCGTAACTGAGACTGTCAAAATATCTATCAAAATAATGCTATCCTGGCCTCCAAGGTTAGCTGATATAAATGGGCGAGAGTATTCTCTTACGCTCGGGGAATCTGTTTGCCCAATGCCCCTCCTTCCCACAGCTGTGTTTTCACCATGGTTTCCTCTGTGAATAAACCACATCTTGCGCACGCGATCCCCATTCAATGAATGCAGCCCAATTTGCATCGTGGGGATCGACGAGCGCAACAGCTGAGAAAATGATTTGAGCGCTTTCGTGAAGCTTTCTGTATATGAGATTAAAGTCTCATTCGGTCCCTGTTTGATGGTAGTCACATTAGAAAACGTCTGTATGCCCGTTCCAATAATTTTCTGAACGTTATTACTAGGGCTGTCGATTTAACGCATTAATTCAGTGCGAATAATTTTACAAAAATAACGCGTTAAAAAAAATTAACACATTTAATCGCATGCCCACGGACCATATATGGAAGATTCCTGAGAAATGCAAGCTTGTAGTACCAAACGTTTACTCCAGAGGGCAGTAAGTGAAACTTCAGCTGTGTGAGCAACCCACAATTTATACAGTGAAGAAAAATCTTCAGTAGGCAGTGTCAATACTCGATCCACAAACATGCCTTATGTTCTTGCGTTCAAAACACTCGAAGGAGCACAGTTGCGATCTAAGGGATCTCAAGATGTGTTTAATATTAAACTATATTTAACTTGACACAGTGACCTAAACATTTTATGTTTATGACGCAACACATCCGAGACGTTTGACGTAGGTGTAAATTGACAGGCCCTTAAACAAGCCCTCATAATAAATCTCCAACTGATTGACAAATTCACTTGTGAAATGGATTGCTGTGAACTGTGTGCCAATGATTGGATTATGATTAATACTATGGTAGTAAACAATACGTTGTATTCTAAAGCGGCTTTTTGTCTTATCAATGATTAACTCTTCTGCTACAGGAATGTAATGCATTTTAATTATCTGAATATATATATATATATATATATATATATATATATATAATTTTTAAATATTTAAAGATAAATATGTATAATCTTTATATATTGAGTTATTGCTATATGAGGGCTTTCTCAGCAAATATTTGTATATGCGATTAATCACGATTAATTAATCGGGACACCATGTAATTAATTTGATAAAAAAAGTGTATCGATTGACAGCCCTAGTTATTACGCATGCTATTGAATTGTACTGCAAATTCATGAAATCATACCGCTTAAATCTCGTAAAGACATAAGTCTGTAAACCCCCACATCACCCATGGCTGTAGCCTCCGGGTTGCCGGGCACAAGCTGTCCAGTCACCCTTACAAACACTGACATATACAGGCACATAAACGTAAATGCTGGTGCTGACAGCACGGCAAGAGTATCAAAAATATTAGTCTCCTCATAGCGAGGAGGTGGCGTGGTACGTTTATACATCGTATATAGTTTAACATATTCACTACATTCATCATCTTCAACATTTTCATAATTTTCAGTATTTTTTTTTTGTTTCGTTCATGAAAAGGCAGCAATTTGTATCTTTCTATTACAGGAATGTTGAGTGACATTCTGGCCAGCTTTAACAATGGCATGTTTTAAACTGGATGCATACCATTGCCAATTCAAAATATCTTCAGTCCTTGGAGTTTTACCCAGAGCCAATTTCGGGTCATCAGTAACCAGACCTAATATTTGCCACATATCAGAGGTGGATTCTTTAGCAACTTAAGCGACTATGTCAAGTCTTATACTCTTCCACTACGATCTGTCAAAACTCCCCTAGACTGCTCCATCCACATACCACAAAGAACAGTGGCATATTTTCGCTGTTTGTCAACATCCTTAATCTCTTTCAGAATCCATTCACTTTGCCTTTGTGAACCCCACTTTTCCTGAAAACCATCTTTAATCATCTTTTGTTTCACTTTCATTCTACCATCTAGAAATAACTCGGCAATCTGTACTGTCAGAGATTCTGTCTACTTTTCCTTTTTCCACAGAGAAAGACATTTTCTGTGTTGTGATGATTCCAACAAAAGAATACACTTTTTTCACTAGACAAGACAAGGTTTATTTCAACTTAAAATTCTAGAGTCAGAATTATCTCTTGTATATATTTCCTTCTCTGATATAGTAATATTATTATTACTGTCTGTCACTGTGTTCTTAAATCACAGGTATTATTAAATTCAGTACCTCAGTTGTATAATTAGACAACCGTTATAATTTATCTCATCTGCTTTTCTGGATCAGAAATTAATTCTGCATTTACACATAAATTCAGACTGCAAAGTTCTCTGTTATTTGGTTGTGACAATTGTCCCATAAATGGAGATACACCCTGATGGAACGCAATATAAAACTATTGCAAACTAATTGATACTCAAAAAGTGGTGCACACCATACAAAGCAGCTACTCCCTCATCATCTTATCTCAGAGATTCTGTACTCTCTCATCCCAGTACGACAAATTTATGGGACTGAACACCCGGAATCAATCCTCGGATTAGGAGATTATTGCTCTTCGTCTGCAATCTATCTTTGTTTACACGTCGGCAACCGAAGTGTGAGAGAACCGACGGCAGGGATATCTCAAGTCTTTACCAACAGTCAACCAGTCAACAGAGAATTTAAAAGAATGGAAGATGATAACTCACCTTCCTATTAAGAATCAAAGTTGATCCGTTTTCAACTTTATCTCAGTCCAGAACCTCCAAATGATGCTGTGAGATCCAGCAGATGGAAATTACTTCAATAAATCAGATGATTTATAGAAGGAATAACACATTTTATTTGTACAGAAATTAGTCAAATGAATAAAATATTAATTAATGAGAATAAATGAAATTATAAAGGAAAAGAAAAAAAAAGTTCCCCGTCTGTCGCTCACTTCGACGTCGTGTCGAAGAAGCGACACTAGGGGTCTCTCTTGAGCGCCGAAAGATACCTCTGATCTATGAAAAAAGGCCAATGAGAGTTGGCGAACAGTATTTGCATACTCCGCCTCCGGATACGGATATAAAGGCGAGAGAAATACGCTCGTTCATTCAGTAATTTTCTTCGGAGCCGATGGTCGTGTGTATGCAGTCAGCTGCGAGTAACACAACTGATCCTGCTTCTGATCCTCTGACGCTCTGCTTTGCTGTTGGATTTACGGCGCACTACAGCGGCTTTTCTCTTCACTGCCGGCGTGCAGTTTGCCCCTGGGCGCTTCGACAGCGCAGAGTTAAAAGAGTTGAAAGAGTGATTCTCTCCATAAAAGAGTTTATTTCTCTGAAAGAGCATTACACAGCGGCGTTGAACGTCCTTTTCAGGACGCGTCTTTTTAAAGATGTAATTTCCGCCCCTGTGTAGTTTCTGGATGCGGTGTTTTCTCCCCACCTCTCTCGGTCATAAAACACTATCCTGCATGCCTGGGCTGCGATCACATGCAAGCAGTGTTTTATGAATGGTTTATGTTCTCAGTGCGAGAACATAGCCATGGCAACATTGCGGTCGTGTGGCTTTCTTTTGTAGTGAGAGAAAGCCGTTTCAGCCGCCCCCCGCGCCTCGCCTCCTTCCTACGGGATTGACGCAGGCGCCGTGGGCGATGAACACGATTTGGGGACAATGACGGGCTCTGTTCGCCGGGTAAATCCCCTCGAACTTCCCGCCTCCCCGGCACGCTTGTTTGCTAGCATTGCGGTCGTGTGGCTTTCTTTTGTAATGAGAGAAAGCCGTTTCAGCCGCCCCCCGCGCCTCGCCTCCTTCCTACGGGATTGACGCAGGCGCCGCGGGCGATGAACACGATTTGGGGACAATGACGGGCTCTGTTCGCCGGGTAAATCCCCTCGAACCGCCCGCCTCCCCGGCACGCTTGCTTGCTTGCTTCCGTCTGAGCTCGGGATGAGTATTCTCTCCAATGGTTCATCTTCTCAGTGTGAGAACATGGCCGTTATAGCATTGCGGTCGCACAGCTTTCTTTTGTAATGAGAGAAAGCCACTTCAACCGCCCCCCGCGCTCCGCCTTCTTCCTACGGGATCGGCGCAGGCGCTGCGGGCGATGAAGGCGATTTGGGGAATATGACGGGCTCTGTTCGCCGGGTAAACCCCCTCGAACCGCCTGCCTCCCCGGCACGCTTGCTTGCCTCAGAATTGGATGACATCACCGCTGCATCGGAGAGCGTTACAGCGGCATCGGATGCTGATCGTTCGCCTGGGCCGCCACCTTCGGGTCTGCCGCCCAGCCTGAGCCTGACGCACGGAGATCCGCTATGCTTTCCCGGGCTACTTGATCGGTTCCGCGGGCAGGTGCACCGCTCACAGCCACGCCCCCCCCCCCCCCGTTCCCTTCTTCCCGGACGTGCACGACGAGTTGAGCTAAGCCAAGGCTTTTTCGCTCCTCCGCTCTCACTACCCTCGCGGTGGAACGGTCCCAGACTGCTTCCACTCTGCATGCCACGGCCCTTCCTGCAACCAATGCCAGGCCAAGGCACTTCAAAACCTGCACCTTGGGTAGTCCTGTTCTTGATGTGCTGCAGGAACTGCGCTGGATGACCAACCGCGCCCCCGGGCCACGGAGGTCAGAAGCGCTGGCACTCGAACAGGCGATGGCCACCCCTTGTGGTCCAGAAACACACCTGTGGACTGGACCTGGTCGAAATGCGGGAGGCAGACAAGGCACACCTTCTCTCACACCCCCGTCTCCCAGCTCCGTCCATTCGGCGCCACCGTTGACGACTCTACCCAGCAGTCCTCAGCGGTGAGGCAGACGGAGGCCACTGCACATCCTGCCCCGCCGCAAGCTTGCCGCCATGGGCCATGCCCCGTCTGCTCGCCGACGGGCGTCCTCCTGCGGCTATGAAACACCCTGCTCCGCCTCAACCCGGGCCCAGCTCTCAGCCCCAGCGTCGAGCACGCTGCAGGGAACGGACGCCCCCGTCTCACGGACCCCCTCGAGGACCCGGAAGGCTCCCAGGCTGTCCGTAGACGTTCAACCCAGGGACCAAGATGTTAGCTCCGGAGGCTGGTAAGACCGCTCCGTCCCCGGTGGAGGGCCGGGAGGAGAATCTTTTCTTGTTGAATTAATTTTCACATTCTCATATTCTCTGTAATGAGCTATTTCCTTTTGTCTCTGGGTCACCTGGCCCGCAAATGCCGTTCTCACGGCACTTTGCCCCCAGATATCAACAGTCCTGGCTTCCTGGACACGGACCACCCGTCTTCAGCCCCACGACTGTCCCCTGGCCGGCCGGTTCCGACGAGTCTAGAGGACGCCTACCCAGGACCTCCTCCTCAGTCGCTAACCCGCCCCCTGCCGGGTGTGCGGAGCAAGGTAAGTGCTTTGAGTCTTTTCTCAGCACCTCAGCTGCGGGTCGCCCCGTCGCCGCCCAACGCTGCCCTACCTGCTCCGCCCCGCTGCGAAGCCCCGCCGGGTACGTCAAATTAATCGTCCCTTTGGTGCCCCTAGCGCAGAGGTTGGACGCGTGGCTTTCACTTCCCAACCCGTCTCGCTGGCTGGCCCGGACCATCCGACACGGTTACGCAATTCAGTTTGCCAGGCCCCCGTCCCCCTTCATGGGCGTCCGCTTTTCCGCAGTACACGGCGAACACGCCCACTCCCTGCGCGCGGAAATCGCGACTCTTCTGGCCAAAGACGCGATAGAGCCTGTCCCTCCAACCGAGATGAAGATGGGTTTCTACAGCCCTTACTTCATCGTACCCAAGAAAAGCGGCGGCTTATGACCAATCTTGGACCTGCGAGTTCTCAACCGAGCGTTGCACAAACTCCCGTTCAAAATGCTCACGCTTAACCTGCGTCCGGCATCTAGATTGGTTCGCAGCGGTAGACCTGAAGGACACGTACTTCATGTCTCCACCCTGCCCCGACACCGCCCCTACCTGCGGTTTGCGTTCGGGGGCCAGGTGTATCAGTACAAGTCCTCCCCTTTGGCCTGTCTCTGTCCTCTCACGAGAGTTACTATGCAAAACCCACAGAGATCAGGTGCTCAGGCACCTCAGCCGTCTGGGGCTTCAGGTCAACTGGGAAAAGAGCCAGCTCACTCCAGTTCAGAGCATCTCTTTTCTCAGGATGGAGTTAGACTCGGTCCCAATGTCGGCACGTCTCACCAACGAGCGTGCCCAGTCAGTGTTGAACTGCCTCGCCGCCTTCAGGCCAGGCACAGCGGTCCCCTTAAAACTTTTCCAGACGCTCCTGGGGCATATGGCGTCCTCCGCGGCGGTCGCGCCGCTGGGGTTGATGCATATGAGACCGCTCCAACACTGGCTCCAGACCCGAGTCCCGAGACGAGCATGGCGCCACGGCGCCATATGCAACGGGCACGCAGCCTCAGGCCGTTGGAAAGGGGCCCAGCTGCGTTGGCACATCAACTGCCTCGAGTTGTTGACCATCCTTTTTGCCCTGCGGAAGTTTCTCCCGTTAATTCGGGACGAACATATCCTAGTCAGGTCGGACAGCACCACTGCGGTCGCGTACATAAATCGCCAAGGCGGCGTATGCTCCCGTCACATGTCACAACTCGCCCGTCGTCTCCTCCTTTGGAGCCAGCACCGACTCAAGTCGCTGCGTGCCACTCACATCCCCGGCAACCCCAATGTGATAGCGGACGTGCTGTCATGACAATGCTTGTCTGGCGGAGAGTGGAGGCTTCACCCCCACTTGGTGCAGCTGATTTGGGAACGGTTCGGCAAGGCCCAGGTAGACCCCTCTGCCTCCCGAGAGACCTCCCACTGCCCGCTCTGGTACGCCCGTTAAGAGGCTCCCCTCGGGGCAGATGCACTGGCACACAGCTGGCCGGTGGGGCTGCGCAAGTACGCATTCCCCCCAGTGAGCCTTCTTGCACAGGTGCTGTGCAAGGTCAGGGAGGACGAGGAGCAAGTCACTCTCGTGGCTCCTTACTGGCCCACCCGGGCCTGGTTCTCGGACCTCATACTCCTTGCGACAGCCCCTCCCTGGCGAATTCCCCTGAGGAAGAACCTTCTTTCTCAGGGACGGGGCACGCTCTGGCATCCGCACCCAGACCTCTGGAACCTCCACGTCTGGTCCCTGATGCGGAAGATCTAGCTGGTCTACCACCCACGGTCGTAGCCACGTTCAACCAAGCCAGAGCCCCTTCTACCAGGCAACTCTACGCCCTGAAATGGCATCTGTTCGTGAATTGGTGTTCTTCCCGGGCAGAAGACCCACAGAGGTGCGCAGTTAGGTCAGTGCTCCTGTCCCTACAGGAGAGGTTGGGGGGGAGGCTGTCCCCATCCACCTCGTAGGTGTATGTTGCCACTATTGCAGCTCACCACAACCCAGTAGACAGCAACTCTCTGGGTAAGCACGACTTAATCGTCAGGTTCCCAAGAGGTGCCCGGAGGTTAAAAACCCCTCCTGGCCAAACCTGTTCCCCTCCTGGGGATCTCTCGGTGGTCCTTGCCGGTCTTCAGAGATCCCCCCCGAGTCGCTAGAATCAGTTGGCTCAGGGCCCTCTCCTGAAAAGACGGCCCTGCTGATTGCGCTCACTTCCATCAAGAGGGTCGGGGACCTGCAAGCGTCCCCTACTAACGACACTTGCCTGGAGCTCGGTCCGGCAGATACTCATGTGATCCTAAGACCTCGACTGGGCTATGTGCCCATGGTTCCTACCATGCCCTCTGGAGATCAGGTAGTGAACCTACAAGCGCTGCCCCGGGAGGAGGCAGACCCAGCCCCTCTCACTGTCGTGTCCGGTACGTGCCTTGTGTGCCTACCTGGACCGCCCCCAGAGCTTCAGGCGCTCTCAGCAGCTCTTTGTCTGCTTTGGAGGACCAGCAGAAAGGGAACGCTGTCTCCAAACAGAGGTGTCTCACTGGGTGATGGATGCCATTCAGTTGGCCTATCACACCCAGGCCATGCCCCCCACTTACGGGTTCGAACCCACTCCACTAGGAGCGTGACATCCTCATGGGCACTGGCGAGGGGCACCTCCCTAGCAGACATTCGCAGAGCTGCGGGCTGGGCAGCACCTAACACCCTTATGATCTCAGGGTTGAGTCAGTCTCGTCCCGTGTTCTCTCAGGTCCGAGCCCGTAGAACTCGGTACACGTCGACGATCTGACCGGGTGAACCGCTTGTTCCAGCGCCGTTTCCCTCTGCCGAGGCAAAACAGTGCGCTTTTGCCCCAGAGGACCCAGGTCCCTGGTTGATTCCTCCCTAGCACTTCGGACCCGCAGCAGTTCATCGGAGGAACGTGCTGGTCCAGTCCACTACGGGTACCTCCGGCTACCCCTACTGGAATAAGTGCTCCACAGATCAGGCCTCCTACGGGACTCCTCCTGTGTGTATTTCCGCGGCACGGTCACCTTACGAGCTGACCCGCATCTCCCTTAGGCAGTCCTTCGCTGCCCTCCGGTCGCCGTGTTGTAGCAACTCCCCCCTCCTTGAGGTTGGATCTACCACCGTGCCATTTCCTTCCACATGCCTAAGTGGCCATGTGATGTATTTTGCCACCTTTACCTCCCTTGTTGGGCGGGTGTGGCCTCCGCAGGGTCTTTTCCCCCTAAGAATAGGAATTTGGAATAAGACCCCCTTCCCTCGATGCGGTAAGGGCCCCGGCTGCTCTTGCTCTATGCCGAGAAAACATAGAGAGAAAAGAGGCCCAGCCAGGCTTGGCCCGTTCCCTAGTTGGGAGCGTCACCTTGTTCCCCCCTAGGGTAACCAAAAGGATGCTGACGCTTTTTCGGGGCATTGGGGAAGAGTACGTGCAGCCTGAACACAGTTGGTCGCTTGCGCACGTGCAAAATACCTGCCCGCTTCTGTGTCAGCAGTACACGTACACGGCTCAGCGCATGGCGAGTTTTGAAGTGGACCCCTAGTGTCGCTTCTTCGACACGACGTCGAAGTGAGCGACAGACGGGGAACGTCTCGGTTACGTATGTAACCTCCGTTCCCTGATGGAGGGAACGAGACGTCGTGTCTTCCCGGCCACGTCGCTGAGCCGAGCCGCTGAGATGCCTGGAACACTCCCGGCTCCTCAGAAAAATCCTGAATGAACGAGCGTATTTCTCTCGCCTTTATATCCGTATCCGGAGGCGGAGTATGCAAATACTGTTCGCCAACTCTCATTGGCCTTTTTTCATAGATCAGAGGTATCTTTCGGCGCTCAAGAGAGACCCCTAGTGTCGCTTCTTCGACACGACGTCTCGTTCCCTCCATCAGGGAACGGAGGTTACATACGTAACCGAGACGTTTGGTTCTTTAATGTTAAGTAGATATAGCTTAAGGATATATCCAAGGAATAAGTCCTGGAATTAATCTAACAACACTATGTCTTGTTTAGTGAAAATAAACTAAGTAATTAAATGAAAGAAGTCAAAATTAAAGATGAGGCCTCAAAGTTGGAGATCAGATGCAAAGAGCGAGAGAGTTGAGCTGTTAGTCTCTCTGATGACCAAAAGTTAAGTTTAAGGTCTTTATACCCTCTTGAGACTGTGCCAAGAAGATTCCTTATTTGGTACAGCGCGTTCTGCACGGTTTGGAGTTAACTCAAAGGCGTCAGGACATATTGTTATGACCCACTGAAGTGCGAAGACTGCGGTGACCTTGTATGTCGACGCACCGAGCAGAAACACCAGAACTACACAAGTATGTCTTATCTTGTGTGTGCATATGTGCAAGACTCCCATCTGCACATTGCTTGAATAGTTATATCCAAGTTAGCAATCTCTCTGAATTCAGCTCTTGCATTTCCGAAGAGGCCATCAGATGAGAGAGAGGTGTTGAGCAGGGTGGCTTTTTCTGTGTCACACATTTCTGTTAGCACCAGACATGCCAGTCCAAAACCACCAGATTAGTGGTAGAAGGACAGAGATATCTTTGTGAGGACCACAGCTCCTCCAATCTGGATGTGAGATGAATAGGGTGCACACAAGGTTTTGGTGAGCTCTCCGTGGACTTCTGGGAAGAATGGTGCAGTTTTCTGGGCCATGGTCTGCTGCCGGCAGCCGGCCTGCAGGAACCACTCATTCAGGCGAGATTTTACTGGCTCCTCTGGAGGGGACCACTCGAGACCAAGCTCATCAACCATCCATGCGAGGACACGAAGGAGCTCTCTGTTAGTGATCTGAGCATGCTCCTCACTGAGCATGCTCCTCCACATGCTGGGAGAAGGTGCTGCAACATCCTCCATGGACAATGTGATAAGACATCTTTAAAAAGACACATACAAGCGGCAATTTATTGAGTGTTTTACGTCACTTGGATATATTATTATATTATATTTCAAAGGATACAGTACCTGCCAGAATGCTGCAGTTAGTGGGTATGTGTCTCGCTGAGGTGAAGAACCCGATGCTGTCGTGGTCAAGACAAGACGATGTTGGTCTTGAAGAAAAGGTTTTCGAGCACCTGCTTATATAGGACAACTGCATGCCTGAAGGGGTGGGGCTCAAGCACCATTGCCAATCTCAGGATTGGCTTTATTATACAAGGGAATCAATTAGGTCATCAGAGAAGGAACTCCCCTAAAGCATTTACTGCAATGTTGAGTGAACTGAATCCATAGGGAACAAAAATGTTCTTAAAGCTGGAGTGTGTAATATCTGTGCCACTAACGTCACCAAGCATAATTGTAAAAATTATCAAACAGATTCCAGAAAACTCCCCCAGATTTCATTGTTCGAACAAACAGATAGCCCCAAATTTACACCATTGGTTGAGCCAGTGTTGCTGTGTTGGACCGCTCAAACAAACAAAGGAATATTTAAAAAGTATCATAGAGTCACGTGTTACACTTTTATATGAAATCAACCTACAAATGGCTTGCTTATAGTTGATTCTGCATTATTATTGAGCTGCATCGAAATAATTACACACATTTAGCATTAAGGTATACCACAACAATTGTGAGGACATTTCTGTCCTATAGATTCTCTGTCTGACACAGTTCGCATGACACTTCAAGAGTATGAATGAAGAAATTGAATCACAGTGTTTACCAGTGCCACTATAAGGTGTTAATGAAGGCTTACATTTGTGTCAATGTGAGTGTTTCGGTGTGTGTCAACACTGTGCGACCAAATGGCCACTGCCTGCAGGAGGTGGAGGTCATCCCTGCTGTGAGCATATGGACACTGGACCTAAAACTCAGCATTCATGCTATCACAAGCAGAGGTGTCAAGTAACGAAGTACAAATACTTCGTTACCTTACTTAAGTAGAAATTTTGGGTATCTATACTTTACTGGAGTAATTATTTTTCAGCCTACTTTTTACTTCTACTTCTTACATTTTCACGCAATTATCTGTACTTTCTACTCCTTACATTTTAAAAATAGCCTCGTTACTCCTATTTCATTTCGGCTGGTTTTCATTCCGGCTTGTCATCATTCAAAAAAAAAAAAAATGATTGTGGTTGGATGAGAAGTATAAACATATACCATTCAGGCACCCTATTGGTTTGTACGCAATCCATCGCACCTGCACATGACACACACAAATCACTTTATGAACACATAGCAGACGTATGTAGCCAAGTACGAAGATTTCCGTGGCAAAGAATCAAGAAGAGAAATGTCCCAACCAAGCACCAGCGAGGAGGCTGGTAGCCAAGAAGACCAGCCAACCCTTATACATCCCTGGCCGTACATGGAAGAATTTTTCGAAATGGTTGGATGCAAAAACAATTCCTTTCGAATGCGCTGCAAGCTCTGCACACCCAAATACCACGAGCTAATGGCTTTCAAAAACTCGCCATCTAATTTGAAAAAGCATATTGAGGTAAGCTGAAAGTTTTTTATCAGTCGATTATTGACAAAATATTGTAGTAACATAGTAATGTACTAATGGTAAATTTGCGATGTTTGCTATGGCTAGGTAATGTTACATGCCAAGACATACCATGGTTTGCTTGCTAGCTAGGCCATGATTCAACGTTCAAGTTTGTTTGGTAGGCTCTGTGTGAGATTTGAAATTCGACTTTAGCAAAATGTTAACTGAGCTTATGATCACAAAACCAGTCACAAGTCGCATGGGTATATTTGTGGCAATAGCCAAACAATACATTGCATGGGTCAAAATAATAGATTTTTATTTCATGCCAAAAATCATTAGGATAAAAATCATGTTCCTTGAAGATATTTTGTAAATTTCATTCCTGCCATTACGGAAGCTCAAAGAGGCCTTGCGTTATAATTTTTTTTCTGTCTCGTTTTCTCGTGATCTCGACATAACAAAAATTTGTTTTCTCGTGATCTCGATATAACAAAAAGTTGTTTTCTCGTGATCACAACTTAATTTTCTCGTGATCTCGACATAACAAAAAAGTTGTTTTCTCGTGATCTCGACATAATAAAAAGTTGTTTTTGCCTTTAATTTTCTATACAGTTTTTAATTGACCTACAAGGTATGAAGGACAATGAGAGATCCTTGCAGAAAAGTACAATTTATTATATATAAATGTAAAGTTAGGCACCTTTCACATAGGCTAAATCAAACATATTACCAAACGCCAGGCAGCACGTCGCAAACACTTAATAAACGCGTTTTCATCAATATAGCAAGACTCGCTTTCTTCTGCACTCAACAGGTGTCAAGAACTGCAATATGCGCACACTCGGATCTAAATCGCGGCTGGCTTGACCGCAGTCATGCAGACGTCCCGGTCCATCAAGTTGGCTTGCAATGAAATTGACCAAACGTTCAGGGTCACTTTATTGTCTACGACAAAGTTGTAGACATGATAGTCTTCTTCTTCTAAGGTGTTTGACACTAATCTGGAAGTTGTCAATGACAACCAGATATTCTTATTGAAAACAACTTTTTGTTTTGTCGAGATCTCGAGAAAACGAGACAGAAAAAAAATTATAACGCAAGGCCTCTTTGAGCTTCCGTATACCATAAATATATAAAACATTTATTTTTGTGAGTGAATGCAGCACAATCGCGAACATAAATGGAAAACTTTAAAGGCGATTTTCTCAGTGTTTAAATTTTTTGGCAACCTCAGATTCCAGATTTTCAAATAGTTGTATCTCTGCAAAATATTGTCATATCCTAACAAACCATACATCAATGGAAAGCGTATTTATTCAGCTTTCAGATGATGAATAAATCTCAATGTTAAAAAAATGTACCCATGTGATTTGGTTTTGTGGTCCAGGGTCAGGAATGTGCAACACTGTTAGCCTTTGCTGTAAAAAAAGGCCAAATTCTGACAATATCATACCATTTTCCATTAAAACAGTAATGTACCGTCGAAAACAAAAATAGCCTACAGGAATATACTGTTTAGGTTTTTTTTTTTTTTTGTGGTTTCAAATGAAATAAGTTCACAGTAATACTTTGCTCACGTTATTAATGCATTATAAATTTTAGTTAATACATTTAAATAACAGTTGGTCAATTTAAGGCAGTCGGTTTCTGCAAGTGAAATTAGTTAACTCGAGTTTTAGTGCATTTTTACAGTAACATACTGTAGATTACAGTAAAGAACTGTACAATTAAGAGTAAATTGCTGGCAACAGTGTTGCCAGTATTTTACTGTAAAAAAAAAACCTGGTAAGGGCTAACAGTGAAGTTAAATGTGCAAAGCTATAGTTTACAGCTGGTTGATAAAGCATGTACTAAGGATAGGCATGATCCTGTCTGTGTATGAGAGTGTGTGCGCCTGTGTGGGGCAGGCCCTATGGGTCCTTGTAAAATGGTGATAGGCCCAACTATCAGCAAAATGCGGTTTAAAATGAATTTAGTCAGACTATCTCATCAATATTACTACTTTTCAGTCATGCCAGTAGCTGCTTGTGGTCCTAAAACAGCTTTAAGTGGCAATATTCTGGTCTGCTCAACATAATTGCATAGACCAGTTAAACTGCTCCCAAACTTGTAGTCTGACCTTCATTCATGAACTTCAAGCATGACATTTAATACAGTGGAAGTCCTAGATAGTTTGAGCTTGTGGTTTGAGAGAGATAATATGAATCTCAATCTGTGCATTCATTTTCTCGACAGAAGAAACACCCCACTCATCTAGAGAGGTACACGCAACTAACTTCAGCAGCCCTCAAAAGGAAGTCATCCACTGAAGGTTCTTTGGCCCCACCCTCCAAACAAACCAAGCTGTGGGAGACTCGAAGAGTGTCCCAGGCAAGTGTGGATAAAGTAGTCCTCAAATTCGTTGTCCAAGGCTTGCACCCACCACACATTGTACAGCAACAGGGCTTCATTGAACTTGTGCAACATCTTCAGCCAAATACAAATGTCATGACACGCAATACTGTTGTAAACAAAGTCACAAAGGCCTCTGTTGAAATGAAAAGAAAACTGAAAGCTGCCCTTAGTTAAATTGAGTTTATAGCAACAACAACAGACTGCTGGACGGCACACCGTCGCGGTTTCATTGGAGTCACTGCACACTGGTTTAACCCCCAGACCATGCAGAGATCCTGTGCTGCCCTGGCATGCAAGCAACTTAAAGGGTCCCATACTTTTTCTGCCCTGGCTGGTGCCCTAAATGACATTCACACAGAATTCAATATCAGAGATAAGATCGTTCGGACTACAACTGACAATGGATCAAACTTCCTGAAAGCCTTCAGAGTTTATGGGCAGACTGACAAGAACAACAATCCTGAACCTGTAGGAGAGGGTGATGGAGAAGAGGATGATGGTGGCCAAAATGATGATTACGATGAAGAAGAGGAAAGCGTTGAGGGTGTTGAATTTGTTGATGCCGGAGCCCTGTTGGACGAAGATGACTACTTGTAATACCAGCTACCCAAGCACCATCGTTGCGCCTGCCACCTCCTCAATTTAGTGTCCACAGTTGATGCTTCAAAAGCAGAGGTCAACCCATTGTACAAGCGCGTGTCAAGGTCTACATTTGCCAAATGCTCTAGACTGTGGAACAAAAGTTCAAGATCAACCATCGCATCTGAAGTAATTGAAGACCACTGCAAACTCCAACTCGTAAGGCCTGTTGCTACAAGATGGAATTCACTCTTCTCAGCCGTAGAAAGAATAGTGAGAATAACAAGAGAACAAGGGGAAGGAGCCCTTGCAGCTGTCTGCAGTGAACTAGATACACCTAAGTAAGTGCTTTTTTTTCTGCCTTTCAGTTAATTAAGTGATTAACAATAGATTAAGTCATAGTTTTATACTTTGAATAATGTAGAACACATGTATGCACTATGCCAAAATGCAGTCCCGATATTTACTATGGGTGTTGTTTGTAGCAACACAGCTACATTTCTAAAAGTCTCAGATGACAATGTTTTTCTTTTTAATAATCCTCCAGTTGAAGGTGCTACATCAAGTAGGCTAAATGTTCCATGTTGTGTTTTTCTTTTCTTCTTTGTACAGGTTTACTCCAGTGGAACTTGCATTTCTTGCAGAATATGCGAAGACAATGAGCCCAGTTGCAAGGGCACTGGATGTTCTTCAGGGAGAAATCAGTGTGCAGATGGGATGGTTGGTCCCCACCATAACTCTACTAAGGACCAAGCTCTGGCACCTTCACAGCGCCTCCAAGTTCTGTGAACCTTTGATTGCTGCACTTCTTTCAGGCCTTGAAAAACGCTTCAGCGAGATGCTTGCAGATCCAGAGCTGATAGCTGCAGCCATTCTAGTTCCCAAATTTAAGACCTGCTGGACAAGTGACGAAAATATCCTCAAACTTGGTAAGTGTCTCACTTCTCAATTTCACCTTAATACGTGTAATTTCTATGGAGACAGTGAAATGACATTTAATGACACACACACACACACACACACACACACACACACACACTATCCAATACACAATTACAATAGTCATGGTATAAATTGTCCTGATTTTTGTTTTTTATTCCACAGGTCTTGACTATATCAGAAGCCACTTGGACTGTCAGGCTGAGAATCCAATCAGTGAGGAGGGCTCCCAATCATCTGAGGAAGAGGACTTCTTTTCCTCCTTGAAGACCAGCCCTCTTGAAATGACCCAGCAGTTGGATGCGTACCTGGGGTGCCCCGGAGACACAGTAGAGGTACTGAAGTCCTTCCCAGCTGTGTGCCAGCTATCACTTAAACTTAATACGGCACTCCCTGCCTCAGCAGCCTGTGAAAGACTGTTCAGTGTTGCAGGGCTGATCTTCAGGCCAAAAAGAGCATGCACTGGCTCAAAGAACTTTGAGAACCAGCTGCTTTTGCGGCTAAACCAAGCCTATTGGTAACTCTTTGTTGCATGTATTGCATGTATGTAAATATTAATATTTTTAGATTTTTTTTGATTAAGCATTAATTTTGACAGCATTGTTTATTGTATATAGACAACCATACAAGGGCAATTGTTACTAAGCCTGCCCGGGGTACACCAGTTTTCTTCTCTGTTGCCCACACAGATTCCTGCAGCTAAGCTTGGATGTACATTTACATTCCAATAAAGGTTATTGATAACATGCCTCTGAAGTCCTTTTTTCACCATTACAATACTTATAGGCAACTAGTCATCATATCTCCATGAAACACATGTTAATGCTCAGTAGTACACATATGGTTCTTTAATGTATTTGCATTGTACTAAAATGCGTTCATTTTCAATGGGCATATGCATATATGTGGCTGAAACAGGTAGCCTAGTTCATCCCAAATTTTTTTCAATATAACATTATAGTCATTATGGCCTTTAGAAACATGTTTTTTTGAGGAGGTGGTAGTGCACTATAGGCCCCTGTGGCGCGGCCTAAGCTTTTGTTATTAATTAATTTTTTTTTCCTTACATTACTTTTACTTTTATACTTTAAGTAGTTTTGAAAGCAGTACTTTTATACTTTTACTTGAGTAAAAAGCTTGAGTTGATACTTCAACTTCCACAAAAGTCTTTTTAAACCCTAGTATCTATACTTCTACTTGAGTAATGAATGTGAATACTTTTGACACCTCTGATCACAAGTGTCACGTACTCACACATACACGCACATAGCTCAATGACACTTAGGGGTAATTTTAAACCAAAACATAAACTTAAGAAACGTCACTAAAAGCCATTTAACATGAAATAGCATTGTCAATCTTCCTGTCTCTGTCTCAACTTCCAATAATGCAGTTCCTCTATAGACAGAAATGGCATTATAAACTACTTCGCTCAGGCTGATGTGCACCTTTCTGCTGTGTGAAAGACCAACCAATGCTGAAACAGTAAGTCCACAGAAATGTTTGTGTTTAAACATTAAACATCATTTTTTAACATAATTACATTCAATGTGCACATTTTACAGCCCTTAAAGGTGCACTCAGTACTTAGGAGTTTAACTCCTAAAGACATGAATTGGAATTTTGCAATATATGTAGGCAATCATGACCACTCACATTAAAATTAAGACTCCAGTTATATCAGTAACTTTATAAAAGCAATTTTATTCTACATGGAGTGGGTTCGCATATGAGGGCTGCCATGTTAGAATGAGTGGTGGTGGCGTAGTGGCTAGAGCACAGGGCTGCTAATCAGAAGGTTGCTGGTTTGAACCCCACGGCCACCACCATTGTGCCCTTGAGCAAGGCACTTAACTCCAGGTTGCTCCGGGGGGATTGTCCTTGTAATAAGTGCACTTTAAGTCGCATTGGATAAAAGTGTCTGCCAAATGCATAAATGTAAATGTAGAATCACATGACCAGCTGAATACTACTCGATTAATCTCAGTAACCATCATGTTATTTGACACTTTCACTCATTGATTAAAGTAATCATGGATGACTGTAAATTCTAAATTTCTACAATGGCATCTGTCATTGAAAATTATTGTTAATTGTTAAATTAAATGATGCTGCATCCAAGACACTATGTGTCAGTGTAAGTCCAATTTGGCACAATGACAAAAGTTACTGAGTGCACCTTTAACTTTTCCACAGCACATTATGGTTCGGTTCAACTCGACTCTTCTTGCTTGACTTTTCTGAGCTTGCTTTTCCACTGCTGTATAGTGCCGCCTCAATGTGGGTGGGATTATAGGATAATCATCATAGTTGCGCCGCCTCTACTGCCGTGACATCCTCTTAAATGCGACACAAAACAAAAAAAATAATAACACGACCTCTAGCTATTAGCTACTAGCTCATTAAGCAGTTATTGCATGGTTAAATTGGCCTGGTTGTTTTAGAAGTAAGCTTTCCAGTAGCTGGTCAACTAAATAAAGTGATGATTTTAAGCAGAGTATAGAGTTAACCTACCATCCTCCATCGTGGACTCCAGCCGTGGCTGAGTCCAGGGCACTCTCCTTCCCATTTCTCGCCAGTCTAGATAGCGTCCATTTGGTCAAACCACTTCCACTTTTCCTTGATGTTTCTGTAGTCACTTTAAAGTTTTTATTTTTTTTTTACTTTTCCCAACACTTGGTAGGTCCGGTGGTAGCCATGTCTCAGCTGTGTGGCCAACAGCTGAGACACTTCCTAACCTTGTTTATTGACCACGCCGTGGTTTTGCGCACAGCCATTTATTTTTACAATTCAAAAGTCACGTGAACAAATGACACTGCTTTCGCTGTAGCTAACTTTAAAACTAGCGGGTCCCGTGTCGAAAATCCAGTGACGCTGGTAGTGACGATTCTCTCTGACCAATCAGTGATCTGCAGGGTTTTGACGTCACATTTATTATCGGCTCGGCTCACTTAAACCTCGACCGAGGTGGTACTAAAAATGTACCAGGTACTATCAACAATGGAAAACCCCAAAAAAGCGAGCAGAGTCAAGTCGTACTGTGCAGTGGAAAACCCCCATAAAGTAATTGAAGAAATGTTAATAACAGTTATGTGAATAAATATCAAAATCAATATCAAACTTTTTTACAATTGGAATGTGGATTTTAAAATAAAAAGTGTCACATGATAATGGTGTGTATAATGTTTTGTGAGTTAAGAAGCATAAGTTTGTCTCTTATTTCAGGTCAGGCAGATAAACGTCTAGGTTACGTATGTAACCTCCATTCCCTGATGGAGGGAACGAGACGTCGTGTCGAAGAAGCGACACTAGGGGTCTCTCTTGAGCGCCGAAAGATACCTCTGATCTATGAAAAAAGGCCAATGAGAGTTGGCGAACAGTATTTGCATACCCCGCCTCCGGATACGGATATAAAGGCGAGGGAAATACGCTCGTTCATTCAGGATTTTTCTGAGGAGCCGGGAGTGTTCCGGGCACCTCAGCGGCTCGGCTCAGCGACGTGGCCGGGAAGACACGACGTCACGACGTTACATACGTAACCTAGACGTTCCCCGTCTGTTGCTCACTTCGACGTCGTGTCGAAGAAGCGACACTAGGGGTCCACTTCAAAACTCGCCATGCGCTGAGCCGTGTACGTGTACTGCTTACACAGAAGCGGGCAGGTATTTCTACGTGCACAAGCGACCAACTGTGTTCAGGCTGCACGTACTCTTCCACAACGCCCCAAAAAAGTCGTCAGCATCCTTTTGGTTACCCTAGGGGGGAACAAGGTGACGCTCCCAACTAGGGAACGGGCCAAGCCTGCCTGGGCCTCTTTTCTCTCCATGTTTTCTTGGCATAGAGCAAGAGCAGCCAGGGCCCTTACCGCATCGAGGGAAGGGGGTCTTACCCAAATTCCTATTCTTTTAGGGGGAAAAGACCCTGCGGAGGCCACACCCACCCGAAAGGGGAGGTAGAGGTGGCAAAATACATCACATGGCCTCTTGGGTCACATGTGGGAAGGATGGCGCGGTGGTAGATCCAACCTCGAGGAGGGGGGAGTTGCAACAACACGGCGACCGGAGGGCAGCAAAGGACTGCCTAAGGGAGACGCGGGTCAGCTCATAAGGTGACCGTACCGCGGAAGTACACACAGGAGGAGTCCGCGTAGGAGGCCTAATCTGTGGAGCACCTATTCCAGTAGGGGTAGCCTGGGGTACCCGTAGTGGACTGGGCCGGCAAGTTCCTCCACTGAACTGCTGTGGGCCCAAAGGGCTAGGGAGGAATCAACCAGGGACCTAGGTTTTCTGGGAAAGAAGCACACTGTTTTGCCTCGGCAGAGGGAAACGGCGCTGGAAACAAGCGATTCACCCGGTCAGACCGTCGACGTGTACTGAGTTCTACAGGCTCGGACCTGAGAAAACACGGGACGAGACTGACTCAACCCTGAGATTGTAATATCTCGTAAAGGTGTTAGGTGCTGCCCAGCCCGCAGCTCTGCAAATGTCTGCTAGGGAGGTGCCCCTAGCCAGTGCCCATGAGGATGCCACGCTCCTAGTAGAGTGGGCTCGAACCCGCAGAGGGGGATGGCACGGCCTGGGTGTGATAGGCCAGAAGGATGGCATCCACCACCCAGTGGGAAAGCCTATGTTTGGAGACAGTGTTCCCTTTCCGCTGTCCCCCAAAGCAGACAAAGAGCTGCTCAGAGCGCCTGAAGCTCTGGGTGCGTTCCAGGTAGGCACGCAAGGCACGTACCGGACACAACAGTGAGAGGGCTGGGTCTGCCTCCTCCCGGGGCAGCGCTTGTAGGTTCACTACCTGATCTCTGAAGGGCGTGGTAGGAACCTTGGGCACATAGCCCGGTCAAGGTCTTAGGATCACATGAGTGTCTGCCGGACCGAACTCCAGGCAAGTGTCGTTAGTAGAGAATGCTTGCAGGTCCCCGACCCTCTTGATGGAGGCGAGCGCGATCAGCAGGGCCGTCTTTAGAGAGAGAGCCCTGAGTCCAGCTGATTCTAGCGGCCCGAAAGGGGATCTCTGAAGACCGGCGAGGACCACCGAGAGATCCCAGGAGGGTAACAGGTTTGGCCGGGAGGGGTTTAACCTCCGGGCACCTCTTAGGAACCTGACGATTAAGTCGTGCTTACCCAGAGACTTGCCTTCTACTGGGTCGTGGTGAGCTGCGATAGCGGCGAACCCCGCGAACCGCCCGCCCCCCGGCACGCTCGTTCACTTCCGTCCAGGCTCGAGGCGACAGGGGCTCACCTCACAGTCAGCCTGCCTATCCTCTTGAGCCCCCAAGCTGGATGAGCTCGCGCTGCTTCGGAGAGAGGTCCGGCATCTGATGCGGATGACTCGTCTGGGCTGCTGCCTTCGGGCCAGCATGCCCAGGCTGAGACTGACGCCCAGATGTCCAACATGCTTGCCTGGGCTGCCACCAGCGTGGGCTTGGACTGGAACCCTCCATCCTCCCCACAGCCATCGCGGCTGGATGATTGGTTCCTTGGGTCTGTGCGTCGCTCACAGCAACGCCCCTTCCCGGAGGTGCATGATGAGCTGACAGCTGCATGGAGAGCAACCTTCTTCACTCATCAAAAAGCCTTTCGCTCATCTGCTCTCAGTACCCTTGATGGCGGAGCGGCCCACAGGTACACTACGATTCCCCAGGTGGACAGGGTGGTTGCGATCCACCTATGCCCCGAGAAAGCATAGGTGGATCGCCCTGTGCTCCCCTCCAAGGCCTGTAGGATGATGTCAGCACTGGCCACTAAAGCCTACAGTGGCACCGGACAGGCCGCTTCCACCCTGCATGCCATGGCCCTCCTACAAGTCCACCAGGCCAAGGCACTCAAAGATCTGCATGAGGGTAGTCCTGATCCTGACGTGCTGCAGGAACTGCGCTCAGTGAACGACCTCACCCTCAGGGCCACGAAGGCCACAGCGCAGTCACTCAGGCAGGCGACGGCTACACTTGTGGTTCAGGAACATCATCTGTGACTGAACATGGTCGAGATGTGCGAGACGGACAAGACAAGCTTCTTTGACACCCCTGTCTCCCAGTTCGGCGAAACTGTCGAGGACTTCGCCCAGCAATTCTCCACGGTGAAAAAGCAGATGGAGGCCATCTCACACATCCTGCCCCACTGCAAACCTGCCGCTATGGGCCATGTCCCGTCTGCTCACCGAAGGTGTCTCCCTGCGGCTAAACAACGCGCAGCTCCGCCTCAACCTGGGCCCAGCTCTCAGCTCCGGTTGTCGAGCACCCCGCAGGAAGCGCACGCCCCCTGTCTCACGGACTCCCTCGAGGACCCAGAAGGCTCCCAAGCGGTCCTGAGACGCCTGATCCAGAGACCAAGACGTTCACTCCGGAGCAGGTAAAACCTCTCCGTTCCCCGGTGGAGGGCCGGGAGGAGAATTGTTTGTTGAATTTATTTCATTTAGCGCACCGCCTCCGAGCTACGATACCCACATTCTCAATAACAGAGCTATTTCCTTTGTTTCTGGGTCACCTGGCCCGCAAATGCCATTCTCACAGCGCTCTGTCACCACACCTCAACAGTCCTGACGTCCACGTGGACCCTCCGCTTTCAGCCCCACAACTGTTCCCTGGCCGGCCGGTTCTGACGAGTCAAGAGAATGCCTCCGCCGGACCTCCTCCTCAGTCGCTAACCCACCAGCTGCCAGGTGTGCAGAGCGAGGTAAGTTCTTAGAGTCTTTTCTCAGCACCAGAGCCTCGGGACGCACTTTTGCCTCCAACACCATATTAACTGCTCCGCCCCGCTGGGTACGTCAAAAATAATTGTCCCGTTAGTGCCCCTAGCACGGAGCTTGGATGCATGACTTTCACTTACCAAACCGTCGAGCTGGCTGGCCAGGACCATCCGACTTGGTTACGCAATTCAGTTTGCCAGGCCTCCATGCCAAGTCCCTGCATGTGGAAATCGCGACCCTTTTGCTAAAAATAAAGCAAAGACGCGATAGAGCCTGTCCCTCCAACCGAGATGAAGAAGGGTCTCTACAACCCTTACTTACGTACCCAAGAAAGGCGGTGGCTTACGACCGATCTTGGACTTGCGAGTTTTCAACCGGGCCTTATACAAACTCCCATTCAAAATGCTCATGCAGAAACATATTTTAACTTGTGTCCGGCATCTAGATTGGTTCGCAGCGGTAGACCTGAAAGACGCGTACTTCCACGTCTCAATACTGCCTCGATATCGACCCTTTCTACGGTTCGTGTTCGACGGCCAGGCGTATCAGTACAAGGTCCTCCCTTTTGGCATGTCCCTGTCCCCTCATGTCTTTACAAAGGTCGCAGAGGCAGCCCTTGCCCCGCTCCGAGAAGCCGGCATTCACATACGAAACTACCTCGACGACTGACACATCTTGGCCCACTCCCGAGAGTTACTTTGCTCAGGCACCTCAGCCGTTTATGGCTTCAGGTCAAATAGGTTCAGAGCATCTCTTTTCTCGGCATGAAGTTAGACTCAGTCTCACTGTCAGCGCGCCTCACCAACGAGCGTGCGCAGTCAGTGAAATGCCTCACCACCTTCAGGCATGGCACAACGGTCCCTTTAAAACTTTTCCAGAAGCTCCTGGGGCATATGGCATCCTCCGTGGCAGTCGCGCTGCTGGGGTTGATCCATATGAGACCGCTTCAGCACTGGCTACAGACTGGAGTCCTGAGACGAGCATGAACACACCATGTGACAGTCACCCCCGCCTGCCCCCAAACATTCAAACCCTGGAAAGACCTCTACTTTCTGCGGGCAGGAGTCCCCTTGCAGCAGGTGTCCCAACGCATCCTGGTCACCACCAACGCCTCCACATTGGGTTGGGGGCACCGTGTGCAACAGGCACGCAGCCACAGGCCATTAGAAAGTGGCCCCACTGCGTTGGCACATCAACTGCCTGGAGTTGCTGACTGTTTTCTTTGCTCCCGCTAGTTCTGTGAGTGGCAAAAAGTATGCACTTTTTCTCCCAGGAGAGCCCAGTCACTCGGCTCCCTGGATGACTCCTTTCTAGCCCTGAATCCACTGTGGGTACTCAAATCTACCCTGTACTGGAATAGGAGCTATTTCAGGGCAAACACATCTTGATCAAATCAAACAGCACCACTGCGGTGGTGTACATAAATCGCCAAGGCGGCGTGCGCTCCCGTCACATGTCACAACTCGCCCGTCGACTCAAGTCGCTGGTGCCACTCACATCCCTGGCAACCTCAATGTGGTAGCGGATGCGCTATCATGACAACGCTTGCCCAGTGGGGAGTGGAGGCTTCACCCCCAGTCAATCCAGCTGATTTGGGAACGGTTCGGCAAGGCTCAGATAGACCTGTTCGCCTCCCGAGAAACCGCCCACTGCCCGCTCTGGTATGCCCAAACAGAGGCTCCCTCAGGGCAGATGCACTGGAACACAGCAGGCCCGTGGGGCTGCGCAAATACGCATTTTGTGAGCATTCTTGCACAGGTGCTATGCAAGGTCAGGGAGGACGGGGAACAAGTGGCTCCCTACTGGCCCACTCGGGACTGGTTCTCGAACCTCGTACTCCTCGCTACAGCCCCGGGCATCAGAGATCCCCCTTCGAGCCGCTAGAATCAGTTGGACTCAGGATCCTCTCTCTACAGATGGCCCTGCTGATCGCGCTCGCCTCCATCAAGAGGGTCGGGGACCTGCAGGAGTTCTCTATCAGTGAAACCTGCCTGGAGTTCAGTCCGGCAGACAAAAATGTGATCCTAATACCGCGATCGGACTACGTGCCCAAGGTTCCTACCACACCCTTCAGAGATCAGGTAGTGAACCTGCAAGCGCTGCCCCGGGAAGAAGCAGACCCAGCCCCTTCATCGCTGTGTCTGGTACGTGCTTTGCCTATATACTTGGACCGTACACAGAGCTTTAGACGCTCTGAGCAGCTCTTTGTCTGCTTCGGTGGACAGCGGAAAGGGAACGCTGTCTCCAAACAGAGGCTCTCCTATTGGGTGGTGGACACCATTTCATTGGCCTATTGCACCCAGTTCATGCCCCCCCCCCCCCTGTGGGTCTGAGCACATTCGACAAGGAGTGTTGCGTCCTCGTGGGCACTGGCCATGGGCACCTCCCTGGCAGACATATGCAGAGCAGCGGGTTGGGCAACACCTAATACCTTTGCGAGATTCTACAATCTCAGGGTAGAATCAGTCTCGACCCGTGTTTTCTCAGGTCCGAAGCCGGTAGAACTCGGTAATACGCTGATGGATTCAGCTGAGGTAATACCATGCACTTTTTGTCCCAGGAGAGCCCACTCACTCGGCTCCCTGGATGACTCCTTTCTAGCCCTGAATCCACTGTGGGTACTACCCTGTACTGGAATAGGTGCTCCCAGGTTAGTGCTCCTACGTGGACTTTCCTCCTGTGTGTATTTTCTGTGGTACGGTCTCCTTACGAGTGGACCCGCGTCTCTCTTGGGCAGTTCCCGCTGCCCCCTGGTCGCCGTGTCTGTAGGAACTTCTCCCTTTGAAGAGGTGGCACTTCTCACATGTGACCTAATAGCCCATGTGGTGTATTTCGCCACTTTACTGCCCCCTCTCTGGGCGGGTGTGGTCTCCGTAGGGTCTTTTCCCCCTGAAAGAATAGGAAACTGGGTAAGACCCCCTTCCCATGATACGTGTAAGGGCCCCAGCCGTTTTGCTCTATACGAGAAACAGAGAGAAAAGAGGCCCTGCTTGGCTCAGCCCGTTCCCAGGTTGGCAAGCGTCACCTTGTTCCCCTGTCTAGGGTAACTATAAGGGTTCCGACGACTTTACACAAAGTCGAAGTGAGCAACAGACAGGGAATGTCTAGGTTACGTATGTGGGGGGGGGGGGACTGCCCAAGGGAGACGCAGGTCCTGCCAGTGGGGGACTGTACTGCGGAAAATACGTCACAGGGATTTGCCTAGAGCGGGAACTATGCCTATGGAGCCCAAGCCCAACATGGAGCACTTGACTCGTGGTGGTCTGGTGGCAGATTCCTCTCCTGAATCCACGGCCAGAGGGCTAGGGAGGAAGAGCATCCAGGAAGCAAGAGCTTACTGGCTAACCTGGGAGAGAAGGCACACTGGATCAGCTTGGTGAAGGGCACAAGGTGCAAGCGGAACACCCAGTCGACTGTTCCTTATTACCAAGTTCTACCGGCTTGGACCTGACAAAACACAGGACGAGACCGAATCAACCTTGAGGTTGTAGAACCTATCAAAGATATTGGGTGTTGCCTAGCCCGCCGCTCTGCAGATGTCTGCTAAGGAGGTAACATGGGCCAGTGCCCACGAGGATGCCACACATCTCGTAGAGCATGCTCGAACCTGCAAGGGGGGGGGGGGGCACGGCCTGGGTGCGATAGGCTAGGGAAATAGCGTCAACAACCCAATGAGCTAACCTCTGTTTGGACACGGCGTTCCCTTTCTGCCTTCTGCCAAAACAGACAAAGAGCTGCTCAGAGCATCTAAAGCCCGGTGATTTATGTACACTACCGTGGTGGTTCTGTCTGAACGGATTAAGACGTGCTTGGCCTGAATCAGCGGAAGAAACCAAGTAGTACAGCCAACAACTCGAGGCAGTTGGTGTGCCAACGCAGGCGGGGCCCTGTCCAGGAGGCCTAACTCCAAACCGAGAAAGCAGATGCTCTGAACAGGAGAGAGCTTGCTCTATTCCCAGTTGACCTGAAGCCCTTAACGGCTGAGGTGCGCGAGCACCTGGACCCTGTGGGCGCATAGTAACTGTGTGCTAGGATGAGCCAGTTGTCGAGGTAATGGAGTATGCGGATGCCCCTTTCCCGCAGCGGGGCAAGGGCTGCCTCTGCTACCTTGGTGAAGATGCGAGGGAACAGGGACCAGCCATTGAACGCGAACCGTAAGTAGGGTCAAGTCGAGGCAGAATGGAGACGTTGAAGTATTCATCCTTCAGGTCTACCGCTGCGAACCAATCTTGATGCCAAACACAGGTTAAAATTCGCCTCTGCGTGAGCATTTTGAACGGGTGTCTGTGTAAGGTCTGGTTGAGAACTTGCAGGTCCATGATTGGCCGCTGTAGAATCCCTTCTTCATCTCGGCTGGAGGGACAGGCTCTATCACGTCCTTGAGTAGCAGAGTGGTGATCTCTGCTTGTAAGGTGCTGGTATTTTCACCACGCATCGGATTGGAGCGAATACCACTGAAACAAGGCGGGAGCCTGGTGAATTTAATCGCATTGCCGAGTCGGATGGTTCTTGCCAGCCAACGCGACGGGCTGGGAAGTGCAAGCCATGCGTCTAAGCTCTGTGTGAGGGGCACTAATGGGATGATCGTTTTGGACGTACTGGGTAGGGCCTCGCAGCGGGGGGGGAGCAGGTAATAGTGCGTCAGGATGCAAAAACGCGTCCCGAGGCTTGGGTGCTGAGAAAAAGCTCAAAGCACTTACCTTGCTCCGGGGGCTGGGCAGTCGTGGGTCCGGTGGCAAGATGGCCGCGTCCGGGAAGCTGGGACTTCAAGGTTTTTGTGCCTGGGTGCCGTGAGAATGGCGCGCACCAGTCTGATGACCCAGGAAGTGAAGAAATTGCTCTTTTTGAAAATTTGGGTACCGCAGCCCAAAGGGGGTGCAGCGAAAGAAAAAGGGAGAACTGAGGATTATCCCCCCGGCCCTCCACCGGGGGATGGAGTGGTCTTGCTACCATCTCTGGAGCAAATGTCTGGCTTCCTGGGTGCGCCGTCTCAGGAGTGTTTAGGGGCTTTACGGGCCCTAGAAGAGGTCCTGGGACCAGGGATGTACGTCGCCTGTGGGGCGTTCAACGCTGGTGCTGAGAGCTGGGCCCAAGTTGAGGCAGAACTGCTGGTGGTTTCTTTGCAGGGGGATGCCCGCGGCGAGCAGATGGGGGGCGGTCTGCACTGCGATGGCGCGGCATGTTGTGTGAGATGGCCTCCGTCTGTTTCTTCACCGCCGAAAACTGCTGGGCGAAGTCATCGACGGTGACGCCGAAGAGACCGAACTGGGAGACGGGGGCATTGAGAAAGCGGGCTTTGTCAGCGTTGCGCATCTCGACCAAGTTCAGCCACACGTGGCGTTCCTGGATCATGAGTGTGACCTTCGTAGCCCTGAGAGCAAGGTCGGTGGCAGAGAAACTGCAGCACATCGGGACCCTGGAGGAGTTCTTTGAGTGCCCTGGCTTGGTGTACCTGCAGGAGAGCCATGGCATGCAAGGCGGAGGCAGCCTGTCCAGTGGCGCTGTAGGCTTTAGCTGTCAGCGATGACGTTGTCCTACAGGCCTTGGAGGGGAGTACCTGGGCGGTCCCGCCAGGTGGCGTCGTTCTCGGGAGTCAGGTGGATTGCAACCGCCCTGTCCACCTGAGGGACCTCCGTATACCCGTGGACTGCCCCGCCATCCAGGGTAGTGAGAGCGGACGAGCGAGGAGGTCAGTTCCGGGCAGTAAAAGATGCCCTCCACGAACTCGTCAGCTCGTCATGCACTTCCTGGAAGAAAGTTACCAATCATCAAGCCGCAAGGGTTGGGGGGAGGACAGAGGGTTCCAGTCCAAACCCATGGGGGGGTTGGAGTGGTGTTTGTTTTGAGAAACGAAAGCTGCAACCGCAACGTTGCCATGGTCATGTCCTCGCAATAAGAACATAAACCATCCACAAACCCTGCCTCGGTGTGATCGCTGCCCAGGCACACCATCGGGTCATCTATGATCATCGAATCTGGAGAGATACCGGCCACATCCGGGAACTACACAGCGACGGAAGGGCATCTTTACAAAAGACGCGCCCTGAAACGTTCAGACTCTTTCAGAGAAGTTAAACTCTTAAGAGAGAAGCGTTGTCGAATCGCCCATGGGCAGAGTCTGCACAGCATGCAGAGAGGAGAAAGCCGCTGGAATGTGCCATCAGATCCAAAAGAAAGCTCTCTTGCAGAGGTGGGTGAAGCAGTCATGACACACAGCTCGCTGATCACACAACTGTTCGGCTCCGAAGAAAAAAATCTCTCTGGCATTCGTTTGCCCGCTCCCTTTATACCCGTATGTGCGGAGGCGGGGCATGCCAATTCTGTCTGCCAACTTTACATTGGCCTTTACATTACAAGTTCAAGTTCAAAGGTATGCGAGGCTGTCAGAAGAGACCCCTTGTGTTGCTACATTCAACACAAAGTCGAGTGAGTGACAGAAGGGGAACTGAATAGCAATTTCTCACTCTGAAAGTTCTTTTTAGGTTTCATTTTAATAACCATTAAATAAACTCCCCAGACCTTTGCATTGAGGTTTTGAGTGCTAAATCATTTGAGGACTTAATCAAAAACATTCTCTAATGGTCATTTTTGGTGCCATTTTCCATTCATATTTTTCACAATTTGTTTTTATTACTTATCATTATAATTTATTTGGTTGTTTTTAATTAATGTGGCAGAGAGTTTATTGAAATTATTAACACCTGGAAACTGGTATCCTGCGATCTGCACCTGTATTAAAATATTTACCATCGATGTTTAGTCATATAGGCTTCACTAATCCAAAATCAAAGGCTCAATTCAAACTCACAGTTTACATTCAAACAACGTCCTCTTGTGTACATTTTAAGAAATGTCACGATATCTGTGAATTTATTGACAATGACGCGTTTTGTTGAGGCATCAATTCAAAAACTTTATTTTGAACATATTATTTTGCTGACATTTATTAAAATTGCATTTAAAAGGGATGCACTTGCATGGAAAACAGGCCAGCATAGGTCTTTCAGGGACACATTTGAACACATTCAAAGTTTAAGATTTTAACTACGAAATATATCACAAAATGAATTGCAATTCATTATTTTATATAAGTATTAAGTAATTAATTTAATTAGTTGTTAAATAACACTTAAAATTTGCCACCAGATTATGCGATTTATTTGCAATGTGTTTTGAGCTCATTGTTTGCTATTTGAAATCGTGTTCAACTTTTTATGCAGGCTAAAACGTCTGGTAATGACATGATTCATTACGATTTATTAGGATTTATTATTTATTACACAGCGATATGCAGTTTATTATCGCAGTTTACCTTGCCTGTGCGCAAGTTTTGTTTCTCCACCTAGTTTAGTTTCATTTTCTCTCCAATAGAGGTGGTTCTCAGTTTAGTGTACTGTTGACTTGAGAGAACTGTTGCAACTGGAGCAGTTAATTGCAAAGAAGAGTTGGAAAAATCCGTCATCACCAGTTCTAAAATCATATTAGCCTACTCCCGGTTATTTACAATCGGAGTGTCATGCACGTCCAAGAGACAGATTAGGATTGACTAACTTGTGGATCAGTGTTGACTCGAGACACGAACTGTTCCAATTTCAAAACGATTCAGCTGTTTGGTGAACTGGTTCAAGTAGTTCACTGAAAAGAACCGGTTCAAAGGAACAATTCGTTCACAAAACTGACATCACTAGAGGCGCAGTGTGTCAATGATCGTTGGAGCTACTTGCTTATCTCTAACAATGGCCGAGACATTGTCTCTGTTTAGTCTTGAGGATGACTTGACATGCAGCATCTGTTTATGTCTCTTCGATAACCCAGTGAGTTTACTTTGTGGGCACAGTTTCTGCTCCAGCTGTCTGGAAGCGACATGGAACGACACGACATCCTCTCTGTTCTGCCCTCAGTGCCGTACGCATTTCAGCAGCAAACCTGATCTCAAGAAGAACACCGTCCTCAGCGCTGTGGTAGAGGCCTACAGGGTAAAGGCGGGTGTGTCGGAACCCGTCAAGGTTGAGTTGAAAAAGAAAGATACTGGGCAAATCAAATGCGACTGTTGTATGGAGGCCAAAGCGGTCAAAAGTTGTCTGACGTGTATGGCATCTTACTGTGAGGATCATGTGAGGCCTCACCGGGAGAATGCCATATTCCGGGCACATCAGCTCTCTGACCCGCTTCCTGATCTGCTGGAGCTTCTCTGTCCCGATCACCGCAAGCTGATGGAGTTGTACTGCACTCGACACCAGTGTTGCATCTGTAGCACTTGTCTTCAGAACATACATAAGGGCTACGAGTTAATCACAGCAGATGAGCAGTGTTCCAAACAAAAGGTACCTTAAACCCTGATTAGCAGAGGCTAAACTTTGTGAAAACACAGTTAAGCATACTGTCTGTGGCACGGTGGAAGGCGGGACCGGGGCGTGATTACGCACGCCAGGTCCCGTATTAGGCTAATTAAGCCGTCAAGAGGGATAAAGGCCACTCGCGGACGGCGATGCGGGAGAGAGAGATCGTTCACGGAGATGTCCGTTGTCTTATGTGTTTGTATTTTGAGTTTTCCATTAAACCTTTAGTTGTATGTCAAGCTGGTTTCTCGCCTCTTCCTTGCCCGTGAAAATGAACTGTTTTACATTGGTGCCGAAAGCCCGGGAAGGAAGAGGGATACGCCGAAGCAGAGTTCTCACCACTACCCCAAAGAAGCAGCCGCGGCCATCTGCCGGGGGACGAGGAGCCCAGCCGCGGAGGAACGGCCGCCGACCACGAGGGGAGAAGGGGCTCCTATAGCCGACCGCCTGGAGCGGTTAGGGCCGCTGCCAGGGGCGGAGGATGCCCCTACCAGCCGCTGAAACGCGGAGGGGTCGTGGGAAGACCACAGTCCGCGAGTGGGGAGGGGATCGCGACTGACCGCCTGGAGCGGGAGAACTGCTGCCAGGGGCGGGGGAGTCCCCTTCGGCTCCCCGAGAACGCAGTGGGGCGTTCTGTCCGCCAGGTGCTGGAGGACTGCCTCGGATCCGCCTGGAGAGGCGCGGCTGCTGTTCGGTAGAGGGTGGAGAAGTGGCTGAGGAACGAGCTACGGCGTATCAGAGAACCGGAGAGTGCGCTTTTTTTTAAATCTCTCTCTCCTCTCTCTCTCTCTCTCTCTCTCGCTCTCTCTCTCTCTCACTGCCGCTCTGTGTTGGCCTTTTCGCTCTTTTTTAAATTATGGTGTTTGTGGGAGGGGAGGTACTGCCCAGTGCAGGAAGGACCTCCCCCCATTTTTAATTGTTGTTGTTTCCCTCCCTTTGCCCCCTCCCTCATCCAGGTTGATGGGGAGGACCCGCCGGCAGATCGCACGGGAGGTGCGCCCCCCCGGGGATGTACGTCAGGCCGGGGGTCCCCAGCCTGAAAGAATGGGGGAGGAATGTGGCACGGTAGAGGGCGGGACCGAGGCGTGATTACACACGCCCGGTCCCATATTAGGCTGATCAAGCCGTCAAGAGGGATAAAGGCCACTCGCGGACGGCGATGCGGGAGAGAGAGATCGTTCACGGACATGTCCGTTGTCTTATGTGTTTGTATTTTGAGTTTTCCATTAAACCTTTAGTTGTATGTCAAGCCGGTTTCTCGCCTCTTCCTTGTCCGTGAAAATGAACTGTTTTACACTGTCCCAATAGTTGAGCATACTGTCACACTATATGGTAAGTTGTCACTATGGAAACAGCCTATTTTAGCACAATTTAAGCAGTAAAAAAAAATTATGATACACAAAATCACTTACGAAACAGCAGAATTGTAAAAGGCAGCCTAGCATAGCATAAAAAACATCGAACAATTGTTCTAGTCAATATACAGTTCATTGTAATTAATTAATTGTATGGCACGTGACAACTTGCCCCAATAAAAATGTAACAACATCCCCACAATAGGCCAGCATTCACTTGTTTAGTCAATAGCTATAGCAGAAAATTATTATATTGCAATTTTAGTTCAAGATATAATTCACAAAAATCCTTCTAATTTTCAAAGGTTTTGAACTAGATGTTTGAAACCAACATAAAGCCACTGCTATATGTGTCATTTTACTTTTTCCCCCTTAAAATCTTAGTTACTTGTGACAACTTGCCAGAGTGACAGCAATCCACAGACTCTCCTATAACTTACATAATAGTTTCTGAAAATTAATTTTATTGTAATAATGCTGACTTAAATTTACTCCAATCTGAATTCAGAGGCAAACGCTCCATGAGCTTTCAAGCATTGCAATCAGGGTACAATATTTTTTGCCCAATTAATGAATGCTCAATTTTAGCAGCCATGTAGATTTTTTTACCAGCAACTTTTCTTTTTATTTTATTTTTTACTTTATTTTTTGGTACTTTAATTCACCAAGGTGGCATTCGACTGATCACAAAGTATAATCAGGACTTTACTTATGTAAAAAAACAGCACCATCACTATTTGAAAAAGTCATTTTTGATGACAATCCAGACCGGCCCCATTTCCAGCTAGGGTTGCCAACTGTCCTGTATAGGTTGGGACATCTCTTATTGGGCCTAATTGATCTGTCCCATATGTGACCTCCCTTGTCCTGGTATTGACTGCTATGCTGATCTAACCACTGACTGATACAACAGCAACAGCAGCAGTGCTGATCTCGACACTTGAGAATGATCACCGACACCTGTTATCCTCCAATCACAGCCCTCCTGATGGGGTTACCCTAGCAACCAAGTAACAAATCACATATATTTGCACCCGAAAATCGTAGAGACTTCCTGTTTCACTTATTTCACTCAGGATGGAAAGTGAGGCATCAAATCGTGCGGCTCATTGAGGAGAGGTGTGCTATATCTTTTCTAAGCGATCGGGTGTACGATGTTCGAACAGCGGACGAAAAAGCGGCCAAAAAAATCCCATTGACTTAACATTGCGGAATGTTCAGAAATTTAAATCCAACTGACGTTTTCACACACACAGACAAAAAAGGGCCTGTCAGCCCTGCGTCTCTCCCTCTCTCTCTCCCTCAGAGGATTTATTTTATCAAGCAGCCAATAAGTAATGACCTAAAATCTTCATAGCCACAGAATAGTAGCTTCCAGGTTGACTTTATTCATTCAGTATGTAAAGGAGGCTTGATAAGTATCACCCTGGTAACTGCCTAGCAACCAGATGTGGTAACCCTAGCAACCAAGTAACAAATCACATATCTTTGAACCAGAACATTGTAGAGACTAAGGGGTTGACATATTTCACACAGGATTGCAAGGGGCCTTATGAGTATCACTTTGGTAACTGCCTAGCAACCAGATGGGGTTACCCTAGCATCCAAGTAACAAATCACATATATTTGCACCAGAAAATCGTAGAGACTTCCTGTTTCACTTATTTCACTCAGGATGGAAAGGAGGCTTGATAAGTATCACCCTGGTAACTGCATAGCAACCAGATATGGTTACCCTAGCAACCAAGTAACAAATCGCATATCTTTGAACTACAAAATTGAAGAGACTTCCGGGTTGACTTATTTCACTCAGGATGGCAAGGAGCATTGTTGGCTGTCACCTTGGTTACTGCCTAGCAACCAGATGGGGATACTCTAGCAACCAAGAAACAAATCACATATATCTTTACTAGAAAATCACAGAGACTTCTGGGTTCACTTATTTCACTCAGGATGGCAAGGAGCATTGTTGGCTGTCACCTTGGTAACTGCCTAGCAACCAGATGAGGTTACCCTAGCAACCAAGAAACAAATCACATATCTCTGCACAAGAAAATCACAGAGACTTCCGGGTTGACTTATTTCACTCAAGATGGCAAGGAGCATTGTTGGATGTTACTTTGGTAACTGCCTAGCAACCAAATGGGGTTACCCTAGCAACCAAGAAACAAATCACATATCTCTGCACAAGAAAATCACAGAGACTTCCGGGTTGACTTATTTCACTCAAGATGGCAAGGAGTATTGTTGGATGTTACTTTGGTAACTGCCTAGCAACCAAATGGGGTTACCCTAGCAACCAAGAAACAAATCACATATCTCTGCACAAGAAAATCGTAGAGACTTCCGGGTTGACTTATTTCACTCAGGATGGCAAGGAGTATTGTTGGCTGTCACCTTGGTAACTGCCTAGCAACCAGATGGGGTTACCCTAGCAACCAAGAAACAAATCACATATCTCTGCACAAGAAAATCACAGAGATTTCCGGGTTGACTTATTTCACTCAAGATGGCAAGGAGCATTGGTGGCTGTCACCTTAGTAACTGCATATCAACCAGATGGGTTTCCCTAGCAACCATGGAACAACACCAATATCTCTGCACCAGAACATACTACTGTCATGGGGGTGGCCTCTTTCAACTTTGGGCAGTAGGTGGGACATTGTGGTAAGAAATTTTGCCACGGCAAGCACAACTCACATTTTCTTCAGGAAATGTACATTCTAGTTATTATTATTAGTGGTGCTTGCCAAAGGCAAGGCAACACTATTGTTATTGCTCATACTTATTATTAGTGGTGCTTGCCAAAGGCAAGGCAACACTATTGTTATTGCTCATACTTATTATTTTTATTATTATTAGTGGTGCTTGCAAAGCAACACTATTGTAATCTCACATACTTATTAGTGGTGCTTGCCAAAGGCAAGGCAACACTATTGTTATTTCTCATACTTATTATTATTATTATTATTATTAGTGGTGCTTGCAAAGCAACACTATTGTAATCTCACATACTTATTTTTCTTCTTCTTCTTCTTCTTCATCATCTTCTTCTTCTTTTTCCGTACAAAAGTTCGGTGCGTAACTCGTCCCGCACCTTTTGGCGTAGACCCATGAATGAGGTGTCAAATCTTGCGGCTCATTGAGGAGAGGTGTTTTATGACTTTTATAAGCGATCGGGGGTACGGTGTTCAGCCCAGGGGCAAAAAATTGGGCAAAAAATCCCATTGACTTAACATTGCGCTGAACTTTGACGAGTCATAGCTCAGAGCGAGGATTTCGCAGAGACGTGTGATTTACCACATTTGAAGAGGCTGACAGGCTCTGTGAGAACATACCTCACAATGGGGTAAAAGTTGCACCCCTAGGGGGCAGGAGCTGCCCAAAGTTGCCCCAATGTTAAGTCTATGGTGTAGGACGGCCCATGAATTGTCATTTGTATTGAACATAACTCTGGATCACAGATTCTTAGAGACAAGGGGGCGGGCTCATTTTACTCAGACGACCAATCATTCTCCCAGGATCATTATGAAACTATCAAGCCACGCCCTAGCAACCATTTAGAGCACCTAAGCAACAAGTCCCATAGACTTCCATTGAAAGAGATCAAAGGGATATCTCCGGACTGAATTATCATAGAAACACGAGGGTGGTCTCGTTTGACTTGGGGCATTAAAACAGCCAATCATGAATCCCCTCAACACTTCCTAGCCCCTCCCTAGCTACCATTTTCGAGCACCTTAGCAACCAAAATCCAAAGAGAGATATCTTCCATTCTGAATGTCACAGAGGCATGGGAGTTGGTTTATATCATTCATACGGACAAGCAGCCTTTGGAGATTCATCATTGGCAGCTGCCAAGCCACTCCCTAGCAACAATTTAGAGCACCCTAGCAACCACATTTATTGATTTCAATTACAGTAAGATATCTTCAGATCAGAATGTCCTAGAGACATGATAGTTGCTTTGTTTTAATGGGGTGAGTAATCAGTCTTCAGCTTTCATCATGTGAACTAATTAGCCACGCCCTAGCAACCATTTAAAGCACCCTAGCAACAAAACACCATTGACATCCATTCAAAATCACTAAGATGTGTATCTTAGGATCAGAATGTCGTAGAGACTTCTGGGTTGACTTATTTCACTCAGGATGGAAAGTAGACTTGATAAATATCACCCTGGTAACTGCCTAGCAACCAGATGTGGTAACCCTAGCAACCAAGTAACAAATCACATATCTTTGAACCAGAACATTGTAGAGACTAAGGGGTTGACATATTTCACACAGGATTGCAAGGGGCCTTATGAGTATCACTTTGGTAACTGCCTAGCAACCAGATGGGGTTACCCTAGCATCCAAGTAACAAATCACATATATTTGCACCAGAAAATCGTAGAGACTTCCTGTTTCACTTATTTCACTCAGGATGGAAAGGAGGCTTGATAAGTATCACCCTGGTAACTGCATAGCAACCAGATATGGTTACCCTAGCAACCAAGTAACAAATCGCATATCTTTGAACTACAAAATTGAAGAGACTTCCGGGTTGACTTATTTCACTCAGGATGGCAAGGAGCATTGTTGGCTGTCACCTTGGTTACTGCCTAGCAACCAGATGGGGATACTCTAGCAACCAAGAAACAAATCACATATATCTTTACTAGAAAATCACAGAGACTTCTGGGTTCACTTATTTCACTCAGGATGGCAAGGAGCATTGTTGGCTGTCACCTTGGTAACTGCCTAGCAACCAGATGAGGTTACCCTAGCAACCAAGAAACAAATCACATATCTCTGCACAAGAAAATCACAGAGACTTCCGGGTTGACTTATTTCACTCAAGATGGCAAGGAGCATTGTTGGATGTTACTTTGGTAACTGCCTAGCAACCAAATGGGGTTACCCTAGCAACCAAGAAACAAATCACATATCTCTGCACAAGAAAATCACAGAGACTTCCGGGTTGACTTATTTCACTCAAGATGGCAAGGAGCATTGTTGGATGTTACTTTGGTAACTGCCTAGCAACCAAATGGGGTTACCCTAGCAACCAAGAAACAAATCACATATCTCTGCACAAGAAAATCGTAGAGACTTCCGGGTTGACTTATTTCACTCAGGATGGCAAGGAGTATTGTTGGCTGTCACCTTGGTAACTGCCTAGCAACCAGATGGGGTTACCCTAGCAACCAAGAAACAAATCACATATCTCTGCACAAGAAAATCACAGAGATTTCCGGGTTGACTTATTTCACTCAAGATGGCAAGGAGCATTGGTGGCTGTCACCTTAGTAACTGCATATCAACCAGATGGGTTTCCCTAGCAACCATGGAACAACACCAATATCTCTGCACCAGAACATACTACTGTCATGGGGGTGGCCTCTTTCAACTTTGGGCAGTAGGTGGGACATTGTGGTAAGAAATTTTGCCACGGCAAGCACAACTCACATTTTCTTCAGGAAATGTACATTCTAGTTATTATTATTAGTGGTGCTTGCCAAAGGCAAGGCAACACTATTGTTATTGCTCATACTTATTATTAGTGGTGCTTGCCAAAGGCAAGGCAACACTATTGTTATTGCTCATACTTATTATTTTTATTATTATTAGTGGTGCTTGCAAAGCAACACTATTGTAATCTCACATACTTATTAGTGGTGCTTGCCAAAGGCAAGGCAACACTATTGTTATTTCTCATACTTATTATTATTATTATTATTAGTGGTGCTTGCAAAGCAACACTATTGTAATCTCACATACTTATTTTTCTTCTTCTTCTTCTTCTTCATCATCTTCTTCTTCTTTTTCCGTACAAAACTTCGGTGCGTAACTTGTCCCGCACCTTTTGGCGTAGACCCATGAATGAGGTGTCAAATCTTGCGGCTCATTGAGGAGAGGTGTTTTATGACTTTTATAAGCGATCGGGGGTACGGTGTTCAGCCCAGGGGCAAAAAATTGGGCAAAAAATCCCATTGACTTAACATTGCGCTGAACTTTGACGAGTCATAGCTCAGAGCGAGGATTTCGCAGAGACGTGTGATTTACCAAATTTGAAGAGACTGACAGGCTCTGTGAAAACATACCTCACAATGGGGTAAAAGTTGCACCCCTAGGGGGCAGGAGCTGCCCAAAGTTGCCCCAATGTTAAGTCTATGGTGTAGGACGGCCCATGAATTGTCATTTGTATTGAACATAACTCTGGATCACAGATTCTTAGAGACAAGGGGGCGGGCTCATTTTACTCAGACGACCAATCATTCTCCCAGGATCATTATGAAACTATCAAGCCACGCCCTAGCAACCATTTAGAGCACCTAAGCAACAAGTCCCATAGACTTCCATTGAAAGAGATCAAAGGGATATCTCCGGACTGAATTATCATAGAAACACGAGGGTGGTCTTGTTTGACTTGGGGCATTAAAACAGCCAATCATGAATCCCCTCAACACTTCCTAGCCCCTCCCTAGCTACCATTTTCGAGCACCTTAGCAACCAAAATCCAAAGAGAGATATCTTCCATTCTGAATGTCACAGAGGCATGGGAGTTGGTTTATATCATTCATACGGACAAGCAGCCTTTGGAGATTCATCATTGGCAGCTGCCAAGCCACTCCCTAGCAACAATTTAGAGCACCCTAGCAACCACATTTATTGATTTCAATTACAGTAAGATATCTTCAGATCAGAATGTCCTAGAGATATGATAGTTGCTTTGTTTTAATGGGGTGAGTAATCAGTCTTCAGCTTTCATCATGTGAACTAATTAGCCACGCCCTAGCAACCATTTAAAGCACCCTAGCAACAAAACACCATTGACATCCATTCAAAATCACTAAGATGTGTATCTTAGGATCAGAATGTCGTAGAGACTTCTGGGTTGACTTATTTCACTCAGGATGGAAAGTAGACTTGATAAATATCACCCTGGTAACTGCCTAGCAACCAGATGGGTTTACCATAGCAACCAAGTAACAAATCTCATATCTTTGCACTACAAAATCGTAGAGACTTCCGAGTTGACTTATTTCACTCAAGATGGCAAGGATTATTGTTGGATGTTACTTTGGTAACTGCCTAGCAACCAAATGGGGTTACCCTAGCAACCAAGAAACTCTGCACAAGAAAATCACAGAGACTTCCGGGTTGACTTATTTCACTCAGGATGGCAAGGAGCATTGTTGGCTGTCACCTTGGTAACTGCCTAGCAACCAGATGGGGTTACCCTAGCAACCAAGAAACAAATCACATATCTCTGCACAAGAAAATCACAGAGACTTCCGGGTTGACTTATTTCACTCAGGATGGCAAGGAGCATTGTTGACTGTCACCTTGGTAACTGCCTAGCAACCAGATGGGGTTACCCTAGCAACCAAGAAACAAATCACATATCTATGCAAAAGAAAATCACAGAGACTTCCGGGTTGACTTATTTCACTCAGGATGGCAAGGAGCATTGTTGGCTGTCACCTTGGTAACTGCCTAGCAACCAGATGGGGTTATCCTAGCAACCAAGAAACAAATCACATATCTCTGCACAAGAAAATCACAGAGACTTCCGGGTTGACTTATTTCACTCAGGATGGCAAGGAGCATTGTTGGCTGTCACCTTGGTAACTGCCTAGCAAGCAGATGGGGTTACCCTAGCAACCAAGAAACAAATCACATATCTCTGCACAAGAAAATCATAGAGATTTCCGGGTTGACTTATTTCACTCAGGATGGCAAGGAGCATTGTTGGCTGTCACCTTGGTAACTGCCTAGCAACCAGATGGGGTTACCCTAGCAACCATGGAACAACACCAATATCTCTGCACCAGAACATCCTACTGTCATGGGGGTGGCCTCTTTCAACTTTGGGCAGTAGGTGGGACATTGTGGTAAGAAATTTTGCCACGGCAAGCACCACTCACATTTTCTTCCGGAAATGTACATTCTAGTTAGGGGTGCTTGACAAAGGCAAGGCAACACTATTGTTATTGCTCATACTTATTATTATTAGTGGTGCTTGCCAAAGGCAAGGCAACACTATTGTTATTGCTCATACTTATTATTAGTGGTGCTTGCAAAGCAACACTATTGTAATCTCACATACTTATTTTTCTTCTTCTTCTTCTTCTTCTTCTTCTTCCGTACAAAACTTCGGCACCTAACTCGTCCCGCACCTTTTGGCGTAGACCCATGAATGAGGTGTCAAATCGTGCGGCTCATTGAGGAGAGGTGTGCTATGACTTTTATAAGCGATCGGAGGTACGGTGTTTGCCCCAGGGGCAAAAAATTGGGCAAAAAATCCCATTGACTTAACATTGCGCCGAACTTTGACGAGTCATAGCTCAAAGCGAGGATTTCGCAGAGACATGTGATTTACCACATTTGAAGAGGCTGACAGGCTCTGTGAGAACATACCTCACAATGGGGTAAAAGTTGCACCCCTGGGGGGCAGGAGCTGCCCAAAGTTGCCCCAATGTAAGTCAATGGAATTTTTTTCAAAATTTTTTGGTCGAAAACCCACAAATGAGGCGTCAAATCGTGCGGATTATTTGGGAATGGTGTCCTATGACTTTTATAATCGATCGGGGGTACGGTGATTGCCCCAGGGGCAAAAAATTGGGCAAAAAATCCCATTGACTCAACATTGCGCCGAACTTTGACGAGTCATAGCTCAGATCGAGGATTTCACAGAGACGTGTGATTAACCACATTTGAAGAGGGTGACAGGCTCTGTGAGAACATACCTAACAATGGGGTAAAAGTTGCACCCCTGGGGGGCATGAGCTGCCCAAAGTTGCCCCAATGTTAAGTCTATGGTAGATTTTGTATTGAACATAACTCTGGATCACAGTGTCTTAGAGACAAGGGGGCGGGCTCATTTTACTCAGATGACCAATCAATCTCTCAGGATCATTGTGAAGCTATCAAGCCACGCCCTAGCAACCATTTAGAGCACCTTAGCAACAACTCCCATAGACTTCCATTGAAAGAGATCAAAGGGATATCTCCGGACTGAATTATCATAGAAACACGAGGGTGGTCTCGTTTGACTTGGGGCAGTAAAACAGCCAATCATGAATCCCCTCAACACTTCCTAGCCCCTCCCTAGCAACCATTTTCGAGCACCTTAGCAACCAAAATCCAAAGAGAGATATCTTCCATTCTGAATGTCACAGAGGCATGGGAGTTGGTTTGTATCATTCATACTGACAAGCAGCCATTGGAGATTCATCATTGGCAGCTGCCAAGCCACTCCCTAGCAACAATTTGGAGCACCCAAGCAACCACATTTATTGATTTCAATTGAAGTAAGATATCTTCAGATCAGAATGTCCTAGAGACATGATAGTTGCTTTGTTTTAATTGGGTGAGTAATCAGTCTTCATCTTTCATCATGTGAACTACTTAGCCACGCCCTAGCAACCATTTAAAGCACCCTAGCAACAAAACACCATTGACATCCATTCAATATCACTAAGATGTGTATCTTAGGATCAGAATGTCGTAGAGACTTCCGGGTTGACTTATTTCACTCAGGATGGAAAGTAGACTTGATAAATATCACCCTGGTAACTGCCTAGCAACCAAATGGGGTTACCCTAGCAACCAATAAACAAATCACATATCTCTGCACAAGAAAATCACAGAGACTTCCGGGTTGACTTATTTCACTCAGGATGGCACGGAGCATTGTTTGCTGTCACCTTGGTAACTGCCTAGCAACCAGATGGGGTTACCCTAGCAACCAAGAAACAAATCACATATCTCTGCACAAGAAAATCACAGAGACTTCCGGGTTGACTTATTTCACTCAGGATGGCAAGGAGCATTGTTGCCTGTCACCTTGGTAACTGCCTAGCAACCAGATGGGGTTACCCTAGCAACCAAGAAACAAATCACACCTCTCTGCACAAGAAAATCACAGAGACTACCGGGTTGACTTATTTCACTCAGGATGGCAAGGAGCATTGTTGGCTGTCACCTTGGTAACTGCCTAGCAACCAGATGGGGTTACGCTAGCAACCAATTAACAAATCACGTATCTCTGAACCAGAAAATCGTAGAGATTCCAGGCTGACTTATTTCAGTCAGGATGGCAAGGAGCATTCTTGGCTGTCACCTTGGTAACTGCCTAGCAACCAGATGGGGTTACCCTAGCAACCAAGAAACAAATCACATATCTCTGTACTAGAAAATCACAGAGACTTCCGGGTTGACTTATTTCACTCAGGATGGCAAGGAGCATTGTTGCCTGTCACCTTGGTAACTGCCTAGCAACCAGATGGGGTTACCCTAGCAACCAATAAACAAATCACATATCGCTGCACAAGAAAATCACAGAGACTTCCGGGTTGACTTATTTCACTCAGGAGATCAAGGAGCATTGTTGGCTGTCACCTTGGTAACTGCCTAGCAACCAGATGGGGTTACCCTAGCAACCAAGTAACAAATCATATATCTCTGAACCAGAAAATTGTAGTGATTCCGTGTTGACTTTTTTCATTTAGGATGGCAAGGAGCATTGTTGGCTTGCCCCTTGGTAACTGCCTAGCAACCAGATGGGGTTACCCTAGCAACCATGTAACAAATCACATATCTCTGTATTAGAAAATCGTAGAGACTTCCGGGTTGACATATTTTACTCAGGATGGCAAGTAGCGTTGGTGGCTGACACCTTAGTAACTGCATATCAACCAGATGGGTTTCCCTAGCAACCATGGAACAACACCTATATCTCTGCACCAGAACATTCTACTGTCATGGGGGTGGCCTCTTTGAACTTTGGGCAGTAGGTGGGACATTGTGGTAAGAAATTTTGCCACGGCAAGCACCACTCACATTTTCTTCAGGAAATGTACATTCTAGTTATTATTATTATTATTATTAGTGGTGCTTGCAAAGCAACACTATTGCAATCTCACATACTTATTTTTAGTGGTGCTTGCCAAAGGCAAGGCATCACTATTGTTATTGCTCATACTTATTATTAGTGGTGCTTGCCAAAGGCAAGGCATCACTATTGTTATTGCTCATACTTATTATTATTTTTATTATTATTATTATTCCGGACAAAAGTTTGGCGCGCTACTCCTCCCGCAGCTTTTGTCACAGACCCACGAATGAGGCGTCAAATCGTGCGGATTATTTGGGAATGGTGTGCTATGACTTTTATAAGCGATCGGGGGTACGGTGTTTGCCCCAGGGGCAAAAAATTGGGCAAAAAATCCCATTGACTTAACATTGAGCCAAATTTTGACGAGTCATAGCTCAGAGCGAGGATTTCGCAGAGACGTGTGATTTACCACATTTGAAGAGGCTGGCAGGCTCTGTGAGAACATACCTCACAATGGGGTAAAAGTTTTACCCCTGGGGGGCAGGAGCTGCCCAAAGTTGCCCCAATGTAAGTCAATGGAATTTTTTGCAAAATTTTTTGGTCACAGACACACGAATGAGGCGTCAAATCGTGCGGATTATTTGGGAATGGTGTGCTATGACTTTTATAAGCGATCGGGGGTACGGTATTTGCCCCAAGAGCAAAAAATTGGGCAAAAAATCCCATTGACTTAACATTGCGCCAAACTTTGACGAGTCATAGCTCAGAGCGAGGATTTCACACAGACGTGTGATTTTCCACATTTGAAGAGGCTGACAGGCTCTGTGAGAACATACCTCACAATGGGGTAAAAGTTGCACCCCTGGGGGGCAGGAGCTGCCCAAATTTGCCCCAATGTTAAGTCAATGGTAGATTTTGTATTGAACATAACTCTGGATCACAGTGTCTTACAGACAAGGGGGCGGGCTCATTTTACTCAGACGACCAATCAGTCTCTCAGGATCATTGTGAAGCTATCAAGCCACGCCCTAGCAACCATTTACAGCACCTTAGCAACAAGTCCCATAGACTTCCATTGAAAGAGATCAAAGGGATTTCTCCGGACTGAATTATCATAGAAACACGAGGGTGGTCTCGTTTGACTTGGGCCAGTAAAACAGCCAATCATGAATCCCCTCAACACTTCCTAGCCCCTCCCTAGCAACCATTTTCGAGCACCTTAGCAACCAAAATCCAAAGAGAGATATCTTCCATTCTGAATGTCACATAAGCATGGGAGTTGGTTTATATCATTCATACTGACAAGCAGCCTTTGGAGATTCATCATTGGCAGCTGCCAAGCCACTCCCTAGCAACAATTTAGAGCACCCTAGCAACCACATTTATTGATTTCAATTACAGTAAGATATCTTCACATCAGAATGTCCTAGAGACATGATAGTTGCTTTGTTTTAATTGGGTGAGTAATCAGTCTTCAGCTTTCATCATGTGAACTACTTAGCCACGCCCTAGCAACCATTTAAAGCACCCTAGCAACAAAGAACCATTGACATCCATTCAAAATCACTAAGATGTGTATCTTAGGATCAGAATGTCGTAGAGACTTCCGGGTTGACTTATTTCACTCAGGATGGAAAGTAGACTTGATAAATATCACCCTGGTAACTGCCTAGCAACCAGATGGGGATACCGTAGTAACCAAGAAAAAAATCACATATCTCTGCACAAGAAAATCACAGAGACTTCCGGGTTGACTTATTTCACTCAGGATGGCAAGGAGCATTGTTGCCTGTCACCTTGGTAACTGTCTAGCAACCAGATGGGGTTACCTTAGCAACCAAGAAACAAATCACATATCTCTGCACAAGAAAATCACAGACACTTCCGGGTTGACTTATTTCACTCAGGATGGCAAGGAGCATTGTTGCCTGTCACCTTGGTAACTGCCTAGCAACCAGATGGGGTTACCCTAGCAACCAAGAAACAAATCAAATATCTCTGCACAAGAAAATCACAGAGACTTCCAGGTTGACTTATTTCACCTAGCAACCAAGAAACAAATCACATATCTCTGAACCAGAAAATCGTAGAGATTCCGGGTTGACTTATTTCACTCAGGATGGCAAGGAGCATTGTTGGCTGTCACCTTGGTATCTGCCTAGCAACCAGATGGGGTTACCCTAGCAACCAAGTAACAAATCACATATCTCTGAACCAGAAAATTGTAGTGATTCCGTGTTGACTTATTTCATTTAGGATGGCAAGGAGCATTGTTGGCTTGCCCCTTGGTAACTGCCTAGCAACCAGATGGGGTTACCCTAGCAACCAAGTAACAAATCACATATCTCTGTTCTAGAAAATCGTACAGACTTCCGGGTTGACTTATTTTACTCAGGATGGCATGTAGCGTTGGTGGCTGTCACCTTAGTAACTGCATATCAACCAGATGGGTTTCCCTAGCAACCATGGAACAACACCAATATCTCTGCACCAGAACATCCTACTGTCATGGGGGTGGCCTCTTTCAAATTTGGGCAGTAGGTGGGACATTGTGGTAAGAAATTTTGCCACGGCAAGCACCACTCACATTTTCTTCAGGAAATGTACATTCTAGTTAGTGGTGCTTGCAAAGCAACACTATTGTAATCTCACATACTTATTATTATTCTTCTTCCGTACAAAACTTCGGCGCGTAACTCGTCCCACACCTTTTGGCGTAGACCCATGAATGAGGTGTCAAATCGTGCGGCTCATTGAGGAGAGGTGTGCTATGACTTTTATAAGCGATCGGGGGTACGGTGTTTTCCCCAGGGGCAAAAAATCCCATTGACTTAACATTGAGCCGAACTTTGACGAGTCATAGCTCAGAGCGAGGATTTCGCAGAGACGTGTGATTTACCACATTTCAAGAGGCTGACAGTCTCTGTGAGAACATACCTCACAATGGGGTAAAAGTTGCACCCCTGGGGGGCAGGAGCTGCCCAAAGTTGCCCCAATGTTAAGTCAAAGGAATTTTTTCCAAAATTTTTTGTCTCAGACCCACAAATGAGGCGTCAAATCGTGCGGATTATTTGGGAATGGTGTGCTATGACTTTTATAAGCGATCGGGGGTACGGTGATTGCCCCAGGGGCAAAAAATTGGGCAAAAAATCCCATTGACTTAACATTGCGCCGAACTTTGACGAGTCATAGCTCAGAGCGAGGATTTCACAGAGACGTGTGATTTACCACATTTGAAGAGGCTGACAGGCTCTGTGAGAACATACCTCACAATGGGGTAAAAGTTGCACCCCTGGGGGGCAGGAGCTGCCCAAATTTGCCCCAATGTTAAGTCAATGGTAGATTTTGTATTGAACATAACTCTGGATCACAGTGTCTTACAGACAAGGGGGCGGGCTCATTTTACTCAGACGACCAATCAGTCTCTCAGGATCATTGTGAAGCTATCAAGCCACGCCCTAGCAACCATTTACAGCACCTTAGCAACAAGTCCCATAGACTTCCATTGAAAGAGATCAAAGGGATTTCTCCGGACTGAATTATCATAGAAACACGAGGGTGGTCTCGTTTGACTTGGGCCAGTAAAACAGCCAATCATGAATCCCCTCAACACTTCCTAGCCCCTCCCTAGCAACCATTTTCGAGCACCTTAGCAACCAAAATCCAAAGAGAGATATCTTCCATTCTGAATGTCACATAAGCATGGGAGTTGGTTTATATCATTCATACTGACAAGCAGCCTTTGGAGATTCATCATTGGCAGCTGCCAAGCCACTCCCTAGCAACAATTTAGAGCACCCTAGCAACCACATTTATTGATTTCAATTACAGTAAGATATCTTCACATCAGAATGTCCTAGAGACATGATAGTTGCTTTGTTTTAATTGGGTGAGTAATCAGTCTTCAGCTTTCATCATGTGAACTACTTAGCCACGCCCTAGCAACCATTTAAAGCACCCTAGCAACAAAGAACCATTGACATCCATTCAAAATCACTAAGATGTGTATCTTAGGATCAGAATGTCGTAGAGACTTCCGGGTTGACTTATTTCACTCAGGATGGAAAGTAGACTTGATAAATATCACCCTGGTAACTGCCTAGCAACCAGATGGGGATACCGTAGTAACCAAGAAAAAAATCACATATCTCTGCACAAGAAAATCACAGAGACTTCCGGGTTGACTTATTTCACTCAGGATGGCAAGGAGCATTGTTGCCTGTCACCTTGGTAACTGTCTAGCAACCAGATGGGGTTACCTTAGCAACCAAGAAACAAATCACATATCTCTGCACAAGAAAATCACAGACACTTCCGGGTTGACTTATTTCACTCAGGATGGCAAGGAGCATTGTTGCCTGTCACCTTGGTAACTGCCTAGCAACCAGATGGGGTTACCCTAGCAACCAAGAAACAAATCAAATATCTCTGCACAAGAAAATCACAGAGACTTCCAGGTTGACTTATTTCACCTAGCAACCAAGAAACAAATCACATATCTCTGAACCAGAAAATCGTAGAGATTCCGGGTTGACTTATTTCACTCAGGATGGCAAGGAGCATTGTTGGCTGTCACCTTGGTATCTGCCTAGCAACCAGATGGGGTTACCCTAGCAACCAAGTAACAAATCACATATCTCTGAACCAGAAAATTGTAGTGATTCCGTGTTGACTTATTTCATTTAGGATGGCAAGGAGCATTGTTGGCTTGCCCCTTGGTAACTGCCTAGCAACCAGATGGGGTTACCCTAGCAACCAAGTAACAAATCACATATCTCTGTTCTAGAAAATCGTACAGACTTCCGGGTTGACTTATTTTACTCAGGATGGCATGTAGCGTTGGTGGCTGTCACCTTAGTAACTGCATATCAACCAGATGGGTTTCCCTAGCAACCATGGAACAACACCAATATCTCTGCACCAGAACATCCTACTGTCATGGGGGTGGCCTCTTTCAAATTTGGGCAGTAGGTGGGACATTGTGGTAAGAAATTTTGCCACGGCAAGCACCACTCACATTTTCTTCAGGAAATGTACATTCTAGTTAGTGGTGCTTGCAAAGCAACACTATTGTAATCTCACATACTTATTATTATTCTTCTTCCGTACAAAACTTCGGCGCGTAACTCGTCCCACACCTTTTGGCGTAGACCCATGAATGAGGTGTCAAATCGTGCGGCTCATTGAGGAGAGGTGTGCTATGACTTTTATAAGCGATCGGGGGTACGGTGTTTTCCCCAGGGGCAAAAAATCCCATTGACTTAACATTGAGCCGAACTTTGACGAGTCATAGCTCAGAGCGAGGATTTCGCAGAGACGTGTGATTTACCACATTTCAAGAGGCTGACAGTCTCTGTGAGAACATACCTCACAATGGGGTAAAAGTTGCACCCCTGGGGGGCAGGAGCTGCCCAAAGTTGCCCCAATGTTAAGTCAAAGGAATTTTTTCCAAAATTTTTTGTCTCAGACCCACAAATGAGGCGTCAAATCGTGCGGATTATTTGGGAATGGTGTGCTATGACTTTTATAAGCGATCGGGGGTACGGTGATTGCCCCAGGGGCAAAAAATTGGGCAAAAAATCCCATTGACTTAACATTGCGCCGAACTTTGACGAGTCATAGCTCAGAGCGAGGATTTCACAGAGACGTGTGATTTACCACATTTGAAGAGGCTGACAGGCTCTGTGAGAACATACCTCACAATGGGGTAAAAGTTGCACCCCTGGGGGGCATGAGTTGCCCCAATGTTAAGTCTATGGTAGATTTTGTATTGAACATAACTCTGGATCACAGTGTCTTAGAGACAAGGGGGCGGGCTCATTTTACTCAGACGACCAATCAGTCACTCAGGATCATTGTGAAGCTATCAAGCCACGCCCTAGCAACCATTTAGAGCACCTTAGCAACAACTCCCATAGACTTCCATTGAAAGAGATCAAAGGGATATCTCTGGACTGAATTATCATAGAAACATGAGGGTGGTCTCGTTTGACTTGGGGCAGTAAAACAGCCAATCATGAATCCCCTCAACACTTCCTAGCCCCTCCCTAGCAACCATTTTCGAGCACCTTAGCAACCAAAATCCAAAGAGAGTTATCTTCCATTCTGAATGTCACAGAGGCATGGGAGTTGGTTTGTATCATTCATACTGACAAGCAGCCTTTGGAGATTCATCATTGGCAGCTGCCAAGCCACTCCCTAGCAACAATTTAGAGCACCCTAGCAACCACATTTATTGATTTCAATTACAGTAAGATATCTTCAGATCAGAATGTCCTAGAGACATGATAGTTGCTTTAATTTAATTGGGTGAGTAATCAGTCTTCATCTTTCATCATGTGAACTACTTAGCCACGCCCTAGCAACCATTTAAAGCACCCTAGCAACAAAACACCATTGACATCCATTCAAAATCACTAAAATGTGTATATTAGGATCAGAATCTCGTAGAGACTTCCGGGTAGACTTATTTCACTCAGGATAGAAAGTAGACTTGATAAATATCACCCTGGTAACTGCCTAGCAACCAAATGGGGTTACCCTAGCAACCAAGAAACAAATCACATATCTCTGCACAAGAAAATCACAGAGACTTCCGGGTTGACTTATTTCATTCAGGATGGCAAGGAGCATTGTTGGCTGTCACCTTGGTAACGGCCTAGCAACCAGATTGGGTTACCCTAGCAACCAATTAACAAATCACTTATCTCTGAACCAGTAAATCGTAGAGATTCCGGGTTGACTTATTTCATTCAGGATGGCAAGGAGCATTGTTGGCTTGCCCCTTGTTAACTGCCTAGCAACCAGATGGGGTTACCCTAGCAACCAAGTAACAAATCACATATCTATGTACTAGAAAATCGTAGAGACTTCCGGGTTGACTTATTTTACTCAGGATGGCAAGTAGCGTTGGTGGCTGTCACCTTAGTAACTGCATATCAACCAGATGGTTTTCCCTAGCAACCATGGAACAACACCTATATCTCTGCACCAGAACATCCTACTGTCATGGGGGTGGCCTCTTTCAACTTTGGGCAGTAGGTGGGACATTGTGGTAAGAAAATTTGCCACGGCAAGCACCACTCACATTTTCTTCAGGAAATGTACATTCTAGTTAGTGGTGCTTGCAAAGCAACACTATTGTAATCTCACATACTTATTATTTTTCTTTTTCTTCTTCTTCCGTACAAAATTTCGCCGCGTAACTCGTCCCACACCTTTTGGCGTAGACCCATGAATGAGATGTCAAATCATGCGGCTCATTGAGGAGAGGTGAGCTATGACTTTTATAAGCGATTGGGGGTACGGTGTTTGCCCCAGGGGCAAAAAATTGGGCAAAAAATCCCATTGACTTAACATTGAGCCGAACTTTGACGAGTCATAGCTCAGAGCGAGGATTTCGCAGAGACGTGTGATTTACCACATTTGAAGAGGCTGAAAGGCTCTGTGAGAACATACCTCACAATGGGGTAAAAGTTGCACCCCTGGGGGGCATGAGCTGCCCAAAGTTGCCCCAATGTTAAGTCTATGGTAGATTTTGTATTGAACATAACTCTGGATCACAGTGTCTTAGAGACAAGGGGGAGGGCTCATTTTACTCAGACGACCAATCAGTCTCTCATGATCATTGTGAAGCTATCAAGCCACGCCCTAGCAACCATTTAGAGCACCTTAGCAACAACTCCCATAGACTTCCATTGAAAGAGATCAAAGGGATATCTCCGGACTGAATTATCATAGAAACACGAGGGTGGTCTCGTTTGACTTGGGGCAGTAAAACAGCCAATCATGAATCCCCTCAACACTTCCTAGCCCCTCCCTAGCAACCATTTTCAAGCACCTTAGCAACCAAAATCCAAAGAGAGATATCTTCAATTCTGAATGTCACAGAGGCATGGGAGTTGGTTTGTATCATTCATACTGACAAGCAGCCTTTGGAGATTCATCATTGGCAGCTGCCAAGCCACTCCCTAGCAACAATTTAGAGCACCCTAGCAACCACATTTATTGATTTCAATTACAGTAAGATAACTTCAGATCAGAATGTCCTAGAGACATGATAGTTGCTTTGTTTTAATTGGGTGAGTAATCAGTCTTCATCTTTCATCATGTGAACTACTTAGCCACGCCCTAGCAACCATTTAAAGCACCCTAGAAACAAAACACCATTGACATCCATTCAAAATCGTTAAGATTTGTATCTTAGGATCAGAATGTCGTAGAGACATCCGGGTTGACTTATTTCACTCAGGATGGAAAGTAGACTTGATAAATATCACCCTGGTAACTGCTAAGCAACCAAATGGGGTTACCCTAGCAACCAAGAAACAAATCACATATCTCTGCACAAGAAAATCACAGAGACTTCCGGGTTGACTTATTTCATTCAGGATGGTAAGGAGCATTGTTGCCTGTCACCTTGGTAACTGCCTAGCAACCAGATGGGGTTACCCTAGCAACCAAGAAACAAATCACATATCTCTGCTCAAGAAAATCACAGAGACTTCCGGGTTGACTTATTTCACTCAGGATGGCAAGGAGCATTGTTGGCTGTCACCTTGGTAACTGCCTAGCAACCAGATGGGGTTACCCTAGCAACCAATTAACAAATCACATATCTCTGAACCAGAAAATCGTAGAGATTCCGGGTTGACTTATTTCATTCAGGATGGCAAGGGGCATTGTTGGCTTGCCCCTTGTTTACTGCCTAGCAACCAGATGGGGTTACCCTAGCAACCAAGTAACAAATCACATATCTATGTACTAGAAAATTGTAGAGACTTCCGGGTTGACTTATTTTACTCAGGATGGCAAGTAGCGATGGTGGCTTTTACCTTAGTAACTGCATATCAACCAGATGGTTTTCCCTAGCAACCATGGAACAACACCTTTATCTCTGCACCAGAACATCCTAGTGTCATGGGGGTGGCCTCTTTCAACTTTGGGCAGTAGGTGGGACATTGTGGTAAGAAATTTTGCCACGGCAAGCACCACTCACATTTTCTTCAGGAAATGTACATTCTAGTTTTTCTTCTTCTTCTCCTTCTTCCGTACAAAACTTCGGCGCGTAACTCGTCCCACACCTTTTGGCGTAGACCCATGAATGAGGTGTCAAATCGTGCGGCTCATTGAGGAGAGGTGTGCTATGACTTTTATAAGCGATCGGGGGTACGGTGTTTGCCCCAGGGGCAAAAAATTGGGCAAAAAATCCCATTGACTTAACATTGAGCCCAAATTTGACGAGTCATAGCTCAGAGCGAGGATTTCGCAGAGACGTGTAATTTACCACATTTGAAGAGGCTGACAGGCTCTGTGAGAACATACCTCACAATGGGGTAAAAGTTGCACCCCTGGGGGGCAGGAGCTGCCCAAAGTTGCCCCAATGTAAGTCAATGGAATTTTTTGCAAAATTTTTTGGTCGCAGATCCACAAATGAGGCGTCAAATCGTGCGGATTATTTGGGAATGGTGTGCTATGACTTTTATAAGCGATCGGGGGTACGGTGATTGCCCCAGGGGCAAAAAAATTGGGCAAAAAATCCCATTGACTTAACATTGCGCCGAACTTTGACAAGTCATAGCTCAGAGCAAGGATTTCACAGAGATGTGTGATTTACCACATTTGAAGAGGCTGACAGGCTCTGTGAGAACATACCTCACAATGGGGTAAAAGTTGCACCCCTTGGGGGCAGGAGCTGCCCAAATTTGCCCCAATTTTAAGTCTATGGTAGATTTTGTATTGAACATAACTCTGGATCACAGTGTCTTAGAGACAAGGGGGCGGGCTCATTTTACTCAGACGACCAATCAGTCTCTCAGGATCATTGTGAAGCTATCAAGCCACGCCCTAGCAACCATTTACAGCACCTTAGCAACAAGTCCCATAGACTTTCATTGAAAGAGATCAAAGGGATTTCTCCGGACTGAATTATCATAGAAACACGAGGGTGGTCTCGTTTGACTTGGGGCAGTAAAACAGCCAATCATGAATCCCCTCAACACTTCCTAGCCCCTCCCTAGCAACCATTTTCGAGCACCTTAGCAACCTAAATCCAAAGAGAGATATCTTCCATTCTGAATGTCACAGAGGCATGGGAGTTGGTTTATATCATTCATACTGACAAGCAGCCTTTGGAGATTCATCATTGGCAGCTGCCAAGCCACTCCCTAGCAACAATTTAGAGCACCCTAGCAACCACATTTATTGATTTCAATTACAGTAAGATATCTTCACATCAGAATGTCCTAGAGACATGATAGTTGCTTTGTTTTCATTGGGTGAGTAATCAGTCTTCAGCTTTCATCATGTGAACTACTTAGCCACGCCCTAGCAACCATTTAAAGCACCCTAGCAACAAAGAACCATTGACAACCATTCAAAATCACTAAGATGTGTATCTTAGGATCAGAATGTCGTAGAGACTTCCGGGTTGACTTATTTCACTCAGGATGGAAAGTAGACTTGATAAATATCACCCTGGTAACTGCCTAGCAACCAGATGGGGATACCCTAGCAACCAAGAAAAAAATCACATATCTCTGCACAAGAAAATCACAGAGACTTCCGGGTTGACTTATTTCACTCAGGATGGCAAGGAGCATTGTTGCCTGTCACCTTGGTAACTGTCTAGCAACCAGATGGGGTTACCCTAGCAACCAAGAAACAAATCACATATCTCTGCACAAGAAAATCACAGACACTTCCGGGTTGTCTTATTTCACTCAGGATGGCAAGGAGCATTGTTGCCTGTCACCTTGGTAACTGCCTAGCAACCAGATGGGGTTACCCTAGCAACCAAGAAACAAATCAAATATCTCTGCACAAGAAAATCACAGAGACTTCCAGGTTGACTTATTTCACTCAGGATGGCAAGGAGCATTGTTGGCTGTCACCTTGGTAACTGCCTAGCAACCAAATGGGGTTACCCTAGCAACCAAGAAACAAATCTCATATCTCTGCACAAGAAAATCACAGAGACTTCCGGGTTGACTTATTTCACTCAGGATGGCAAGGAGCATTGTTGACTGTCACCTTGGTAACTGCCTAGCAACCAGATGGGGTTACCCTAGCAACCAAGAAACAAATCACATATCTCTGCACAAGAAAATCACAGAGACTTCCGGGTTGACTTATTTCACTCAGGATGGCAAGGAGCATTGTTGGCTTGCCCATGTTAACTGCCTAGCAACCAGATGGGGTTACCCTAGCAACCAAGTAACAAATCACATATCTCTGCACTAGAAAATCGTAGAGACTTCCGGGTTGACTTATTTCACTCAGGATGGCAATTAGCATTGGTGGCAGTCACCTTAGTAACTACATATCAACCAGATGGGTTTCCCTAGCAACCATGGAACAACACCAATATCTCTGCTCCAGAACACCCTACTGTCATGGGGGTGGCCTCTTTCAACTTTGGGCAGTAGGTGGGACATTGTGGTAAGAAATTTTGCCACGGCAAGCACCACTCACATTTTCTTCAGGAAATGTACATTCTAGTGATTATTAGTGGTGCTTACCATAGGCAAAGCATCACTATTGTTCTCTTGCATACTTATTAGTGGTGCTTGCCATAGGCAAAGCATCACTCTCTTGCATTCTTATTCTTATTCTTATTTTTCCACACAAAGTTTGGCGCGCTACTCCTCCCGCAGCTTTTGTCACAGACCCCTGAGTGAGGCATCAAATCGTGCGGCTCATCGAGGAGAGGTGTGCTATATCTTTTCTCAGCAATCGGGGGTACGGTGTTTGCCCCAGGGGCAAAAAATTGGGCAAAAAATCCCATTGACTTAACATTGAGCCGAACTTTGACGAGTCATAGCTCAGAGCGAGGATTTTGCAGAGACGTGTGATTTACCACATTTGAAGAGGCTGACAGGCTCTGTGAGAACATACCTCACAATGGGGTAAGTTGTACCCCTGGGGGGGCAGGAGCTGCCCAAAGTTGCCCCAATGTAAGTCAATGGAATTTTTTGCAAAATTTTTTGGTCGCAGACCCACAAATGAGGCGTCAAATCGTGCGGATTATTTGGGAATGGTGTGCTATGACTTTTATAAGCGATCAGGGGTACGGTGTTTGCCCCAGGGCCAAAAAATTGGGCAAAAAATCCCATTGACTTAACATTGAGCCGAACTTTGACGAGTCATAGCTCAGAGCGAGGATTTTGCAGAGACGTGTGATTTACCACATTTGAAGAGGCTGACAGGCTCTGTGAGAACATACCTCACAATGGGGTAAAAGTTGCACCCCTGGGGGGGCAGGAGCTGCCCAAAGTTGCCCCAATGTTAAGTCTATGGTGTAGGACGGCCCATGAAATGTCATTTTGTATTGAACATAACTCTGGATCACAGTGTCTTAGAGACAAGGGTGCGGGCTCATTTTACTCAGACGACCAATCAGTCTCTCAAGATCATTGTGAAGCTATCAAGCCACGCCCTAGCAACCATTTAGAGCACCTTAGCAACAAGTCCCATAGACATCCACTGAAAGAGATCAAAGGGATATCTCCGGACAGAATTATCATAGAAACACAAGGGTGGTCTTGTTTGACTTGGGGCAGTAAAACAGCCAATCATGAATCCCCTCAACACTTCCTAGACCCTCCCTAGCAACCATTTTCGAGCACCTTAGCAACCAAAATCCAAAGAGAGATATCTTCTGCCTAGCAACCAGATGGGGTTACCCTAGCAACCAAGTAACAAATCACATATCTCTGTACTACAAAATCGTAGAGTCTTCCGGGTTGACTTATTTTACTCAGGATGGTAAGTAGCATTGGTGGCTGTCACCTTAGTAACTGCATATCAACCAGATGGGTTTCCCTAGCAACCATGGAACAACACCAATATCTCTGCACCAGAACATCCTACTGTCATGGGGGTGGCCTCTTTCAACTTTGGGCAGTAGGTGGGACATTGTGGTAAGAAATTTTGCCACGGCAAGCACCACTCACATTTTCTTCAGGAAATGTACATTCTAGTTATTATTATTTTTTTTATTATTATTATTCCGGACAAAAGTTTGGCGCGCTACTCCTCCAGCAGCTTTTGTCACAGACCCACGAATGAGGCGTCAAATCGTGCGGATTATTTGGGAATGGTGTGCTATGACTTATATAAGCGATCGGGGGTACGGTATTTGCCCCAGAGGCAAAAAATTGGGCAAAAAATCCCATTGACTTAACATTGCGCCAAACTTTGACGAGTCATAGCTCAGAGCGAGGATTTCACACAGACGTGTGTTTTTCCACATTTGAAGAGGCTGACAGGCTCTGTGAGAACATACCTCACAATGGGGTAAAAGTTGCACCCCTGGGGGGCAGGAGCTGCCCAAATTTGACCCAATGTTAAGTCAATGGTAGATTTTGTATTGAACATAACTCTAGATCACAGTGTCTTACAGACAAGGGGGCGGGCTCATTTTACTCAGACGACCAATCAGTCTCTCAGGATCATTGTGAAGCTATCAAGCCACGCCCTAGCAACCATTTACAGCACCTTAGCAACAAGTCCCATAGCCTTCCATTGAAAGAGATCAAAAGGATTTCTCTGGACTGAATTATCATAGAAACACGAGGGTGGTCTCGTTTGACTTGGGCCAGTAAAACAGCCAATCATGAATCCCCTCAACACTTCCTAGCCCCTCCCTAGTAACCATTTTCGAGCACCTTAGCAACCAAAATCCAAAGAGAGATATCTTCCATTCTGAATGTCACAGAAGCATCGGAGTTGGTTTATATCATTCATACTGACAAGCAGCCTTTGGAGATTCATCATTGGCAGCTGCCATGCCACTCCCTAGCAACAATTTAGAGCACCCTAGCAACCACATTTATTGATTTCAATTACAGTAAGATATCTTCACATCAGAATGTCCTAGAGACATGATAGTTGCTTTGTTTTCATTGGGTGAGTAATCAGTCTTCAGCTTTCATCATGTGAACTACTTAGCCACGCCCTAGCAACCATTTAAAGCACCCTAGCAACAAAGAACCATTGACATCCATTCAAAATCACTAAGATGTGTATCTTAGGATCAGAATGTCGTAGAGACTTCCGGGTTGACTTATTTCACTCAGGATGGCAAGGAGCATTGTTGGCTGTCACCTTGGTAACTGCCTAGCAACTAGATGGGGTTACCCTAGCAACCAAGAAACAAATCAAATATCTCTGCACAACAAAATCACAGAGACTTCCGGGTTGACTTATTTCACTCAGGATGGCAAGGAGCATTGTTGGCTGTCCCCTTGGTAACTGCCTAGCAACCAGATGGCGTTACCCTAGCAACCAAGAAACAAATCACATATCTCTGCACAACAAAATCAAAGAGACTTCCGGGTTGACTTATTTCACTCAGGATGGCAAGGAGCATTGTTGGCTTGCCCCTTGGTAACTGCCAAGCAACCAGATGGGGTTACCCTAGCAACCAAGAAACAAATCACATATCTCTGTACTAGAAAATCGTACAGACTTCCGGGTTGACTTATTTTACTCAGGATGGCAAGTAGCGTTGGTGGCTGTCACCTTAGTAACTGCATATCAACCAGATGGGTTTCCCTAGCAACCATGGAACAACACCTATATCTCTGCACCAGAACATCCTACTCTCATGGGGGTGGCCTCTTTCAACTTTGGGCAGTAGGTGGGACATTGTGGTAAGAAATTTTGCCACGGCAAGCACCACTCACATTTTCATCAGGAAATGTACATTCTAGTTAGGTTGGCTTGAGAAAGCCAACTTACTGAAATCCTATTTAAACTTATTATTAGGTTGGCTTGAGAAAGCCAACTTACTGAAATCCTATTTAAACTTATTATTAGTGGTGCTTCCCATAGGCAAAGCATCACTATTGTTCTCTTGCATACTTATTATTATTATTATAATTATTATTATTCCACACATAGTTTGGCGCGCTACTCCTCCCGCAGCTTTTGTCACAGACCCCTGAGTGAGGCATCAAATCGTGCGGCTCATTGAGGAGAGGTGTGCTATATCTTTTCTAAGCGATCGGGTGTACGATGTTCGAACAGCGGACGAAAAAGCGGCCAAAAAAGTCCCATTGACTTTACATTGCGGAATGTTCAGAAATTTAAATCCCAACTGACATTTTCACACACAGACAAAAAAGGGCCTGTCAGCCCTGCGTCTCTCTCTCTCTCTCCCCCTCAGAGGATTTCTTTTATCAAGCAGCCAATAAAAATCTTCATAGCCACACCCTAAAACATGCTAAAAATATGCTAGCATCATGCTAACATATGCTGGCATCACCTAGCGAAGTGCTAAAACATGCTATAAACGTGTTAGCAACATGCTAACACATGCTGGCATCGCCTAGCGAAGTGCTAAAACATGCTAAAAACGTGCTAGCATCATGCTAACACATGCTGGCATTGCATAGCAAAGTGCTAAAACATGTTAAAACGTGCTAGCATTATGCTAATGCATGTTAGTATTGCTTAGGGGATTGCTAAAACATGTTAAAAACATGATAGCATCATGCTAACACATGTTAGCATTGCCAAACAAAGTGCTAAAACATGCTAAAAACGTGCTAGTATCATGCAAACACATGCTAGCTTCACTTAGCGAAGTGCTAAAACATTCTAAAAACGTGCTAGTATCATGTTAACACATGCTAGCTTCAACTAGCGAAGTGCTAAAATATGTTAAAACGTGTTAGCATTATGCTAATGCATGTTAGCATTGCTTAGGGGATTGCTAAAACATGTTAAAAACGTGCTAGCATCATGCTAACACTTGTTAGCATTGCCAAACAAAGTGCTAAAACATGCTAAAAACGTGCTAGTATCATGCTAACACATGCTAGCTTCACCTAGTGAAGTGCTAAAACATTCTAAAAACGTGCTACCATCATGAAAAACACGTGTTAGCAACATTCTGTGACCTTTATTTTAGTGCTTAGACACAAGTTAGAAAATGCTATTTGACGAGTTTTGCCACGGCAAGCACCACTCATATTTTCTTCAGGAAATGTACATTCTAGTTAGGTTGGCTTGAGAAAGCCAACTTACTGAAATCCTATTTAAACTTATTATTATTAGGTTGGCTTGAGAAAGCCAACTTACTGAAATCCTATTTAAACTTATTATTATTATTATTCTTCTGAGACTAAATTTCTAAATGTAACTCCTCCTAGAGCTTTTAAGCTACATGCACCAAACTCGGCACAGACCTTCAGACTAATCCCGAATAGTGTGCTATATCTTTTCTAACAGATCGGACTTACGGTTTTCCTAAAAATGACGATCAAAACTCGGAAAAACTCCCATTGATTAACATTGCGGAATGTTCAGAAATTTAAATCCCAACTGACGTTTTCACACACACAGACGAAAAAGGGCCTGTCAGCCCTGCGTCTCTCCCTCTCTCTCTCCCTCAGAGGATTTCTTTTATCAAGCAGCCAATAAGTAATGACCTAAAATCTTCATAGCCACAGTATAGTAGCTTCCAGGTTGACTTGATTCACTCAGTATGGAAAGGAGGCTTGATAAGTATCACCCTGGTAACTGCATAGCAACCAGACAGGGTTACCCTAGCAACCAAATAACAAATCACATATTTCTGCACCAGAAAATCATACAGACATCCTGTTTCACTTATTTCACTCAGGATGGAAAGTAGCCTTGATATGTATCACTCTGGTAACTGCCTAGCAACCAGATGGGGTTACCCTAGCAACCAAGTAACAAATCACATATCTCTGCACCAGAAAATCATACAGACTTCCTGTTTCACTTATTTCACTCAGGATGGAAAGTAGCCTTGATATGTATCACTCTGGTAACTGCCTAGCAACCAGATGGGGTTACCCTAGCAACCAAGTAACAAATCACATATCTCTGCAACAGAAAATCAAAGAGACTTCCGGGTTGACTTATTTCACTCAGGATGGAAAGCAGCCTTGATATGTATCACTCTGGTAACTGCCTAGCAACCAGATGTGATTACCCTAGCAACCAAGTAACAAATCACATATCTCTGCAACAGAAAATCATAGAGACTTCCGGGTTGACTTAATTCACTCAGGATGGAAAGTAGCCTTGATATGTATCACTCTGGTAACTGCCTAGCAACCAGACGGGGTTACCCTAGCAACCAAGTAACAAATCACATATCTCTGCACCAGAAAATCGTAGAGACTACCTGTTTCACTTATTTCACTCAGGATGGAAAGTAGCCTTGATATGTATCACTCTGGTAACTGCATAGCAACCAGACAGGGTTACCTTAGCAACCAAGTAACAAATCACATATCTTTGAACCAGAACATCGTAGACACTTAGGGGTTGACATATTTCACACAGGATTGCAAGGAGCCTTATGAGTATCACTTTGGTAACTGCCTAGCAACCAGATGTGTTTACCCTAGCAACCAAGTAACAAATCACATATCTCTGCACCAGAAAATCATAGAGACTTCCTGTTTCACTTATTTCACTCAGGATGGAAAGTAGCCTTGATATGTATCCCTCTGGTAACTGCCTAGCAACCAGATGCGATTACCCTAGCAACCAAGTAACAAATCACATATCTTTGAACCAGAACATCGTAGAGACTTAGGGGTTAACATATTTCACACAGGATTGCAAGGAGCCTTGATATGTATCACTCTGGTAACTGCCTAGCAACCAGACGGGGTTACCCTAGCAACCAAGTAACAAATCACATATATCTGCACCAGAAAATCATAGAGACTTCCTGTTTCACTTATTTCACTCAGGATGGAAAGTAGCCTTGATATGTATCACTCTGGTAACTGCCTAGCAACCAGATGTGATTACCCTAGCAACCAAGTAACAAATCACATATCTCTGCAACAGAAAATCAGAGAGACTTCCGGGTTGACTTGATTCACTCAGGATGGAAAGTAGCCTTGATATGTATCACTCTGGTAACCGCCTAGCAACCAGATGTGATTACCCTAGCAACCAAGTAACAAATCACATATCTCTGCATCAGAAAATCATAGAGACTTCCGGGTTGACTTGATTCACTCAGGATGGAAAGTAGCCTTGATATGTATCACTCTGGTAACTGCCTAGCAACCAGACGGGGTTACCCTAGCAACCAAGTAACAAGTCACATATCTCTGCACCAGAAAATCATAGAGACATCCTGTTTCACTTATTTCACTCAAGATGGAAAGTAGCCTTGATATATATCACTCTGGTAACTGCCTATCAACCAGATATGGTTACCCTAGCAACCAAGTAACAAATCACATATCTATGCAACAGAAAATCATAGAGACTTCCGGGTTGACTTTATTCACTCAGAATGAAAAGGAGGCTTGATAAGGATCACCCTGGAAACTGCCTAGCAACCAGATTGGGTTACCCTAGCAACCAAGTAAAAAATGATATATCTATCTATCTATCTATCTATCTATCTGATGGTCAATATCTATCTATCTATCTATCTGAGGGTCAATATCTATCTATCTATCTATCTAACTATCTGCGGGTCAATAACTATCTATCTATCTATCTATCTGTGGGTCATACTCTATCTATCTATATCTCAGGGTCAATGACTATCTGTCTATCTATATATCTGACGGTCAATATCTATCTATCTAAGGGTCAATGACTATCTATCTATCTATCTATCTATCTGAGGGTCAATATCTATCTATCTATCTATCTAGCTATCTGCGGGTCAATAACTATCTATCTATCTATCTACCTATCTGTGGTTCATACTCTATCTATCTATATCTCAGGGTCAATGACTATCTATCTATCTATATATCTGACGGTCAATATCTATCTATCTATCTAAGGGTCAATGACTATCAATCTATCTTTCTATCTTTCTATCTATCTATCTATCTATCTATCTGAGGGTCAATATCTATCTATCTATCTGAGGATCAATATCTATCTATCTATCTATCTAATGGTCAATATCTGTCTATCTATCTATCTATCTATCTATCTATCTATCTATCTGATGGTCAATAACAATCTATCTATATATCTATCTGATGGTCAATAACTATCTATCTATCTATCTATCTATCTATCTATCTATCTATCTATCTATCTATCTATCTATCTATCTATCTATCTATCTATCTGAGGGTCAATATCTATCTATCTATCTATCTATCTATCTATCTATGGGTCATACTCTATCTATCTATCTATCTATCTATCTATCTATCTATCTGAGGGTCAATATCTATCTATCTATCTGAGGGTCAATATCTATCTATCTATCTATCTATCTATCTATCTATCTATCTATCTATCTATCTATCTATCTATCTATCTATCTATCTATCTATCTATCTATCTATCTATCTATCTATCTAATCTATTTGATAGACTGAATGGTTTTATAATCTCTAAACTTTGAACTTTGAAAACTACTACTTATAATTACATCAAACTAGAAACCGTAAATCTTCAAACTTTTACAACTTCTTCAAACTTTATGCTAGGCTTTCTCAAGCCAACCTAAAGTTTGTACTCAAACTTTTTAATCTAGTTAGGTTGGCTTGAGAAAGCCAACTTACTGAAATCCTATTTAAACTTAATATTATTATTATTCTTCTGAGACTAAATTTCTAAATCTAACTCCTCCTAGAGCTTTTAAGCTACATGCACCAAACTCGGCACAGACCTTCAGACTAATCCCGAATAGTGTGCTATATCTTTTCTAACTGATTGGACTTACGGTTTTCCTAAAAATGACGATCAAAACTCGGAAAAACTCCCATTGACTTAACATTGCGGAATGTTCAGAAATTTAAATCCCAACTGACGTTTTCACACACACAGACAAAAAAGGGCCTGTCAGCCCTGCGTCTCTCCCTCTCTCTCTCCCTCAGAGGATTTCTTTTATCAAGCAGCCAATAAGTAATGACCTAAAATCTTCATAGCCACAGTATAGTAGCTTCCAGGTTGACTTTGTTCACTCAGTATGGAAAGGAGGCTTGATAAGTATCACCCTGGTAACTGCATAGCAACCAGACAGGGTTACCCTAGCAACCAAATAACAAATCACATATTTCTGCACCAGAAAATCATACAGACTTCCTGTTTCACTTATTTCACTCAGGATGGAAAGTAGCCTTGATATGTATCACTCTGGTAACTGCCTAGCAACCAGATGGGGTTACCCTAGCAACCAAGTAACAAATCACATATCTCTGCACCAGAAAATCATACTGACGTCCTGTTTCACTTATTTCACTCAGGATGGAAAGTAGCCTTGATATGTATCACTCTGGTAACTGCCTAGCAACCAGATGTGATTACCCTAGCAACCAAGTAACAAATCACATATCTCTGCAACAGAAAATCATAGAGACTTCCGGGTTGACTTTATTCACTCAGGATGGAAAGTAGCCTTGATATGTATCACTCTGGTAACTGCCTAGCAACCAGATATGGTTACCCTAGCAACCAAGTAACAAATCATATATATTTGAACCAGAACATCGTAGAGACTTCCTGTTTCACATATTTCACTCAGGATTGCAAGGAGCCTTATGAGTATCACTTTGGTAACTAACTAGCAACCAGACGGGGTTACCCTAGCAACCAAGTAACAAATCACATATCTTTGAACCAGAACATCATAGAGACTTAGGGGTTGACATATTTCACACAGGATTGCAAGGAGCCTTATGAGTATCACTTTGGTAACTGCCTAGCAACCAGATGTGTTTACCCTAGCAACCAAGTAACAAATCACATATCTCTGCACCAGAAAATCGTAGAGACTTCCTGTTTCACTTATTTCACTCAGGATGGAAAGTAGCCTTGATATGTATCACTCTGGTAACTGCCTAGCAACCAGATGCGGTTACCCTAGCAACCAAGTAACAAATCACATATCTCTGCAACAGAAAATCGTAGAGACTTCCGGGTTGACATAATTCACTCAGGATGGAAAGGAGGCTTGATAAGTATCACCCTGGTAACTGCATAGCAACCAGATGGGGTTACCCTAGCAACCAAGTAACAAATAACATATCTCTTCACCAGAAAATTGTAGAGACTTCCTGTTTGAATTAATTCGCTCAGGATGGGAAGTAGCCTTGATATGTATCACTCTGGTAACTGCCTAGCAACCAGATATGGTTACCCTAGCAACCAAATAACAAATCACATATCTCTGCAACAGAAAATCGTGGAGAATTCTGGGTTGACTTTTTTCACTCAGGATGGAAAGGAGGCTTGATAAGTATCACCCTGGTAACTGCATAGCAACCAGATGTGGTTACCCTAGCAACCAAGTAACAAATCACATATCTTTGAACCAGAAAATCATAAAGACTTAGGGGTTGACATATTTCACACAGGATTGCAAGGAGCCTTATGAGTAACACGTTGGTAACTGCCTAGCAACCAGATGGGGTTACCCTAGCAACCAAGTAACAAATCACATATCTCTGCACCAGAAAATCGTATACACTTCCTGTTTGAATTATTTCACTCAGAATGGAAAGTAGCCTTGATATGTATCACTCTGGTAACTGCCTATCAACCAGATATGGTTACCCTAGCAACCAAGTAACAAATCACATATCTATGCAAAAGAAAATCGTAGAGACTTCCAGGTTGACTTTATTCACTCAGAATGAAAAGGAGGCTTGATAAGGATCACCCTGGAAACTGCCTAGCAACCAGATTGGGTTACCCTAGCAACCAAGTAAAAAATAATATATCTATCTATCTGTCTATCTATCTATCTTTCTGAGGGTCAATATCTATCTGTCTATCTATCTATCTATCTATCTGAGGGTCAATATCTATCTATCTATCTGTGGGTCATACTCTATCTATCTATCTATCTATCTATCTATCTATCTATCTATCTATCTATCTATCTATCTGTGGGTCATACTCTATCTATTTATCTATCTATCTATCTATCTATCTAAGGGTCAATGACTATCTATCTATCTATCTATCTATCTATCTATCTATCTATCTATCTATCTATCTATCTATCTATCTATCTATCTGTGGGTCATACTCTATCTATCTATCTATCTATCTTTCTGAGGGTCAATATCTATCTATCTATCTATCTATCTATCTATCTGAGGGTCAATAACTATCTATCTATCTATCTGTGGGTCATACTCTATCTATCTATCTATCTATCTATCTATCTATCTATCTATCTATCTATCTATCTATCTATCTAAGGGTCAATGACTATCTATCTATCTATCTATCTATCTATCTATCTATCTATCTATCTATCTATCTATCTATCTATCTATCTATCTATCTATCTATCTATCTATCTATCTGAGGATCAATATCTATCTATCTATCTATCTATCTATCTATCTATCTGAGGGTCAATATCTATCTATCTATCTATCTATCTATCTATCTATCTATCTATCTATCTGTGGGTCATACTCTATCTATCTATCTGTCTATCTATCTATCTGAGGGTCAATATCTATCTATCTATCTATCTATCTATCTATCTATCTATCTATCTATCTATCTATCTGTGGGTCATACTCTATCTGTCTATCTGTCTATCTATCTATCTGATGGTCAATATCTATCTATCTATCTATCTATCTATCTATCTATCTATCTATCTATCTATCTATCTATCTATCTATCTATCTATCTATTTGATAGACTGAATGGTTTTATAATCTCTAAACTTTGAACTTTGAAAACTACTACTTATAATTACATCAAACTAAAAACCTTAAATCTTCAAACTTTTACAACTACTTCAAACTTTATGCTAGGCTTTCTCAAGCCAACCTAAAGTTTGTACTCAATCTTTTTAATCTAGTTAGTGGTGCTTGCCATAGGCAAAGCATCACTATTGTTCTCTTGCATACTTATTAGGTTGGCTTGAGAAAGCCAACTTACTGAAATCCTATTTAAACTTATTATTATTATTATTATTATTCTGAGACTAAATTTCTAAATCTAACTCCTCCTAGAGCTTTTAAGCTACATGCACCAAACTCTGCACAGACCTTCAGACTAATCCCGAATAGTGTGCTATATCTTTTCTAAGCGATCGGGGGTACGGTGTTTGCCCCAGGGGCAAAAAATTGGGCAAAAAATCCCATTGACTTAACATTGAGCCGAACTTTGACGAGTCATAGCTCAGAGCGAGGATTTCGCAGAGACATGTGATTTACCACATTTGAAGAGGCTGACAGGCTCTGTGAGAACATACCTCACAATGGGGTAAAAGTTTTACCCCTGGGGGGCAGGAGCTGCCCAAAATTGCCCCAATGTAAGTCAATGGAATTTTTTGCAAAAATTTTTGGTCGCTGACCCACGAATGAGGCGTCAAATTGTGCGGATTATTTGGGAATGGTGTGCTATGACTTTTATAAGCGATCGGGGGGTACGGTGTTTGCCCCAGGGGCAAAAAATTGGGCAAACAATCCCATTGACTTAACATTGAGCCGAATTTTGACGAGTCATAGCTCAGAGCGAGGATTTCGCAGAGACGTGTGATTTACCTCATTTGAAGAGGCTGACAGGCTCTGTGAGAACGTACCTCACAATGGGGTAAAAGTTGCACCCCTGGGGGGCAGGAGCTGCCCAAATTTGCCCCAATGTTAAGTCTATGGTAGATTTTGTATTGAACATAACTCTGGATCACAGTGTCTTACAGACAAGGGGGCGGGCTCATTTTACTCAGACGACCAATCAGTCTCTCAGGATCATTGTGAAGCTATCAAGCCACGCCCTAGCAACCATTTACAGCACCTTAGCAACAATTCCCATAGACTTCCTTTGAAAAAGATCAAAGGGATTTCTCCCGACTGAATTATCATAGAAACACGAGGGTGGTCTCGTTTGACTTGGGGCAGTAAAACAGCCAATCATGAATCCCCTCAACACTTCCTAGCCCCTCCCTAGCAACCATTTTCGAGCACCTTAGCAACCAAAATCCAAAGAGAGATATCTTCCATTCTGAATGTCACAGAAGCATGGGAGTTGGTTTATATCATTCATATTGACAAGCAGCCTTTGGAGATTCATCATTGGCAGCTGCCAAGCCACTCCCTAGCAACAATTTAGAGCACCCTAGCAACCACATTTATTGATTTCATTTACAGTAAGATATCTTCAGATCAGAATGTCCTAGAGACATGATAGTTGCTTTGTTTTCATTGGGTGAGTAATCAGTCTTCAGCTTTCATCATGTGAACTACTTAGCCACGCCCTAGCAACCATTTAAAGCACCCTAGCAACAAAGAACCATTGACATCCATTCAAAATCACTAAGATGTGTATCTTAGGATCAGAATGACGTAGAGACTTCCGGGTTGACTTATTTCACTCAGGATGGCAAGGAGCATTGTTGCCTGTCACCTTAGTAACTGCCTAGCAACCAGATGGGGTTATCTTAGCAACCAAGTAACAAATCACATATCTCTGCACAAGAAAATCACAGAGACTTACGGGTTGACTTATTTCACTCAGGATGGCAAGGAGCATTGTTGCCTGTCACCTTGGTAACTGCCTAGCAACCAGATGGGGTTACCCTAGCAACCAAGAAACAAATCACATATCTCTGTACTAGAAAATCACAGAGAAATCTGGGTTGACTTATTTCACTCAGGATTGCAAGGAGCATTGTTGGCTGTCACCTTGGTAACTGCCTAGCGACCAGATGGGGTTACCCTAGCAACCAAGAAACAAATCACATATCTCTGTACTAGAAAATCACAGAGACTTCCGGGTTGACTTATTTCACTCAGGATGGCAAGGAGCATTGTTGGCTGTCACCTTGGTAACTGCCTAGCAACCAGATGGGGTTACCCTAGCAACCAAGTAACAAATCACATATCTTTGCACCAGAAAATCGTAGAGACTTCCTGTTTCACTTATATCACTCAGGATGGAAAGGAGGCTTGATATGTATCACTCTGGTAACTGCCTAGCAACCAGATGTGGTTACCCTAGCAACCAAGTGACAAATCACATATCTTTGAACCAGAACATCGTAGAGACTTAGGGGTTGACATATTTCACACAGGATGGAAAGTAGCCTTGATATGCATCACCCTGGTAACTGCATAGCAACCAGACAGGGTTACCCTAGCAACCAAATAACAAATCACATATCTCTGCACCAGAAATTCATACAGACTTCCGGGTTGACTTAATTCACTCAGGATGGAAAGGAGGCTTGACAAGTTATCACCCTGGTAACTGCATAGCAACCAGACAGGGTTACCCTAGCAACCAAATAACAAATCACATATCTCTGCACCAGAAATTCATACAGACTTCCGGGTTGACTTTATTCACTCAGGATGGAAAGGAGGCTTGATATGTAACACCCTGGTTACTGCATAGCAACCAGATATGGTTACCCTAGCAACCAAGTAACAAATCACATATCTTTGAACCAGAACATCGTAGAGACTTAGGGGTTGACATATTTCACTCAGGATTGCAAGGAGCCTTATGAGTATCACTTTGGTAACTGCCTAGCAACCAGATGGGGTTACCCTAGCAACCAAGTTACAAATCACATATCTCTGCACCAGAAAATCGTAGAGACTTCCTGTTTCACTTATTTCACTCAGGATGGAAAGTAGCCTTGATATGCATCACTCTGGTAACTGCCTAGCAACCAGATTGGGTTACCCTAGCAACCAAGTAACAAATCATATATTTCTGCTCCAGAAAACCGTAGAGACATCTGGGTTGACTTAATTCACTCAGGATGGAAAGGAGGCTTGATAAGGATCACCCTGGTTACTGCATAGCAACCAGACAGGGTTACCCTAGCAACCAAATAACAAATCACATATCTCTGCACCATTAAATCATACAGACTTGCGGGTTGACTTTATTCACTCAAGATGGAAAGGAGGTTTGATAAGTATCACCCTGGTAACTGCATAGCAACCAGACAGGGTTACCCTAGCAACCAAGTAACAATTCACATATCTTTGAACCAGAACATCGTAGAGACTTAGGGGTTGACATATTTCACTCAGGATTGCAAGGAGCCTTATGAGTAACACTTTGGTAACTGCCTAGCAACCAGATGGGGATAGCCTAGGAACCAAGTAACAAATCACATATCTATTTAACAGAAAATCGTAGAGACTTCCAGGTTGACTTATTTCACTCATGATGGAAAGTAGCCTTGATATGTATTACTCTGGTAACTGCCTAGCAACCAGATAGGGTTACCCTAGCAACCAAGTAACAAATTACATATCTCTGCACCAGAACAACATAAAGACTTCTGGTTTTGTTCATGGGACTCAGGGTTGCAAGGATCTATCTATCTATCTGTATGTCTGTCTGTCTATTTATCAATCTATCTATATCTATCTTTCGAACTATCTATCTATGTGAGGGTTAATATCTATCTATCTATCTATCTATCTATCTCTCTATCTATGGGTCAATATCTATCTATCTATCTATCTATCTATCTATCTATCTATCTATCTATCTATCTATCTATCTGAGGGTCTCTATCTATCTATCTGAGGGTCAATATCTATCTATCTATCTATCTATCTATCTATCTATCTATCTATCTATCAATCTATCTATCTGAGGGTCAATATCTATCTATCTATCTATCTATCTATCTATCTATCTATCTATCTATCTATCTGAGGGTCAATAACTATCTATCTATCTATCTATCTATCTATCTATCTATCTATCTGAGGGTCAATATCTATCTATCTATCTAAGGATCAATATCTATCTATCTATCTATCTATCTATCTATCTATCTATCTATCTATCTATCTATCTGAGGGTCAATAACTATCTATCTATCTATCTATCTATCTGAGGGTCAATATCTATCTATCTATCTGAGGGTCAATATCTATTTATCTATCTATCTATCTATCTATCTATCTATCTATCTATCTATCTATCTATCTGAGAGTCAATAACTATCTATCTATCTATCTATCTATCTATCTATCTGAGGGTCAATATCTATCTATCTATCTATCTGAGGGTCAATAACTATCTATCTATCTATCTGAGGGTCAATAACTATCTATCTATCTATCTATCTATCTATCTATCTATCTATCTATCTGAGGGTCAATAACTATCTATCTATCTATCTATCTATCTATCTATCTGATGGTCAATATCTATCTATCTATCTATCTATCTATCTGATGGTCAATATCTATCTATCTATCTATCTATCTATCTATCTATCTATCTATCTATCTATCTATCTATCTATCTATCTATCTATCTATCTATCTATCAATCATACTCTATCTATCTATCTATCTATATCTATCTATCTATCTATCTATCTATCTATCTATCTATCTGAGGGTCAATATCTATCTATCTATCTATCTATCTATGTATCTATCTATCTATCTATCTATCTATCTATCTATCTATCTAATCTATTTGATAGACTGAATAGTTTTATAATCTCTAAACTTTGAACATTGAAAACTACTAATAATTACATCAAACTAAAAACCTTAAATCTTCAAACTTTTAAAGCTACTTCATACTTTATGCTAGGCTTTCTCAAGCCAACCTAAAGTTTGTACTCAAACTTTTTAATCTAGTTATTATTATAATTAGGTTGGCTTGAGAAAGCCAACTTACTGAAATCCTATTTAAACTTATTATTATTATTATTATTATTCTGAGACTAAATTTCTAAATGTAACTCCTCCTAGAGCTTTTAAGCTACATGCACCAAACTCGGCACAGACCTTCAGACTAATCCCGAATAGTGTGCTCTATCTTTTCTAACTGATCGGACTTACGGTTTTCCTAAAAATGACGATCAAAACTCGGAAAAACTCCCATTGACTTAACATTGCGGAATGTTCAGAAATTTAAATCTCAACTGACGTTTTCACACAC
>JAVLUX010000010.1:32698533-32713533 GCA_032164185.1 Moxostoma hubbsi
TAAAAACGTGCTAGCATCATGCTAACACATGTTAGCATCGCCTAGCGAAGTGCTAAAACATGCTAAAAACGTGCTAGTATCATGCTAACACATGCTGGCATTGCCTAGCAAAATGTTAAAACATGTTAAAACGTGCTAGCATTATGCTAATGCATGTTAGCATTGCTTAGGGGATTGCTAAAACATGTTAAAAACGTGCTAGCATCATGCTAACACATGTTAGCATCGCCTAGTGAAGTGCTAAAACATGCTAAAAACGTGCTAGTATTATGCTAATGCATGTTAGCATTGGTTAGGGGATTGCTACAACATGTTAAAAATGTGCTAGCATCATGCTAAAACATGTTAGCATCGCCTAGCGAAGTGCTAAAACATGCTAAAAACATGCTAGCATCATGCTAACACATGCTGGCATCGCCTAGCGAAGTGCTAAAACATGTTAAAAACTTGCTTGCATCATGCTAACACATGTTAGCATCGCCTAGCAAAGTGCTAAAACATGCTAGAAACGTGCTAGTATCATGCTAACACATGCTAGCTTCACCTAGCAAAGTGCTAAAACATGTTAAAACGTGCTAGCATTATGCTAATGCATGTTAGCCTTGCTTAGGGGATTGCTAAAACATGTTAAAAACGTGCTAGCATCATGCTAACATACGTTAGCATCGCCTAGCAAAGTGCTAAAACATGTTAGAAACGTGCTAGTATCATGCTAACACATGCTAGCTTCACCTAGCAAAGTGCTAAAACATGTTAAAACGTGCTATCATTATGCTAATGCATGTTAGCGTTGCTTAGGGGATTGCTAAAACATGTTAAAAAGATGCTAGCATCATGCTAACACATGTTAGCATTGCCAAAGGAAGTGCTAAAACATGCTAAAAATGTGCTAGTATCATGCTAACACATGCTAGCTTCACCTAGCAAAGTACTAAAACATTCTAAAAACGTGCTACCATCATGAAAAACACATGTTAGCAACATTCTATGACCTTTATTTTAGTGCTTAGAAACAAGTTTGAAAATGCTACTTGACGAGTTTTGCCACGGCAAGCACCACTCACATTTTCTTCAGGAAATGTACATTCTAGTTATTATTATTATTCTTCTGAGACTAAATTTCTAAATGTAACTCCTCCTAGAGCTTTTAAGCTACATGCACCAAACTCGGCACAGACCTTCAGACTAATCCCGAATAGTGTGCTATATCTTTTCTAACTGATCGGACTTACGGTTTTCCTAAAAATGACGATCAAAACTCGGAAAAACTCCCATTGATTAACATTGCGGAATGTTCAGAAATTTAAATCCCAACTGACGTTTTCACACACACAGACAAAAAAGGGCCTGTCAGCCCTGCGTCTCTCCCTCTCTCTCTCCCTCAGAGGATTTCTTTTATCAAGCAGCCAATAAGTAATGACCTAAAATCTTCATAGCCACAGTATAGTAGCTTCCAGGTTGACTTGATTCACTCAGTATGGAAAGGAGGCTTGATAAGTATCACCCTGGTAACTGCCTAGCAACCAGATGGGGTTACCCTAGCAACCAACTAACAAATCACATATCTCTGCACCAGAAAATCGTAGAGACTTCCTGTTTCACTTATTTCACTCAGGATGGAAAGTAGCCTTGATATGTATCACTCTGGTAACTGCCTAGCAACCAGATGTGATTACCCTAGCAACCAAGTAACAAATCACATATCTCTGCAACAGAAAATCAGAGAGACTTCCGGGTTGACTTATTTCACTCAGGATGGAAAGTAGCCTTGATATGTATCACTCTGGTAACTGCCTAGCAACCAGATGTGATTACCCTAGCAACCAAGTAACAAATCACATATCTCTGCAACAGAAAATCATAGAGACTTCCGGGTTGACTTGATTCACTCAGGATGGAAAGTAGCCTTGATATGTATCACTCTGGTAACTGCCTAGCAACCAGACGGGGTTACCCTAGTAACCAAGTAACAAATCACATATATCTGCACCAGAAAATCGTAGAGACTTCCTGTTTCACTTATTTCACTCAGGATGGAAAGTAGCCTTGATATGTATCACTCTGGTAACTGCCTAGCAACCAGATATGATTACCCTAGCAACCAAGTAACAAATCACATATCTCTGCAACAGAAAATCAGAGAGACTTCCGGGTTGACTTATTTCACTCAGGATGGAAAGTAGCCTTGATATGTATCACTCTGGTAACTGCCTAGCAACCAGATGTGATTACCCTAGCAACCAAGTAACAAATCACATATCTCTGCAACAGAAAATCATAGAGACTTCCGGGTTGACTTGATTCACTCAGGATGGAAAGTAGCCTTGATATGTATCACTCTGGTAACTGCCTAGCAACCAGACGGGGTTACCCTAGCAACCAAATAACAAATCACATATATCTGCACCAGTATATCGTAGAGACTTCCGGGTTGACTTATTTCACTCAGGATGGAAAGTAGCCTTGATATGTATCACTCTGGTAACTGCATAGCAACCAGACAGGGTTACCTTAGCAACCAAGTAACAAATCACATATATTTGAACCAGAACATCGTAGAGACTTAGGGGTTGACATATTTCACACAGGATTGCAAGGAGCATTATGAGTATCACTTTGGTAACTGCCTAGCAACCAGATGTGTTTACCCTAGCAACCAAGTAACAAGTCACATATCTCTGCACCAGAAAATCATAGAGACTTCCTGTTTCACTTATTTCACTCAGGATGGAAAGTAGCCTTGATATGTATCCCTGTGGTAACTGCCTAGCAACCAGATGCGGTTACCCTAGCAACCAAGTAACAAATCACATATCTTTGAACCAGAACATCGTAGAGACTTAGGGTTTGACATATTTCACAAAGGATTGCAAGGAGCCTTATGAGTATCACCTTAGTAACTGCCTAGCAACCAGATGGGGTTACCCTAGCAACCAACTAACAAATCACATATCTCTGCACCAGAAAATCGTAGAGACTTCCGGGTTGACATAATTCACTCAGGATGGAAAGGAGGCTTGATAAGTATCACTCTGGTAACTGCCTAGCAACGACAAGGGCTTACCCTAGCAACCAAGTAACAAATCACATATCTATGCAACAGAAAATCATAGAGACTTCCGGGTTGACTTGATTCACTCAGAATGAAAAGGAGGCTTGATAAGGATCACCCTGGAAACTGCCTAGCAACCAGATTGGGTTACCCTAGCAACCAAGTAAAAAATGATATATCTATCTGTCTATCTATCTATCTATCTATTTATCTATCTATCTTTCTGATGGTCAATATCTATCTATCTATCTATCTATCTGAGGGTCAATATCTATCTATCTATCTATCTATCTAACTATCTGCGGGTCAATAACTATCTATCTATCTATCTGTGGGTCATACTCTATCTATCTATATCTCAGGGTCAATGACTATCTATCTATCTATATATCTGACGGTCAATATCTATCTATCTATCTAAGGGTCAATGACTATCTATCTATCTATCTAACTATCTGCGGGTCAATAACTATCTATCTATCTATCTATCTATCTATCTATCTATCTATCTATCTATCTATCTATGGTTCATACTCTATCTATCTATATCTCAGGGTCAATGACTATCTATCTATCTATCTATCTATCTATCTGAGGGTCAATATCTATCTATCTATCTATCTAACTATCTGCGGGTCAATAACTATCTATCTATCTATCTATCTATCTATCTATCTATCTATCTATCTATCTATCTATCTATGGTTCATACTCTATCTATCTATATCTCAGGGTCAATGACTATCTATCTATCTATATATCTGATGGTCAATATCTATCTATCTATCTAAGGGTCAATGACTATCAATCTATCTATCTATCTTTCTATCTATCTATCTATCTATCTATCTGAGGGTCAAAATCTATCTATCTATCTGAGGATCAATATCTATCTATCTATCTATCTAACTATCTGCGGGTCAATAACTATCTATCTATCTATCTGTGGGTCATACTCTATCTATCTATATCTCAGGGTCAATGACTATCTATCTATCTATATATCTGACGGTCAATATCTATCTATCTATCTAAGGGTCAATGACTATCTATCTATCTATCTATCTATCTATCTATCTATCTATCTATCTATCTATCTATCTATCTGAGGGTCAATATCTATCTATCTATCTATCTAACTATCTGCGGGTCAATATCTATCTATCTATCTATCTATCTATCTATCTATCTATCTATCTATCTATCTATCTATCTATCTGTGGTTCATACTCTATCTATCTATATCTCAGGGTCAATGACTATCTATCTATCTATATATCTGATGGTCAATATCTATCTATCTATCTAAGGGTCAATGACTATCAATCTATCCATCTATCTATCTATCTATCTATCTATCTATCTATCTATCTGAGGGTCAATATCTATCTATCTATCTGAGGATCAATATCTATCTATCTATCTATCTATCTATCTATCTATCTCTCTATCTATCTATCTATCTATCTATCTATCTGATGGTCAATAACTATCTATCTATCTATATATCTATCTATCTATCTATCTATCTATCTATCTATCATCTATCTATCTGATGGTCAATAACTATCTATCTATCTATCTATCTATCTATCTGATGGTCAATAACTATCTATCTATCTATCTTTCTATCTAACTATCTGTGGGTCATACTCTATCTATCTATCTATCTATCTATCTATCTATCTATCTATCTATCTATCTGAGGGTCAATATCTATCTATCTATCTATCTATCTATCTATCTATCTATCTATCTATCTATCTATCTATCTGAGGGTCAATATCTATCTATCTATCTATCTATCTATCTGTGGGTCATACTCTATCTATCTATCTATCTATCTATCTATCTATCTATCTATCTATCTATCTATCTATCTATCTATCTATCTGAGGGTCAATATTTATCTATCTATCTATCTATCTGAGGGTCAATATCTATCTATCTATCTATCTATCTATCTATCTATCTATCTATCTATCTATCTATCTATCTATCTATCTAATCTATTTGATAGACTGAATAATTTTATAATCTCTAAACTTTGAACTTTGAAAACTACTACTAATAATTACATCAAACTAGAAACCGTAAATCTTCAAACTTTTACAACTACTTCAAACTTTATGCTAGGCTTTCTCAAGCCAACCTAAAGTTTGTACTCAAACTTTTTAATCTAGTTATTATTATTATTCTTCTGAGACTAAATTTCTAAATGTAACTCCTCCTAGAGCTTTTAAGCTACATGCACCAAACTCGGCACAGACCTTCAGACTAATCCCGAATAGTGTGCTATATCTTTTCTAACTGATCGGACTTACGGTTTTCCTAAAAATGACGATCAAAACTCGGAAAAACTCCCATTGATTAACATTGCGGAATGTTCAGAAATTTAAATCCCAACTGACGTTTTCACACACACAGACGAAAAAGGGCCTGTCAGCCCTGCGTCTCTCCTTCTCTCTCTCCCTCAGAGGATTTCTTTTATCAAGCAGCCAATAAGTAATGACCTAAAATCTTCATAGCCACAGTATAGTAGCTTCCAGGTTGACTTGATTCACTCAGTATGGAAAGGAGGCTTGATAAGTATCACCCTGGTAACTGCATAGCAACCAGACAGGGTTACCCTAGCAACCAAATAACAAATCACATATTTCTGCACCAGAAAATCATACAGACATCCTGTTTCACTTATTTCACTCAGGATGGAAAGTAGCCTTGATATGTATCACTCTGGTAACTGCCTAGCAACCAGATGGGGTTACCCTAGCAACCAAGTAACAAATCACATATCTCTGCACCAGAAAATCATACAGACTTCCTGTTTCACTTATTTCACTCAGGATGGAAAGTAGCCTTGATATGTATCACTCTGGTAACTGCCTAGCAACCAGATGGGGTTACCCTAGCAACCAAGTAACAAATCACATATTTCTGCACCAGAAAATCGTAGTGACTTCCTGTTTCACTTATTTCACTCAAGATGGAAAGTAGCCTTGATATGTATCACTCTGGTAACTGCCTAGCAACCAGACGGGGTTACCCTAGCAACCAAGTAACAAATCACATATCTCTGCACCAGAAAATCGTAGAGACTACCTGTTTCACTTATTTCACTCAGGATGGAAAGTAGCCTTGATATGTATCACTCTGGTAACTGCATAGCAACCAGACAGGGTTACCTTAGCAACCAAGTAACAAATCACATATCTTTGAACCAGAACATCGTAGAGACTTAGGGGTTGACATATTTCACACAGGATTGCAAGGAGCCTTATGAGTATCACTTTGGTAACTGCCTAGCAATGACAAGGGCTTACCCTAGCAACCAAGTAACAAATCACATAACTCTGCACCAGAAAATCGTAGAGACTTCCTGTTTCACTTATTTTACTCAAGATGGAAAGTAGACTTGATATATATCACTCTGGTAACTGCCTATCAACCAAATATGGTTACCCTAGCAACCAAGTAACAAATCACATATCTATGCAACAGAAAATCATAGAGACTTCCGGGTTGACTTTATTCACTCAGAATGAAAAGGAGGCTTGATAAGGATCACCCTGGAAACTGCCTAGCAACCAGATTGGGTTACCCTAGCAACCAAGTAAAAAATGATATATCTATCTGTCTATCTGTCTATCTATCTATCTATCTATCTATCTATCTATCTATCTATCTATCTATCTATCTATCTATCTATCTATCTATCTATCTTTCTGATGGTCAATATCTATCTATCTATCTATCTATCTAACTATCTGCGGGTCAATAACTATCTATCTATCTATCTGTGGGTCATACTCTATCTATCTATATCTCAGGGTCAATGACTATCTGTCTATCTATATATCTGACGGTCAATATCTATCTATCTATCTAAGAGTCAATGACTATCTATCTATCTATCTATCTATCTATCTATCTATCTATCTGAGGGTCAATATCTATCTATCTATCTATCTAACTATCTGCGGGTCAATAACTATCTATCTATCTATCTATCTGTGGTTCATACTCTATCTATCTATATCTCAGGGTCAATGACTATCTATCTATCTATATATCTGACGGTCAATATCTATCTATCTATCTAAGGGTCAATGACTATCTATCTATCTATCTATCTATCTATCTATCTATCTATCTATCTATCTATCTATCTATCTATCTGAGGGTCAATATCTATCTATCTATCTATCTAACTATCTGCGGGTCAATATCTATCTATCTATCTATCTATCTATCTATCTATCTATCTATCTATCTATCTATCTATCTGTGGTTCATACTCTATCTATCTATATCTCAGGGTCAATGACTATCTATCTATCTATATATCTGATGGTCAATATCTATCTATCTATCTAAGGGTCAATGACTATCAATCTATCCATCTATCTATCTATCTATCTATCTATCTATCTATCTATCTGAGGGTCAATATCTATCTATCTATCTGAGGATCAATATCTATCTATCTATCTATCTATCTATCTATCTATCTATCTCTCTATCTATCTATCTATCTATCTATCTATCTGATGGTCAATAACTATCTATCTATCTATATATCTATCTATCTATCTATCTATCTATCTATCATCTATCTATCTGATGGTCAATAACTATCTATCTATCTATCTATCTATCTATCTGATGGTCAATAACTATCTATCTATCTATCTTTCTATCTAACTATCTGTGGGTCATACTCTATCTATCTATCTATCTATCTATCTATCTATCTATCTATCTATCTATCTATCTATCTATCTGAGGGTCAATATCTATCTATCTATCTATCTATCTATCTATCTATCTATCTATCTATCTATCTATCTATCTATCTATCTGAGGGTCAATATCTATCTATCTATCTATCTATCTATCTGTGGGTCATACTCTATCTATCTATCTATCTATCTATCTATCTATCTATCTATCTATCTATCTATCTATCTATCTATCTATCTATCTATCTATCTATCTATCTGAGGGTCAATATTTATCTATCTATCTATCTATCTGAGGGTCAATATCTATCTATCTATCTATCTATCTATCTATCTATCTATCTATCTATCTATCTATCTATCTATCTATCTAATCTATTTGATAGACTGAATAATTTTATAATCTCTAAACTTTGAACTTTGAAAACTACTACTAATAATTACATCAAACTAGAAACCGTAAATCTTCAAACTTTTACAACTACTTCAAACTTTATGCTAGGCTTTCTCAAGCCAACCTAAAGTTTGTACTCAAACTTTTTAATCTAGTTATTATTATTATTCTTCTGAGACTAAATTTCTAAATGTAACTCCTCCTAGAGCTTTTAAGCTACATGCACCAAACTCGGCACAGACCTTCAGACTAATCCCGAATAGTGTGCTATATCTTTTCTAACTGATCGGACTTACGGTTTTCCTAAAAATGACGATCAAAACTCGGAAAAACTCCCATTGATTAACATTGCGGAATGTTCAGAAATTTAAATCCCAACTGACGTTTTCACACACACAGACGAAAAAGGGCCTGTCAGCCCTGCGTCTCTCCTTCTCTCTCTCCCTCAGAGGATTTCTTTTATCAAGCAGCCAATAAGTAATGACCTAAAATCTTCATAGCCACAGTATAGTAGCTTCCAGGTTGACTTGATTCACTCAGTATGGAAAGGAGGCTTGATAAGTATCACCCTGGTAACTGCATAGCAACCAGACAGGGTTACCCTAGCAACCAAATAACAAATCACATATTTCTGCACCAGAAAATCATACAGACATCCTGTTTCACTTATTTCACTCAGGATGGAAAGTAGCCTTGATATGTATCACTCTGGTAACTGCCTAGCAACCAGATGGGGTTACCCTAGCAACCAAGTAACAAATCACATATCTCTGCACCAGAAAATCATACAGACTTCCTGTTTCACTTATTTCACTCAGGATGGAAAGTAGCCTTGATATGTATCACTCTGGTAACTGCCTAGCAACCAGATGGGGTTACCCTAGCAACCAAGTAACAAATCACATATTTCTGCACCAGAAAATCGTAGTGACTTCCTGTTTCACTTATTTCACTCAAGATGGAAAGTAGCCTTGATATGTATCACTCTGGTAACTGCCTAGCAACCAGACGGGGTTACCCTAGCAACCAAGTAACAAATCACATATCTCTGCACCAGAAAATCGTAGAGACTACCTGTTTCACTTATTTCACTCAGGATGGAAAGTAGCCTTGATATGTATCACTCTGGTAACTGCATAGCAACCAGACAGGGTTACCTTAGCAACCAAGTAACAAATCACATATCTTTGAACCAGAACATCGTAGAGACTTAGGGGTTGACATATTTCACACAGGATTGCAAGGAGCCTTATGAGTATCACTTTGGTAACTGCCTAGCAATGACAAGGGCTTACCCTAGCAACCAAGTAACAAATCACATAACTCTGCACCAGAAAATCGTAGAGACTTCCTGTTTCACTTATTTTACTCAAGATGGAAAGTAGACTTGATATATATCACTCTGGTAACTGCCTATCAACCAAATATGGTTACCCTAGCAACCAAGTAACAAATCACATATCTATGCAACAGAAAATCATAGAGACTTCCGGGTTGACTTTATTCACTCAGAATGAAAAGGAGGCTTGATAAGGATCACCCTGGAAACTGCCTAGCAACCAGATTGGGTTACCCTAGCAACCAAGTAAAAAATGATATATCTATCTGTCTATCTGTCTATCTATCTATCTATCTATCTATCTATCTATCTATCTATCTATCTTTCTGATGGTCAATATCTATCTATCTATCTATCTATCTAACTATCTGCGGGTCAATAACTATCTATCTATCTATCTGTGGGTCATACTCTATCTATCTATATCTCAGGGTCAATGACTATCTGTCTATCTATATATCTGACGGTCAATATCTATCTATCTATCTAAGAGTCAATGACTATCTATCTATCTATCTATCTATCTATCTATCTATCTGAGGGTCAATATCTATCTATCTATCTATCTAACTATCTGCGGGTCAATAACTATCTATCTATCTATCTATCTGTGGTTCATACTCTATCTATCTATATCTCAGGGTCAATGACTATCTATCTATCTATATATCTGACGGTCAATATCTATCTATCTATCTAAGGGTCAATGACTATCTATCTATCTATCTATCTATCTATCTATCTATCTATCTATCTATCTATCTATCTATCTATCTATCTGAGGGTCAATATCTATCTATCTATCTATCTAACTATCTGCGGGTCAATATCTATCTATCTATCTATCTATCTATCTATCTATCTATCTATCTATCTATCTGTGGTTCATACTCTATCTATCTATATCTCAGGGTCAATGACTATCTATCTATCTATATATCTGATGGTCAATATCTATCTATCTATCTAAGGGTCAATGACTATCAATCTATCCATCTATCTATCTATCTATCTATCTATCTATCTATCTATCTGAGGGTCAATATCTATCTATCTATCTGAGGATCAATATCTATCTATCTATCTATCTATCTATCTATCTCTCTATCTATCTATCTATCTATCTATCTATCTGATGGTCAATAACTATCTATCTATCTATATATCTATCTATCTATCTATCTATCTATCTATCTATCATCTATCTATCTGATGGTCAATAACTATCTATCTATCTATCTATCTATCTATCTGATGGTCAATAACTATCTATCTATCTATCTTTCTATCTAACTATCTGTGGGTCATACTCTATCTATCTATCTATCTATCTATCTATCTATCTATCTATCTATCTATCTGAGGGTCAATATCTATCTATCTATCTATCTATCTATCTATCTATCTATCTATCTATCTATCTATCTATCTATCTATCTGAGGGTCAATATCTATCTATCTATCTATCTATCTATCTGTGGGTCATACTCTATCTATCTATCTATCTATCTATCTATCTATCTATCTATCTATCTATCTATCTATCTATCTATCTATCTATCTATCTGAGGGTCAATATTTATCTATCTATCTATCTATCTGAGGGTCAATATCTATCTATCTATCTATCTATCTATCTATCTATCTATCTATCTATCTATCTATCTATCTATCTAATCTATTTGATAGACTGAATAATTTTATAATCTCTAAACTTTGAACTTTGAAAACTACTACTAATAATTACATCAAACTAGAAACCGTAAATCTTCAAACTTTTACAACTACTTCAAACTTTATGCTAGGCTTTCTCAAGCCAACCTAAAGTTTGTACTCAAACTTTTTAATCTAGTTATTATTATTATTCTTCTGAGACTAAATTTCTAAATGTAACTCCTCCTAGAGCTTTTAAGCTACATGCACCAAACTCGGCACAGACCTTCAGACTAATCCCGAATAGTGTGCTATATCTTTTCTAACTGATCGGACTTACGGTTTTCCTAAAAATGACGATCAAAACTCGGAAAAACTCCCATTGATTAACATTGCGGAATGTTCAGAAATTTAAATCCCAACTGACGTTTTCACACACACAGACGAAAAAGGGCCTGTCAGCCCTGCGTCTCTCCTTCTCTCTCTCCCTCAGAGGATTTCTTTTATCAAGCAGCCAATAAGTAATGACCTAAAATCTTCATAGCCACAGTATAGTAGCTTCCAGGTTGACTTGATTCACTCAGTATGGAAAGGAGGCTTGATAAGTATCACCCTGGTAACTGCATAGCAACCAGACAGGGTTACCCTAGCAACCAAATAACAAATCACATATTTCTGCACCAGAAAATCATACAGACATCCTGTTTCACTTATTTCACTCAGGATGGAAAGTAGCCTTGATATGTATCACTCTGGTAACTGCCTAGCAACCAGATGGGGTTACCCTAGCAACCAAGTAACAAATCACATATCTCTGCACCAGAAAATCATACAGACTTCCTGTTTCACTTATTTCACTCAGGATGGAAAGTAGCCTTGATATGTATCACTCTGGTAACTGCCTAGCAACCAGATGGGGTTACCCTAGCAACCAAGTAACAAATCACATATTTCTGCACCAGAAAATCGTAGTGACTTCCTGTTTCACTTATTTCACTCAAGATGGAAAGTAGCCTTGATATGTATCACTCTGGTAACTGCCTAGCAACCAGACGGGGTTACCCTAGCAACCAAGTAACAAATCACATATCTCTGCACCAGAAAATCGTAGAGACTACCTGTTTCACTTATTTCACTCAGGATGGAAAGTAGCCTTGATATGTATCACTCTGGTAACTGCATAGCAACCAGACAGGGTTACCTTAGCAACCAAGTAACAAATCACATATCTTTGAACCAGAACATCGTAGAGACTTAGGGGTTGACATATTTCACACAGGATTGCAAGGAGCCTTATGAGTATCACTTTGGTAACTGCCTAGCAATGACAAGGGCTTACCCTAGCAACCAAGTAACAAATCACATAACTCTGCACCAGAAAATCGTAGAGACTTCCTGTTTCACTTATTTTACTCAAGATGGAAAGTAGACTTGATATATATCACTCTGGTAACTGCCTATCAACCAAATATGGTTACCCTAGCAACCAAGTAACAAATCACATATCTATGCAACAGAAAATCATAGAGACTTCCGGGTTGACTTTATTCACTCAGAATGAAAAGGAGGCTTGATAAGGATCACCCTGGAAACTGCCTAGCAACCAGATTGGGTTACCCTAGCAACCAAGTAAAAAATGATATATCTATCTGTCTATCTGTCTATCTATCTATCTATCTATCTATCTATCTATCTATCTATCTATCTATCTATCTATCTATCTATCTTTCTGATGGTCAATATCTATCTATCTATCTATCTATCTAACTATCTGCGGGTCAATAACTATCTATCTATCTATCTGTGGGTCATACTCTATCTATCTATATCTCAGGGTCAATGACTATCTGTCTATCTATATATCTGACGGTCAATATCTATCTATCTATCTAAGAGTCAATGACTATCTATCTATCTATCTATCTATCTATCTATCTATCTGAGGGTCAATATCTATCTATCTATCTATCTAACTATCTGCGGGTCAATAACTATCTATCTATCTATCTATCTGTGGTTCATACTCTATCTATCTATATCTCAGGGTCAATGACTATCTATCTATCTATATATCTGACGTTCAATATCTATCTATCTATCTATCTAAGGGTCAATGACTATCAATCTATCTTTCTATCTTTCTATCTTTCTATCTATCTATCTATCTATCTGAGGGTCAATATCTATCTATCTATCTGAGGATCAATATCTATCTATCTATCTATCTAATGGTCAATATCTATCTATCTATCTATCTATCTATCTATCTATCTATCTATCTATCTATCTATCTATCTGATGGTCAATAACTATCTATCTATCTATCTATCTATCTATCTGAGGGTCAATATCTATCTATCTATCTATCTATCTATGGGTCATACTCTATCTATCTATCTATCTATCTATCTATCTATCTATCTATCTATCTATCTATCTATCTATCTATCTATCTATCTATCTATCTATCTGAGGGTCAATATCTATCTATCTATCTATCTATCTATCTATCTATCTATCTATCTATCTATCTATCTATCTATCTATCTATCTATCTATCTATCTATCTATCTATCTAATCTATTTGATAGACTGAATGGTTTTATAATCTCTAAACTTTGAACTTTGAAAAGTACTACTTATAATTACATCAAACTAGAAACCGTAAATCTTCAAACTTTTACAACTACTTCAAACTTTATGCTAGGCTTTCTCAAGCCAACCTAAAGTTTGTACTCAAACTTTTTAATCTAGTTATTATTATTATTATTATTATTATTATTCTGAGACTAAATTTCTAAATGTAACTCCTCCTAGAGCTTTTAAGCTACATGCACCAAACTCGGCACAGACCTTCAGACTAATCCCGAATAGTGTGCTATATCTTTTCTAACTGATCGGACTTACGGTTTTCCTAAAAATGACGATCAAAACTTGGAAAAACTCCCATTGATTAACATTGCGGAATGTTCAGAAATTTAAATCCCAACTGACGTTTTCACACACACAGACAAAAAAGGGCCTGTCAGCCCTGCGTCTCTCCCTCTCTCTCTCCCTCAGAGGATTTCTTTTATCAAGCAGCCAATAAGTAATGACCTAAAATCTTCATAGCCACAGTATAGTAGCTTCCAGGTTGACTTGATTCACTCAGTATGGAAAGGAGGCTTGATAAGTATCACCCTGGTAACTGCCTAGCAACCAGATGGGGTTACCCTAGCAACCAAATAACAAATCACATATCTCTGCACCAGAAAATCATAGAGACTTCCTGTTTCACTTATTTCACTCAGGATGGAAAGTAGCCTTGATATGTATCACTCTGGTAACTGCCTAGCAACCAGATGTGATTACCCTAGCAACCAAGTAACAAATCACATATCTCTGCAACAGAAAATCAGAGAGACTTCCGGGTTGACTTATTTCACTCAGGATGGAAAGTAGCCTTGATATGTATCACTCTGGTAACTGCCTAGCAACCAGATGTGATTACCCTAGCAACCAAGTAACAAATCACATATCTCTGCAACAGAAAATCATAGAGACTTCCGGGTTGACTTGATTCACTCAGGATGGAAAGTAGCCTTGATATGTATCACTCTGGTAACTGCCTAGCAACCAGATGTGATTACCCTAGCAACCAAGTAACAAATCACATATCTCTGCAACAGAAAATCAGAGAGACTTCCGGGTTGACTTGATTCACTCAGGATGGAAAGGAGGCTTAATAAGTATCACCCTGGTAACTGCATAGCAACCAGATGGGGTTACCCTAGCAACCAAGTAACAAATAATATATCTCTTCACCAGAAAATCGTAGAGA
>JAVLUX010000010.1:32718533-32803533 GCA_032164185.1 Moxostoma hubbsi
CTACCATCATGAAAAACACATGTTAGCAACATTCTATGACCTTTATTTTAGTGCTTAGAAACAAGTTTGAAAATGCTACTTGACGAGTTTTGCCACGGCAAGCACCACTCACATTTTCTTCAGGAAATGTACATTCTAGTTAGGTTGGCTTGAGAAAGCCAACTTACTGAAATCCTATTTAAACTTATTATTATTATTATTATTATTCTGAGACTAAATTTCTAAATGTAACTCCTCCTAGAGCTTTTAAGCTACATGCACCAAACTCGGCACAGACCTTCAGACTAATCCCGAATAGTGTGCTATATCTTTTCTAACTGATCGGACTTACGGTTTTCCTAAAAATGACGATCAAAACTCGGAAAAACTCCCATTGATTAACATTGCGGAATGTTCAGAAATTTAAATCCCAACTGACGTTTTCACACACACAGGCAAAAAAGGGCCTGTCAGCCCTGCGTCTCTCCCTCTCTCTCTCCCTCAGAGGATTTCTTTTATCAAGCAGCCAATAAGTAATGACCTAAAATCTTCATAGCCACAGTATAGTAGCTTCCAGGTTGACTTGATTCACTCAGTATGGAAAGGAGGCTTGATAAGTATCACCCTGGTAACTGCCTAGCAACCAGATGGGGTTACCCTAGCAACCAACTAACAAATCACATATCTCTGCACCAGAAAATCGTAGAGACTTCCTGTTTCACTTATTTCACTCAGGATGGAAAGTAGCCTTGATATGTATCACTCTGGTAACTGCCTAGCAACCAGATGTGATTACCCTAGCAACCAAGTAACAAATCACATATCTCTGCAACAGAAAATCAGAGAGACTTCCGGGTTGACTTATTTCACTCAGGATGGAAAGTAGCCTTGATATGTATCACTCTGGTAACTGCCTAGCAACCAGACGGGGTTACCCTAGCAACCAAGTAACAAATCACATATATCTGCACCAGAAAATCGTAGAGACTTCCTGTTTCACTTATTTCACTCAGGATGGAAAGTAGCCTTGATATGTATCACTCTGGTAACTGCCTAGCAACCAGATGTGATTACCCTAGCAACCAAGTAACAAATCACATATCTCTGCAATAGAAAATCAGAGAGACTTCCGGGTTGACTTATTTCACTCAGGATGGAAAGTAGACTTGATATGTATCACTCTGGTAACTGCCTAGCAACCAGATGTGATTACCCTAGCAACCAAGTAACAAATCACATATATCTGCATCAGAAAATCATAGAGACTTCCGGATTCACTTGATTCACTCAGGATGGAAAGTAGCCTTGATATGTATCACTCTGGTAACTGCCTAGCAACCAAATGGGGTTACCCTAGCAACCAAGTAACAAATCACATATATCTGCACCAGAAAATCGTAGAGACTTCCTGTTTCACTTATTTCACTCAGGATGGAAAGTAGCCTTGATATGTATCACTCTGGTAACTGCCTAGCAACCAGATGTGATTACCCTAGCAACCAAGTAACAAATCACATATCTCTGCAACAGAAAATCAGAGAGACTTCCGGGTTGACTTATTTCACTCAGGATGGAAAGTAGCCTTGATATGTATCACTCTGGTAACTGCCTAGCAACCAGATGTGATTACCCTAGCAACCAAGTAACAAATCACATATCTCTGCACCAGAAAATCGTAGAGACTTCCTGTTTCACTTATTTCACTCAGGATGGAAAGTAGCCTTGATATGTATCACTCTGGTAACTGCCTAGCAACCGTATGTGGTTACCCTAGCAACCAAGTAACAAATCACATATCTCTGCACCAGAAAATCGTAGAGACTTCCTGTTTCACTTATTTCACTCAGGATGGAAAGTAGCCTTGATATGTATCACTCTGGTAACTGCATAGCAACCAGATGTGGTTACCCTAGCAACCAAGTAACAAATCACATATCTTTGAACCAGAACATCGTAGAGACTTAGGGGTTGACATATTTCACACAGGATGGAAAGTAGCCTTGATATGCATCACTCTGGTAACTGCCTAGCAACCTGATGGGTTACCCTAGCAACCAAATAACAAATCATATATTTCTGCACCAGAAAATCGTAGAGACATCTGGGTTGACTTAATTCACTCAGGATGGAAAGGAGGCTTGATAAGTATCACCCTGGTAACTGCATAGCAACCAGACAGGGTTACCCTAGCAACCAAATAACAAATCACATATCTTTGAACCAAAACTTCGTAGAGACTTATTGGTTGACATATTTCACACAGGATTGCAAGGAGCCTTATGAGTAACACTTTGGTAACTGCCTAGCAACCAGATGGGGATAGCCTAGCAACCAAGTAACAAATCACATATCTATTTAACAGAAAATCGTAGAGACTTCCGGGTTGACTTATTTCACTCATGATGGAAAGTAGCCTTGATATGTATTACTCTGGTAACTGCCTAGCAACCAGATGGGGTTACCATAGCAACCAAGTAACAAATTACATATCTCTGCACCAGAACAACATAAAGATTTCTGGTTTTGTTCATGGGACTCAGGGTAGCAAGGATCTATCTATCTATCTGTCTGTCTGTCTGTCTATTTATCAGTCTATCTATATCTATCTTTCGAACTGTCTATCTATCTGAGGGTTAATATCTATCTATCTATCTATCTATCTATCTGAGGGTCAATATCTATCTATCTATCTATCTATCTGAGGGTCAATATCTATCTATCTATCTATCTATCTATCTATCTATCTGAGGGTCAATATCTATCTATCTATCTATCTATCTGAGGGTCAATATCTATCTATCTATCTATCTATCTATCTATCTGAGGGTCAATATCTATCTATCTATCTATCTATCTATCTATCTATCTATCTATCTATCTATCTATCTATCTGAGGGTCAATAACTATCTATCTATCTATCTATCTGTGGGTCATACTCTATCTATCTATATCTCAGGGTCTATGACTATCTATCTACCTATATAGATCTGACGGTCAATATCTATCTATCTATCTAAGGGTCAATGACTATCTATCTATCTATCTGAGGGTCAATATCTATCTATCTATCTATCTATCTATCTATCTATCTATCTATCTATCTATCAATCTATCTATCTATCTATCTATCTATCTATCTGAGGGTCAATAACTATCTATCTATCTATCTATCTGTGGGTCATACTCTATCTATCTATATCTCAGGGTCTATGACTATCTATCTACCTATATAGATCTGACGGTCAATATCTATCTATCTATCTAAGGGTCAATGACTATCTATCTATCTATCTGAGGGTCAATATCTATCTATCTATCTATCTATCTATCTATCTATCTATCTATCTATCTATCTATCGAGGATCAACATCTATCTATCTGTGGGTCATACTCTATCTATCTATCTATCTATCTATCTGAGGGTAAATATCTATCTATCTATCTATCTATCTATCTATCTATCTATCTGTCTATCTGATGGTCAATAACTCTATCTATCTATCTGATGGTCAATATCTATCTATCTATCTATCTATCTATCTATCTATCTATCTATCTATCTATCTATCTATCTATCTATCTATCTATCTATCTATCTATCTATCTGTGGGTCATACTCTATCTATCTATCTATCTATCTATCTATCTGTGGGTCATACTCTATCTATTTATCTATCTATCTATCTATCTATCTGATGGTGAATATCTATCTATCTATCTATCTGTGGGTCATACTCTATCTATCTATCTATCTATCTATCTATCTATCTATCTATCTATCTATCTATCTATCGAGGATCAATATCTATCTATCTGTGGGTCATACTCTATCTATCTATCTATCTATCTATCTATCTATCTATCTATCTATCTATCTATCTATCTGAGGGTCAATATCTATCTATCTATCTATCTATCTGTCTATCTGATGGTCAATAACTCTATCTATCTATCTGATGGTCAATATCTATCTATCTATCTATCTATCTATCTATCTATCTATCTATCTATCTATCTATCTATCTATCTATCTATCTATCTATCTATCTATCTGTGGGTCATACTCTATCTATCTATCTATCTATCTATCTATCTATCTATCTGTGGGTCATACTCTATCTATTTATCTATCTATCTATCTATCTATCTATCTGATGGTGAATATCTATCTATCTATCTATCTGTGGGTCATACTCTATCTATCTATCTATCTATCTATCTATCTATCTATCTATCTATCTATCTATCTATCTATCTATCTATCTATCTATCGAGGATCAATATCTATCTATCTGTGGGTCATACTCTATCTATCTATCTATCTATCTATCTATCTATCTATCTATCTATCTGAGGGTCAATATCTATCTATCTATCTATCTATATATCTATCTATCTATCTATCTATCTATCTATCTATCTATCTATCTATCTATCTATCTGTTGGTCATACTCTATCTATCTATCTATCTATCTATCTATCTATCTAATCTATTTGATAGACTGAATGGTTTTATAATCTCTAAACTTTGAACTTTGAAAACTACTACTTATAATTACATCAAACTAGAAACCGTAAATCTTCAAACTTTTACAACTACTTCAAACTTTATGCTAGGCTTTCTCAAGCCAACCTAAAGTTTGTACTCAAACTTTTTAATCTAGTTATTATTATTATTCTGAGACTAAATTTCTAAATCTAACTCCTCCTAGAGCTTTTAAGCTACATGCACCAAACTCAGCACAGACCTTCAGACTAATCCCGAATAGTGTGCTATATCTTTTCTAACTGATCGGACTTACGGTTTTCCTAAAAATGACGATCAAAACTCGGAAAAACTCCCATTGACTTAACATTGCGGAATGTTCAGAAATTTAAATCCCAACTGACATTTTCACACACACAGACAAAAAAGGGCCTGTCAGCCCTGCGTCTCTCCCTCTCTTCTCTCCCTCAGAGGATTTATTTTATCAAGCAGCCAATAAGTAATGATCTAAAATCTTCATAGCCACAGTATAGTAGCTTCCAGGTTGACTTGATTCACTCAGTATGGAAAGGAGGCTTGATAAGCATCACCCTGGTAACTGCATAGCAACCAGACAGGGTTACCCTAGCAACCAAGTAACAAATCACATATCTCTGCACCAGAAAATCGTAGAGACTTCCTGTTTCACATATTTCACTCAGGATTGCAAGGAGCCTTGATATGTATCATCCTGGTAACTGCATAGCAACCAGTCAGGGTTACCCTAGCAACCAAGTAACAAATAACATATCTTTGAACCAGAACATCGTAGAGACTTAGGGGTTGACATATTTCACACAGGATTGCAAGGAGCCTTATGAGTATCACTTTGGTAACTGCCTAGCAACCAGATGGGTTTACCCTAGCAACCAAGTAACAAATCACATATCTCTGCACCAGAAAATCATAGAGACTTCCTGTTTCACTTATTTAACTCAGGATGGAAAGTAGCCTTGATATGTATCACTCTGGTAACTGCCTAGAAACTAGATGCGGTTACCCTAGCAACCAAGTAACAAATCACATATCTCTGCAATAGAAAATCGTAGAGACTTCCGGGTTGACATAATTCACTCAGGATGGAAAGGAGGCTTGATAAGTATCACCCTGGTAACTGCATAGCAACCAGATGGGGTTACCCTAGCAACCAAGTAACAAATAATATATCTCTTCACCAGAAAATCGTAGAGACTTCCTGTTTGACTTATTTCACTCAGGATAGCAAGGAGTCTTGAAAAGTATCACTCTGGTAACTGCCTAGCAACGACAAGGGCTTACCCTAGCAACCAAGTAACAAATCACATATCTTTGAACCAGAAAATCGTAGAGACTTCCGGGTTGACTTTATTCACTCAGAATGAAAAGGAGGCTTGATAAGGATCACCCTGGAAACTGCCTAGCAACCAGATTGGGTTACCGTAGCAACCAAGTAAAAAATAATATATCTATCTATCTGTCTGTCTATCTATCTATCTATCTATCTTTCTGAGGGTCAATATCTATCTATCTATCTATCTATCTATCTATCTGTGGGTCATACTCTATCTATCTATCTATCTATCTATCTATCTATCTATCTATCTATCTATCTAAGGGTCAATGACTATCTATCTATCTATATATCTATCTATCTGAGGGTCAATATCTATCTATCTATATATCTGAGGATCAATATCTATCTATCTATCTATTTATCTATCTGAGGGTCAATAACTATCTATCTATCTATCTGTGGGTCATACTCTATCTATCTATCTATCTATCTAAGGGTCAATGACTATCTATCTATCTATATATCTGAGGATCAATATCTATCTATCTATCTATCTGAGGATCAATAGCTATCTATCTATCTATCTATCTATCTATCTATCTATCTATCTATCTATCTGAGGGTCAATAACTATCTATCTATCTATCTATCTATCTATCTATCTGATGGTCAATATCTATCTATCTATCTATCTGATGGTCAATATCTATCTATCTATCTATCTATCTTTTTATCTGTGGGTCATACTCTATCTATCTATCTATCTATCTATCTGAGGGTCAATATCTATCTATCTATCTATCTAATCTATTTGATAGACTGAATGGTTTTATAATCTCTAAACTTTGAACTTTGAAAACTACTACTTATAATTACATCAAACTAAAAACCTTAAATCTTCAAACTTTTACAACTACTTCAAACTTTATGCTAGGCTTTCTCAAGCCAACCTAAAGTTTGTACTCAAACTTTTTAATCTAGTTATTATTATTATTCCATACAAAGTTTGGAGCGCTACTCCTCCCGCAGCTTTTGTCACAGACCCCTGAGTTAGGCATCAAATCGTGCGGCTCATTGAGGAGAGGTGTGCTATATCTCTTTTAAGCAATCGGGTGTACGATAGTCGAACAGTGGACGAAAACGCGGCCAAAAAAGTCCCATTGACTTTACATTGCGGAATGTTCAGAAATTTAAATCCCAACTGACATTTTCACACACACACACACACACACACACACACACACACACACACACACACACACACACACACAAAAGGGCCTGTCAGCCCTGCGTCTCTCCCTCGCTCTCTCTCTCTCCCTCAGAGGATTTATATTATCAAGCAGCCAATAAGTAATGACATACAATTAAAAGACAAGTGGGTGGACTCATTTGATGTGGCCTAGCAAGCAGTTGTGGAGCATGACATGAGTTTTGGGGTAAGATTTAACCCTGAGGTTTAGCCACGCCCTAGCAACAATTTAGAGCACCCTAGCAACCAGATTTATTGATTTCAATTACAGTAAGATATCTTCGGATCAGAATGTCCTAGAGACATGATAGTTGCTTTCTTTTAATTGGGTGAGTAATCAGTCTTCAAGTATCATCATGGGAACAATTTAGCCACACGCTAGCAATGATTTAAGGCACCCTAGCAACATAACGCCATTGACATCCATTCAAAATCACTAAGATGTGTATCTCAGGATCAGAATGTCATAGAGACTTCCGGGTTGATTTATTTCACTCAGGATGGAAAGTAGACTTGACAAGTAACACCCTGGTAGCTACCTAGCAACCAGATGGGTTTACCCTAGCAACCAAGTAACAAATCACATATTTCTGCACTAGAAAATCATAGAGAATTCGGGGTTGACTTATTTCACTCAGGATGACAAGGAGCATTGTTGGCTGTCACCTTGGAACTGCCTAGCAACCATATGGGGTTACCCTAACAACCAAGTAACAAATCACATATCTATGCACTAGAAAATCATAGAGACTTCCGGGTTGACTTATTTCACTCAGGATGGCAAGGAGTATTGTTGGATGTCACCTTGGTTTCTGCCTAGCAACCAGATGGGGTTACCCTAGCAACCAAGCAACAAAGCACATATCACTTCACCAGAAAATCGTAGAGACTTCTGGGTTGACTTATTTCACTCAGGAAGGAAAGTAGCCTTGATAAGTATCTCCCTGGTAACTCCCTACCAACTACAACGGGTTACCCTAGCAACTAAGCTACAAATCAAATATCTCTTCACCAGAATATCGTAGAGACATCCGGGTTGAATTTTTTCACTCAGAAAGTCAAGTAGCCATGATAAGTATCACCCTGGTAACTGCTTAGCAACCATATAGGGTTACCCTAGCAACCAAGTAACAAATCACATATCTTTGAACCAGAACATCGTAGAGAATTAGTGGTTGACATATTTCACTAAGGATTGCAAGGAGCCTTATGAGTATCACTTTGGTAACTGCCTAGCAACCAGATGGGGTTACACTAGCAACCAAGTAACAAATCGCATATCTTTGCACTACAAAATCGTAGAGACTTCCGAGTTGACTTATTTCACTCAAGATGGCAAGGAGCATTGTTGGATGTTACTTTGGTAACTGCCTATCAACCAGATGGGGTTAGCCTAGCAACCAAGTAACAAATCACATATCTCTTCACAAGAAAATCACAGAGACGTCCGGGTTGACTTATTTCACTCAGGATGGCAAGTAGCATTGTTGGCTGTCACCTTGGTAACTGCCTAGCAACCAGATGTGGTTACCCTAGCAACCAAGTAACAAATCACATATCTCTGCACCAGAAAATCGTAGAGACTTCCGGGTTGACTTATTTCACTCAGGATGGCAAGGATTATTGTTGGCAGTCACCTTGGTAAATTCCTAGCAACCAGATGGGGGTTACCCTAGCAACCAAGTAACAAATCACATATCTCTGTACTAGAAAATCATAGAGACTTCCGGGTTGACTTATTTCACTCAGGATGGCAAGGAACATTGGTGGCTGTCACCTTGGTAACTGCCTATCCACCAGATGGGTTACCCTAGTAACCATGGAACATTACCAAGATCTCTGCACCAGAACATCCTACTGTCATGGGGTTGGCCTCTTTCAACTTTGGGCAGCAGGTGAGACATTGTGGAAAGAAATTTTGCCACGGCAAGCACCACTCACATTTTCTTCAGGAAATGTACCTATCTAGTCATTATTATTCTTTTGAGACTAAAGTTTTTCAATCTAACTCCTCCTAGAGCTTTTAAGCTACATGCACCAAACTCGGCACAGACCTTCAGACTAATCCTGATTAGTGTGGCTATATCTTTTCTAAGCGATCGGGTGTACGATGTTCGCACAGCGGACGAAAAAGCGGCCAAAAAAATCCCATTGACTTAACATTGTGGAATGTTCAGAAATTTAAATCCCAACTGACGTTTTCACACACACACAGACAAAAAAGGGCTTGACAGCTCTGCGTCTCTCCCTATCTCTCTCTCCCTCAGAGGATTTATATTATCAAGCAGCCAATAAGTAATGACCTAATATCTTCATAGCCAAAGTAAAGTAGACTTCCGGGTTAACTTTATTCACTCAGAATGGAAAGTAGGCTTGATAAGTATCACCCTGGAAACTGCATAGCAACCAGACAGGGTTGCCCTAGCAACCAAGTAACAATTCACATATCTTAGAACCAGAACATCGTAGAGACTTCCGGGTTGACTTATTTAACACAGGATGGCAAGTAGTCTTTTGAGTATCACCTTGGTAAATGCCTAGCAACCAGATTGGGTTACCCTAGCAACCAAGTAACAAATCATATTTCTGCTCCAGAAAATCGTAGAGACACCTGGGTTGACTTAATTCACTCAGGATGGAAAGGAGGCTTGAAAAGTATCACCCTGGTAACTGCCTAGCAACCAGATATGGTTACCCTAGCAACCAAGTAACAAATCACATATCTCTGTAATAGAAAATTGTAGTGACTTCCAGGTTAACTTTATTCACTCAGAATGGAAAGGAGGCTTGATAAGTATCACCCTGGAAACTGCATAGCAACCAGACAGGGTTACCCTAGCAACCAAGTAACAAATCACATATCTTAGAACCAGAACATCGTAGAGACTTCCGGGTTGAATTATTTTACTCAGGATTACAAGGTGTCTTTTGAGTTTCACCATAGTACCTGCCTAGCAACCAGATGGGGTTTCCCTAGCAACCAAGTAACAAATCATATATTCATGACTTATTTCACTCAGGATAGCAAGGAGTCTTGAAAAGTATCACTCTGGTAACTGCCTAGCAATGACATTGGCTTACCCTAGCAACCAAGTAACAAATCACATAACTCTGCACCAGAACATCGTAGAGACTTCTGGGATGAATTATTTCACTCAGGACATCAAACTAAAAACCTTCAGTCTTCAAACTTTTACAACTACTTCAAACTTTCATGCTAGGGTTTCTCAAGCCAACCTAAAGTTTGTACTCAAACTTTTTAATCTAGTTAATTATTAAGTTACTGCGTTCAGTAAGCCCTTAGGTTGCTAGACAGCGGACCATTCATCCTGTTAGATCTTCATGTAAGGTGATCTTGTTCATGTAAGATCATCATTAGATAATTTTTGGCCTCAGTGGTTGCACTTTGGAAATTAAAAACAGTAATTTGCAAGTTTGTGCAATTCGTGAAAATATAAAATCAATACCAGCTGCGTGGCAAATAGGTCTTATATAGCAGACGCAATAACACTGACGCCGATTCCTGAAATATGCTATTCATGCCATGTTCTTTATGTTGGAACCTCCAAAACAAACTTGGAACAGTTAAGCTGAATTATTTTATTGCTATTTTGTACAAATCAAATTCACATTGGCCTACTTATTAACATTACAAAACAAAACTGTTATTCCATTAATAATTTGTACACAGAAATCGAACAATGCGACAAACTCTCCCATTACAATGACTGCTGTCACTCACTGCAGGTTTACACTGTTTTAGATCTGCATTTCGACGCAGCTCAGTGACGCTCCGCCCAATGTTCTGCACTCTCACTAATGCTCTCATTAAAAACAAAGCTTTCTAATCAGCATAATAAATCAATTATTTACACTGTGTCTGTGCCTTGATTTGAACAGGATAGTTTTAGTTTTGTCGTGTTGCTCATTTGCAGTGTATTTAACATCTACGTTCAAAGCGAGCTGTGCAATATGAAATGAATCCAAAATAATTACAAAGTTATTTTCTCTCTTGTTCTACAGCTTCTTTTCAAGTGTCAGGGGATGTTGTTTCAGTATTAATTTTCGTGTGCAGCGCGAAAAGAGCAAGAACATAAAGCAAGCATCTGGGCATTCAGATGGTTTAAAACTTGCGCGTTAGGATCAGTTGTCATTAGCTCTGATTGGCCATTGACGTTTCATTGCTCAACGGATATGTTAGTGATTGGTTAGAATACTCAACCACTGCAAAAACATGTTGTAAATAGAAACCATTGATGCAATAGGAGCAGACTTAAATTGAATGCATCGATTTTCATGTTTTTCGATTAATTGTGCAGTCCTACATCGTAACCTTTAATCAAAATGTAATATCTCGATCTTCCAGTGACGTATGTAGGTCTTCTCCAATCATTTAGTTTGCTTTAACCCTGCCCCTTTCTTATAAATACCACAACCTTGAGTTGAACGAAGCGCCAGTCGCATATTGGTGAAGATGGCAAGGTGTATTTTCATCTGTTTTCCTTCAAGACTGTCGTTACCAAACTTTCTTGGTTACGGGTCAGCTGGCTTGAATTTACATTTTGAATGAAGAGAAATAATGTCTAATTTGCGGATGTGTTAGAGACATATCATGTCTGAATTGCTGAGGTGATCACAAATGAATACAACAGATCTGATGCCTCTGGAATTTTATTTATATTTTTGAATGCAGTTATCTTGGGTTAGTGAGTAAGTGTTTTTTTTTTCCTCTTCGTAAGCAAAGACCACAATGTGCTGGTGTTTATGTTGTCAACTTTATCATAATTGTGTTGATCGCTGCTCAATTTCACGGATAACCGGCTCTGACTCGAGCAGCATGGTGGTAGGGGTGTGTGTCCACTGCAAAAACACATTCAGATATTCCTCTGTCCCGCTATGCAATGCCAATATTTTCACAATCCAATCAACAACCAATTGATAAACTCAAATCCTTGCCCCACATTTTTTTCTTGTCGATAAGTTTCAATTTGAAATATTTCACAATACGGAAGTAAAATCGGTCACAACTTCCATTTCATACTGACTTCAAAGGGATAGTTCACCTAAAAAATTTAAATTTTCATCGTTTACTCGCCCTCATAGCTGTAGCATGAGCCTCCTGCACAACGAGCCACGTGATAAGATGCGAGGATTGAAGGTCTCCGAAGCGGAGGCAACTGAGACTTGTCCTCCACTACCCAGATTGAGGTGAGTAACCGCGCCACCACGAGGACCTACCAAGTAGTGGGAATTGGGCATTCCAAATTGGGAGAAAAGGGGACTTTGAAAAAAAAAAAAAAGATCTTCTGAGATGGCATAAGGGTGATTTAAATGATAAAAGAATTTTCATTTTTGGGTGAAGTGTAGGAAAAGTTCTTGTTTGTATTTTATGTCTCAGTTTGGGCTGTGCTTTTTTCAAATTTTTTCAAATTTCTGCTTTTTCAGGAGTCAGCTGCAAACCGCAAACGTTTTCTTGAGGCGGAATACAGACAGATCAGAGAAATGTTTGACAGAGATGAAAAAGAGGCCATGCTTGCCATTGATAAGGAACAGCACAAAGGTCAGAGCAAACTGGCCCAAACTGGCCTCCCTGATGAAGAAATTTTATGAGAACGTTGAGAAGATGAATAAAACCAAATCTGAGATCAACAGTCTGCTGGACCAGTCACAGTCAATCGCCTTCTTAAAAGGTGATTTAGAGTACAGTAAATGGAAAGAGATTCTATTGAATGTGATTTTATTGCATCCATCCAGATAGTTCTGGCTCGTTCCGGTAATTATAATTTTTTTACTTTATTTTTATAATTGATATATGACCCAACCTAGTGTAAGAAATAAAGTCTGAGAGAGTGTTGGAGTAGGATCTCTTAGGAAGAGCAAAAGCCAATTTAATTCAAGATCTCATACTTGGATCAGTTTTACATGTAACCTAATTGTTTTTTTTTGTTTTGTTTTTGTCACTGATGCAGCTCGTACATTGTTTATTTGTACTCTTGACTTTCCTGTTTCTGATGCAGGCTTCTGTAGATTTGCCCTCAGTGGTAAATTTTGAGCCCTATAACCCTCGCATATGTGTGGACTCAAAAGAGGTGATAGCTTACCACTCTGCAGTTGCACTGAAGGAATGGATCACCAAATTACTAAGTCAACCATCAGAGAACCGAATCTCTGTACTTAAACCAGGTGTGTTAGCATGGGAGCTTGTGTACATTGTCGTGCAGCATGTTTTAGCCGTTTTGAATATTTGCAGTCGTTACAGAATACAGCAACACCACTCATAGTTGCATGCATTGGGTCTGACATACAGATGTTTTTACAGAGTTTGAGAAAGCGTTTCCTGTCTCTGGTGAGATTGTCTTTTGAAGTCATTATTGTGGAAATTATGATTGGATTATGAGGTTTGAGCTATTGAAGTTTTCCTTGCATAATATAAATGCATGCAGGTGGCGTGAACTACTCCTCTAATATCCCAGGAACTGGTGAGAATACTGCAACCCTGCCAAGTTGTAATGCCAATGCACTTAAAGCAATAAGTTATGCCTATGTTTGTAGTAGTATGGAGTTTTGGGATCCATCCATCCAATTACATTTTCTCTCAATATCTTTCAGTCTCTTTTCCACCCACACATTTGAGGTCTCCCAGTCCTGGAGCCCCTCTAAAAACCAGAGATTCAGGAGCAAAAAAGAAGAATCTGCCCCGTAAGTCATGAAGCACTGTTTTTAAACCATCAACAACAACATTAATTAAAAAATAATATGTTCATATGTTTGTAATTTATCATTATAATTATTATTTTTTGTTGTTGTTGTTTATTTGTACTGGGACAGTTCACAAAAAAAATATTGTAACAGCATTAGCCAAAAAGTTTACTTTATTTTTTTTTATTTATAAATTAGAAAATATAAAGAACACAGAAATGAACACCATCAGGACCAATAGGGTACATATCTTCTTTGGATATGCATGTAAAGAAGATCATTTTCATGGGCAAGGAAGAGGCGAGAAACTGGCTTGTCAATATAAATAATAATTTAATGAAGAACTTAAAACAAACACATAGGACAACAGACATGTCTGCTGATTAAGCTCTCTCTCTCGATCGCCGTCTGCGAGTGGCCTTTATCCCTCTTGACGGCTCAATTAGCCTGATAGGGGACCGGCGTGCGTAATCACGTGCCGGTCCCGCCCTCCACCGTGCCACATTCCTCCCCCGTTCTTTCAGGCTGGGGACCCCCGGCCTGATGTACATCCCCTGGGGGGGGGGGGGGGGGGGGGGTGTCTCCCGCGCGGTCTGCCGGCAGGTCATCCCCATCAACCTGGACGAGGGAGGGGGCAAGGGGAGGGAAACAAAAAAACCAACAATTAAAAATGGGGGGGGAGGGTTCCTGCACTGGGCAGTACCTCCCCTCCCACAAACACCATAATTTAAAAAAAGAGGGAAAAGGCCAACGCAGAGCGGTATCGAGAGAGAGGAGAGAGAGATTAAAGGAAAGGAAAAAAAAAAAAAAAACGTACTCGCCGGTTCTCTGATACGCCGTAGCTCGTTCCTCAGCCACTTCTCCACCCTCTTCAGGACAACAGCCGCGCCTCTCCGGGCAGATCGGAGGCAGTCCTCAGCCCCTGGCGGACGGAACGCCCCACCGCGTTCCCGGGGTGTCGAAGGGGCCTCCCCCCGCCCCTGGCAGCGGTTCTCCCGCTCCAGGCGGTCGGCGGCGGCGAGCCCCTCCCCGCACGCGGTCGGCAGTCTCCAAACCCGCCGCGTTCCAGCGGCTAGTAGGGGACTCCCCCGCCCCTGGCAGTGGCCCTAACCGCTCCAGGCAGTCGGCCAGGAGCCCCTCCTCCCCTCGCGGTCGGAGGCCGTTCCTCCGCGTCCAGGTGGCTGGGCTCCTCCGTCCCCCGGCAGATGGCCATGGCTGCTCCATTGAGAAGTGGCGGGAACTCCGCTACGGCGTATCCCTCTTCCTTCCCGGGCTTTCGGCACCAATGTAAAGAAGATCATTTTCATGGGCAAGGAAGAGGCGAGAAATCGGCTTGTCAATATAAATAATAATTTAATGAAGAACTTAAAACAAACACATAGGACAACAGACATGTCTGCTGATTAAGCTCTCTCTCTCGATCGCCGTCTGCGAGTGGCCTTTATCCCTCTTGACGGCTCAATTAGCCTGATACGGGACCGGGCGTGCGTAATCACGCGCCGGTCCCGCCCTCCACCGTGCCACATTGCATTAGCGAAATATTAGGTATGAGTTTAGATGTGTAATTGGAATCTCACCAACAAACAAAGGGCCTCATCTGGGCTGTATAAAAATAAACTTGTAGGCAAGGCACAGATCTTCCTCCTTTTTCTTTTGATAATTATAAAGTTTTAAATCTAACTCTTGTTTTTTTGCTGTTCCAAATGTAATTTAAGGATTTTTTCCTTAAGCCAAGGTGACCCAAACAAACATCTTATTTGACACTCAGGTTTATCAAAAAAAATAGTAATATATTAATACAAATAAATAAACCTAAGATACCAATAAACACAAGTAATGAACATACAACAAAAATTAATTCCCACTCAAATATTAATAGTCAACCAACACTCCATAAACCTCAACAAAACCCAAGCTTCTTCATGCAGAATCATGCAAATTAAAGAAACGAAATCAAAAAGCACATCAAATATATAACACAGGTTTACCAGAACACCTACTCCAAACCAAAGGAATTCCACAGCAAACATAAACCCCATACAAATGAAAAGTTTTCATTGTCATATCAAGCATCGAGAGTGTGGAAGTTGGCTGGCAACACGAGGCTGGGAAGGTATAGACTGAAAACAAACAAAAACATCAAACACCCCACAAGCCAGTCCTGTTTACAACAACCATTAAAGATACTAGTGCTGGAGGCACACAGCGCACACATACAAGGACGGGCCGGCGAGGAAATTGAACAAACAAAAAACATAAGAACAGCGATCAACTTAAACCTAAAAAGAAAAACCACCATAAACAAAAACACCATTAACAATACACTTTTTACATAACCACAACTCCATTTTTATTCAATTAAAATACTAAAAAAAAAACGCTCAAATATATCAGTTATATAAAAAAAACTCTATGATTACCTGAAACACAGCTATCTCCATATTTAACTGCCAAGATGAAATGAGATCGGTCATGACCATGTGTTTGCATCTGCATTTAAAGCACAATATCCTAATTTAGTGAAACAATGCTACATACTGTGAAACCAGAGATAAAACAATAGATATTTAGCCTACCTGCTCACCCAGATCATGTCCATGCAAAAGCAAACAATGAAGTGCTATCTGACAGCACGCTTCAATGCATAAAAGCGGACCCCATCTCAATGTCTCCTTTCGGGCGCCTGCTTAAAAACCCTCTCATTGCCTACCTGGCCAAGCCCTTTACTGGTAACCACCTCACCAGCTACATTCATAATCTAGATAGTATTCTATTCAAATCACAAAACTGTTTCTGTAGAATTTCAACAGGTAAAGACTGAAATAAAAATAGGAAGCACGGCACTATATTAGTTTCTATCCGATTACACATATCTAATGGAAATAATACCCACCTAGTCAAATCTGATTTTATTGCCTTGGTAATGTGCCCGTAATTACTTTCATAGAGTAAAGATATATCTCGCTGTATGATACTTCATGTTTAGTGACATAATCTGAGTTTTTTGTATGTTCAGTGAGTTACCTGAAAGAGCCCCAAAAGCTTCCAAGGTGGACATTCAATTTGGTATACTACTTTCAGGGTTACTCAAATATAACAGAATGTCATCAGCGTAAAGGCTGATCCAGTGTTTCCCCTAGGATTTTTTTCAGCAGCAGTGCTGTTGTGCACGTGTCTGCAAGCCCGCAACACCGGACTCGTATTACCGGGTGTTGGTAAAAGAATAGAGAACAGGGGTGCAAAACTCAGGGTTTATTTGTGCCCTCAAAGGGCCTTTTGAAAATATGGTACCAGCACCTGCTTTTGTAGCACCCATGCAAATAATATTACATGTTATGTGCATTGAAATGCACATTTGACAGTACAGCACTGATTTTGAGGTTAGGATGCAATTGAAAATGATGATTTTAACAACACTTGCAAAAATGTGCAAAAAAATAACACTTGCAGGGTGGGGCTTTCCATATGAATAGCATACGCTACGGTGAAGCAAGTTGTATCAGGAGAAGCCAGGTGTAGCTACGTGTCGGTATTTTCCAAGTCATGTTCTGTTTTCAGATGTAAAGTTGCGAAAGGACAAATGGTGAGCCTTCATGTATTAACAAAGGATCTGAAAATCGTAGATAAATGTGTTCAGTTTATTTGGAGAAATCGTAATGTCTCAGCAAAACTTCCAGAGAAAACGTCTCGGTTACTGTTGTAACCTCCGTTCCCCGAGGGAGGGAACGAGACGTAGTGTCGAAGGAAGTGACACAAGGGGTCTTCTCGGACGCCGAATCGTACCTCTGAACCTGAGAAAAGGCCAATGTCAAGTTGGCAGTCAGAATTTGCATGCCCCGCCCCGGACATACGGGAACCGGGGCAGCGAATGCCAGTCAGGATTTTGCACTGAGGAGCCGAAGGATGAAGCACGGCCATTTACAGTGCTAGGTCTAGTGCCGTGGCAGGAGGGACACTACGTCTCGTTCCCTCCCTCGGGGAATGGAGGTTACAACAGTAACCGAGACGTTCCCCTTCTGTCACTCTCTCGACCCAGTGTCGAAGGAAGTGACACAAGGGGTCCATATAAAAACGCCATGCACTGACCATGTGACGTGACTGTCGGAGCAGGGGTAAAGCAGGCTATTGCGTGTTAGAGGCACCTGAACCGAATGCACGTCGCCCTCCCCAACGCCCCCTCAAAGAGTTTTAGCATATCCACCTTAGGTTTTCCCGCACCCCTGGGGGAAAAAGGTATTACATGCTAGCATGGGAGCAAGCCCAACAGCCGCGGCCTTCTCTCTCACTATGTCTCTCACATAGGATGTAGAGCGGCTGGGGCCTAACCTATGTCGGGGAAGGCGGTCATTCCCCGGGGGGGAGCAGGAGAGCCTGGGCGGTGCTGAGAGAAGACTCGAAGCATTAACCCTGCTCCACGCACCCAGCAGGGGGCAGCTTAGAGACTGAGGAAGAGGCCTAAGGAGGCGTCTTCAAAACTCGTCGGCGCCGGTGTGCCGGGCGCTGAGGCAGGACCGGAGGCAAGGTAGCTGTCCGGCCTGCAGATTTCCTATTCTTTCAGGAGGGGAAGACCCTGCAGAGGCCATACCCTGCCCAGTCAGGGGGAGGTAATGTATGGCAAATACACCACAAGGGTTGTGAAGCCGGACATGGGAGACGGCGCGGTGGTAGGTCCAGCCTAATGAAGGGGGGACTCTACAGACACGGGGCCGAGGCAGCGGGGCTGCCTGAGGGAAACGCGGGTCCGCCGAGAGGGGGACCGTACCACGGAGAATACATCACGGGGAGTTAGCCTGAAGAGGGAACTATGCCCGTGGAGCCCGACCCCAGTACAGAGCCCTAAGACTCGTACTGGGTCTGGCCGCGAGTTGCTCTGCTGAATTTGCGGGCCAGAAGGCTAGGGAGGATAAAGCATCCAGGCAGCGACACTCAGTGGCTGACCTGGGACAGAAGGCGCACTGGATCACATTGGTGAAGGGCGCAAGATGCAAGCGGAACACCCGGTCGGTTGTGCCGCGTTACCAAGTTCTACTGGCTCGGACCTGACAAAACACGGGATGAGACCGACTCAACCCTTAGATTGTAATATCTGGCAAAGGTACTGGGTGATGCCCAGCCCGCTGCTCTGCAGATGTCTGCTAGGGAGGTGCCGTGGCTTAGTGCCCACGAGGACGCCACACTTCTACTGGAGTGTGCTCGGACCTGCAGGGGGGCGGGCACGCCCTGGGCGTGATAGGCTAAGGCAATAGCATCAACGACCCAGTGGGCTAGCCTCTGTTTGGAGACGGTGTTCCCTTTCTGCCGTCTGCCAAAGCAGACAAAGTGCTGCTCAGAGTATCTAAAGCTCTGCGTGTGGTCCACATAGGTAAGCAAAGCACGTACCGGACACAGCAACGAAAGGGCTGGGTCTGCCTCCTCCCAAGGCAGTGCTTGCAGGTTCACGACCTGGTCCCTGAAAGGGGTCGTGGGAACCTAGGGCACGTAGCCCGGTCGGGGTCTCAGGATAACGTGAGAAAGTGCCGGACCGAACTCCAGGCAAGAGTCGCTGACAGAGAATGCTTGCAGATCTCCTACCCTCTTGATTGAGGCTAACGCGATCAGGAGGGCCGTCTTCAAGGAGAGGGCCTTGAGCTTGACTGAATCATGCGGCTCAAATGGGGGTCTCTGAAGACCCGAGAGGACCACTGAGAGATCCCAAGAGGGAACCAGGTTAGGCCGGGGAGGATGTAGTCTCCGGGCGCCTTTCAGGAACCTGATAATCAACTCAGGCTTACCAAGGGACTTGCCATCTACTGCATCGTGGTGGGCTGCGATAGCAGCTACATACACCTTCAAGGTGGAGGGGGACAGCCTCCCCACCAGTCTCTCCTGCAGGAATAGAAGCACTGACCGAACTGCGCATCTCTGTGGGTCTTCGGCTCGGGAAGAACACCAATTCGTGAACAAATGCCACTTTAGTGTGTAGAGTTGCCTGGTTGAGGGAGCTCTGGCTTGATTGATCATATCTACGACAGCAGGTGGTAGATTTACAAGATCTTCCGCGTCCCATCCAGGGGCCAGACATGGAGATTCCAGAGGTCTGGGCGCGGATGCCAGAGGGTGCCCCGTCCCTGAGAAAGAAGGTCCTTCCTCAGGGGGATTTTCCAGGGAGGGGCTGTCATGAGGAGCATGAGTTCCGAAAACCAGGTGCGGGTGGGCCAGTAAGGGGCCACCAAGGCAACCTGTTCCTCGTCCTCCCTGATCTTGCACAGCACCGATGCAAGAAGGCTCACTGGGGGAAATGCATACTGTGTGCCAGCGCATCTGTCCTGAGGGGAGCATCCGTCAGGGAATACCAGAGCGGGCAATGGGAGTTGTCCTGGGAGGCAAAGAGGTCTACTTGTGCCTTGCCGAATCGGTCCCAAATGAGCTGGACCACCTGGGGGTGGAGCCTCCACTCTCCGCTGGGTGAAAACCTGTCGCTACAGCACGTCCGCAGTCGTGTTGCCAGGGATATGAGTGGCGAGCAGCGACCTGAGTCGCGGCTGACTCCAGAGGAGGAGATGGCGGGCGAGTTGTGACATATGACGAGAGCGCACACCGCCCTGGCGATTTATGTACGCTACCGTCGCGGTGCTGTCTGAGCGAATCAGAACATGCTTGCCTTGGATTAGTGGAATAAACCTCCGTAGAGTAAGAATAACAGCCATCAACTCTAGGCAATTGATGTGCCAACGTTGCCGGGGACTTTTCCAGGTGCCAGCGGCAGCATGCCCATTGCACACGGCGCCCCAACCCAGTCGAGAGGCGTCTGTGGTTACCACAACACGTCTGGACACCTGCTGCAAGGGAACTCTGGCCCGTAGGAAGCAGAGGTCTGTCCATGGGCTGAAAGTTTGATGGCAGGCAAGGGTGATTGACACGATGCGTGCTGTGGCGCCATGCCCATCTCGGGACTCGGGTCTGTAGCCAGTGCTGTAGCGGTCTCATTTGCATCAACCCGAGCAGCGCGACCGCGGCTGAGGATGCCATATACCCCAGGAGCCTCTGGAATTGTTTTAGAGGACCGCTGTGCCAGGCTTGAAGTGAGCGAGGCACCTGAGCACTGACTGGGCGCGCTCGTTGGTGAGATGCGCTGTCATTGAGACCGAGTCTAACTCCATACCGAGAAAAGAGATGCTCTGAACCGGGATGAGCTTGCTCTTTTTCCAGTTGACCTGAAGCCCTAGACGGCTGAGGTGCCTGAGCACCTGGTCCCTGTGAGCACACAGTAACTCGAGAGTGGGCCAGAATGAGCCAGTCGTCGAGATAGTGGAGTATGCGGATGCCCACTTCCCTTAGGGGGGCAAGAGCGGCCTCTGCGACCTTGGTGAAGACGCGAGGGGACAGGGACAGGCCGAAGGGAGGACCTTGTACTGATACGTCTGGCCGTCTAACGCGAACCGTAGGAAGGGTCGGTGTCGCGACAAAATAGAGACGTGGAAGTACGCGTCCTTCAGGTCTACCGCCGCGAACCAATCTAGCTGTCGAACGCAGGTGAGAATCTGCTTCTGCGTGAGCATTTTGAACGGGAGTCTGAGCAGGGCCTCGAGAACTTGAGAACTCGCAAGTCCAAGATTGGTCGCAACCCGACACTTTTTCTGGGTACGATGAAGTAAGGGCTGTATAGACCCTTCTTCATCTTGGCTGGAGGGATGGGCTCTATCGCGTCCTTGAGGAGCAGTGTAAAAATCTCTGCTCGTAAGGCACTGGCTTGTTGGCCGCGCACTAGAGTGGAGCAAATACCGCTGAAACGAGGCGGGAGCCGGGTGAACTGAATCGCAGAGCCGAGTCGGATGGTCCTGGCCAACCAGCGCAACGGGTTGGGAAGCGATAACCACGCGTCCAAACTCCATGCGAGGGGAACTAAGGGGACGATCACATTTGACGTACCGGGCGGGGCTTCGCGGTGGGGGGAGCAGGTAATAATGCGTCGGGAGGCAAAAGAGTGTCCTGAGGCTGAGGTGCTGAGAAAAGACTCAAAGCACTTACCTTACTCCGCACACCCGGCAGGGGGCGGATTAGAGACTGAGGAAGAGGTCCCGAGAGGGCGTCTTCGAAACTCGTCAGCGCTGGCCTGCTGGGGTTGGACAGTCGCGGGGCCGGAGGCGAGAGAGCAAAAACTGGAAAACCGGGACTGGAGAGATGTAGGGCCGGGGTGCCGTGAGAACGGCACACACCGGCTGAATGACCCAGGGAGTGAGGGAATCGCTCTGTAGGTACCGCAGCCCGAAGGCGGTGCGGCAGGTGAAAACAAGGATTCTCTTCCCGGCCCTCCACCGGGGGACGGAGTGGTCTTCTCCAGAGCGAACATCCATCTCCAGAGCGAACATCCGACTGCCTGGGCTGTCCATCTCAGGAGCGCTTCGGAGCATTTCTGGTCCGAGAGGGGGTCATGGAGACGGGGGGCGTACGCCGCCTGCGAGGTGCTCGACACTGGGGCTGAGAGCTGGGCCCAGGTTGCGGAGCTACCTGTTGTTGCTTTCTCGTCGCAGGGGGGGACGCCCTCGGCGAGCAGGCGGGGCCCGGGCACGCTGACTGGGTGGCGCCACGGCATGATGTGAGAAACTGTCCCCAACTGCTTCCTCACCACCGAGAACTGCTGGGCAAAGTCGTTGATGGTGTCGCCGAAGAGGCCGAGCTGACAGGAGGGGGCGTTGAGAAATCGTGACTTGTCAACGCCATGCATCTCGACCGTGTTCAGCCAGAGGTGGCGCTCCTGGACCACGGGTGTGGCCATCGTCCACCCGAGTGCCGTGACATTCGTAGCTCTGAGAGCGAGGTTGGAGCAGAGCGCAGTTACTGTAGCACATCGGGGTTGGTGCTACCCAAGTGCAGATCTTTGAGTGCCTTGGCTTAGTGAATTTGCAGGAGAGCCATGTAGACTTTTGAGGTCAGTGATGACGTCATTCTACGGCTCTGGAGAGTAGTACCGTTCAGTCCCGCCAGGTGGTGGTGTTCCGCCATCCAGGGTAGTGAGAGCGGACAAGCGGAGGGCGGTTCTGTCCACGTTGGCTCGTCATGCACTTCCGGAAACGACGGAACCAAGGGGGGGCGTGGCTATAAGTGGCGCCGTGACCCGAGGAACCGATCAAGCAGCCGAGGGGGGAGGGGGGAGATCTCCAGTCCAGCCTCGCGCTCGCGGCGGCCCGGGAAAGCATAGCGGACATCTGCAAATCAGCCTCAGACTGGGCGAGCAGACCCAGAGGTGGCAGCCCAGGCGAGCCATCAGCATCAGACGCCGCTGTGACGCTCTCCGATGCAGCGGCGATGTCGTCATCCAATTCCGGGAGCTCAAGGGAAAATGCCGGCTGGCCGAGAAGCGAGCCGCACTCTTCCCGAGCTCAGACGGAAGCAAACAAGCATGCTGGGGGGGGAGGGGGGGTGGTTTGTGGGGATTTACCCGGCGAAACCGAGCCCGTGGTCATCCCCAAATCGCCTTCATCGCCAGCCGGGTCGACCTCAATCCCGTGGGAAGAAGGAACGACGCGGGGGGCGGCTGAAGTGGCTTTCTCTCATGACAAAAGAAAGCGTGATCGCAATGTTGCCATGGTTATGTTCTCGCACTGAGAACATGAACCATTCATAAAACACTGCCTGCGTGTGATCGCAGCCCAGGCACGCGAGGCAGCTCTTATGACCGTCAGAAGTGGAGAGAATTCAACCGCATCCAGGAACTACACAGAGGCAGAAAGACATCTTTAAAAAGACGCGTCCTGAAAAGGACGTTCAACGCCTGCTGTGTATTACTCTTTTATGAGTGGGAACTCAAACTCTTTTAGAGAAAATATACTCTTTTAGGAGGAGAACACTCTTTCAAACAGAAAGAAGCGCTGTCGAAGCGCCCAGGGGCGTAAACTGCACAGCGTGCAGAGAGAGAGACGCCAGCTGGAAATGTGCCGTGCGGATCCAACAGCAATGCTTCTCGCTGGTAGAGGTGAGTGAAACAGGTGTGTGTTTCAGCTGCTTGCGGTACAACCATTCGGCTCCGAAGAAAAATTCTGACTGGCATTCGCTGCCCCGGTTCCCCTTATACCCGTATGTCCGGGGCGGGGCATGCAAATTCTGTCTTCCAACTTGACATTGGCCTTTTCTCAGGTTCAGAGGTACGATTCGGCGTCCGAGAAGACCCCTTGTGTCACTTCCTTCGACACTTCGTCGAGAGAGTGACAGAAGGGGAACTCTTTTTCTAGAGAACTGTTGAAAATTTTACCCAAAACGGATGGGTTTTGCCACTAAACTTACATTGAAGCCCATTGCGTTTCCATCAATTTATTCTGGGGATACAGCAAGCCATGCAGGGGTGAATGGAGATGGAGGTGGGGGCTAATTTGCATATTCATAGATCTCATACTAAATGAGGCAAAGGTGTAGAGTTATATCTAAGCCATTTTAAGTCATGAAGGGATTATTTTCATGAAGAAAAAAAAATCGTTAAAATATGTCATTTTGATGAACAAAGATGTGTTTTTAGGGGTTAAACCTATGACTGGAGAGTGACTTAAAAATAGTCTGTGCGGTAAAATTGTGCCTAAATGATTTGCATGCGCAGAGTGAAGACATTTTTATTTGTATAGCGCTTTTCACAACACACATATTTTCAAAGCAGCTTCACAGAAATTTTTGCATTAAAAAAAATGGAACCATAATATCTAGAAAGTCTTAGTGATTATTGTCTTGCTTGATTGATTATGGTTGTAAATTGTGTATAATAATTAAATAATAATTTAGAGATGCACCGATTGCAATTTTCTTGGCCGATTCCGATTTCTGATTTTTTCCCAAGTATGACCTGCCGATACATATTTTTCCGATTCCGATTTTCTTTCTAAGAACTATTGACCGCATATACAAACAAAATCTACCTTTCTTCAAAGCAAAATGTAATTTTCATAATAAAATAAATTATTAAACACTACAATTTCCCCCAAACAAACTTACAGGATCTTCTCTGACTTCTGATATATAAAGTGCTCTGTGACTGGAAAGAGGTAGAAATAACAATTAACTGCAAATGAGTTGCTTTATATAACAAAACAGACGTCATTTTCCACTATTTTTATAAATGGACCTTTTTCTATTTTTTACTCGTCTAACAAAACAATTCCAAATATTACAAGCCTATGAACAAAACTGAAGTGTGCAATACGCTCAACATTGACATTAAGCTTATGTTAGATACCAAATATCAGAGGTAAAACTGATTGCTGCTTCGGGATCGGCTTGTAACCATACTTCGTCACTCACCCCCGTTTTTCCCGGGAGTCTCACGTATTTCACACCCATCTCCCACCCCCCTCCCGTTTTGTTATTTCTCCCGGGAAACTCCCGTAATTTGTATGGCCCAAACCACGTTACATGAATGATCACATCAATATATTATTCCAAGGTTGTCCAGTTGCCAGATCTTGTATGAAACGCATCCAACTCACACAATCGACGCACCATACAGATTTCTGCTCTGTTGAAATTTGCGCAGGCAGTAGACGCGTGAAGTTCTATGGAGAACGGCTGGTCATCCAGGGCCATGAATTCCATAATTTTCCTCGTAATTCCTTTGGTCTTTTCGCTTCTCATACCAAGGAAATATAGGAGAGGATGCTGAATTGTGGCTGGCTCTGAGCACTGGCTAGCTTTAGCCGCTTAACTTTTTTAGCTTCTTTTTTAAAAGCGGTATTTTCAGCTGGGTGAGGGTGTTTTAAATGTATAATTAGGTTTGTTGTTCTGAACGTTTTTTTTTAATGTTTTTTATGAACTTTAAGATTTATAACTAATGTCTTTGAAGTCCATCCTGTATTAACTGCAGAAGTTCACATAGATGCATTGTCCTTAGTTGGCTGATGAAGGCTTTTGTTGGCAATTAAATGGTAGTCTATGTATTCCATTTCAAGAGTGAAATCCATCAATAGACAAAGGTGATGCAGGCAGAGATCATTGAGGTGCATCGCAGTTAAACTGGCAGGTAATTTCGGTGAGGATCAGTGGGGTCCAGCATAAATCCAAGGTTCAGGCAGTGACATATGAAGTTTCCAATGTCTCACAGTTGGAGTTGGCATCAGTTCATCCTCTGATGTCCATCATAAAAGACTGAAGTGATGTCTGGCTAGCACCGTCTGTAGTTTGTCGTCATCACTCAGCAACACGTAGCAGTGGAGTCTGACACCTAGCAGGAACTGAGCTGGATCTGGCCGGCTCTGGTAACCTCCGGATATGAATGAACGTGATGGAATATAATGTGTCAGAAGATCATTTATGTATTGTGGAGCTAGACCATTTTAAAGCTTTGTATGTAGTTAACAGATTTTTTTAATTAATATGATATTGAACAGGTAGCCAATGTAACTGTTACAATTCCCTGTTGTCTGCCTTGTGTTTTTCCCCTGTCATCTCTCCCTCACTACATTTCCCAGAATTCACTGCCCTCATCACTGCCATCTGTCTGTCATTGTCTTCACCTGTTTACCGTTATCCTAGTGTATTTAAACCCTGTTGTTTTCTCCACCCAGTGTCGGTCGTTGTATGTTGTTTGCTAAGCTTTTATGTCTGTGTTCCAGCCCGAGTTCCTGTCTGACCCAGTCGTGGATGTTTCCCTTATTAATTACTTTTGTTTTCCCATCGTGGATGTTTTGTTTGTTCCTGTGTTTTAGTCGTTTGTCTCAGTTACTTTCAATAAAGCTGCACCTAGATCCCCACTCTTCGTCTGCCGCCTCTTCTTAACAGAACGACCGACCAACAATGGATCTAACAGCTTTCTTCATGGAGCTGGCCCAGGCAGATCTAACCATTCATGAGTTCACCCACTACTTCTCCAGCATAGCCAGTCTCACCGGCTGGGATGACAAGACCCTTAAGTCTGTGTATAGGACCGGTCTATCCAAACACCGATGGTGGGAGTTGCCGGAGATAGGAGATTACACCTGGCAGGAATATGTGGAGCTCATCCTGGAGACTTTCACTGCGGAGGAGATTCCTCTCTCGATTCCGGGCTGGGCTTCTGGGTATCCCCCTCCTACCACGGCCAACGAGCCAACGCCCACGCCTGCCACGGCCAACGAGCCAACGCCCACGCCTGCCACGGCCAACGCATTGTCAGCCTCGTCCGTCCCGGAGCCAGCGTTGTCAGCCTCGTCCGTCCCGGAGCCAGCGTTGTCAGCCTCGTCCGTCCCGGAGCCAGCGTTGTCAGCCTCGTCTGTCCCGGAGCCAGCGTTGTCAGCCTTGTCCTTCCCGGAGCCAGCATTGCCAGCCTCGTCTGCCCGGAGGAGGAGAAGAGGAAAGGCTTTCACTCTCCAGTCTCCGCCTTCCACGGCTCCGTCCCCACAGCCAGACCCAGCGCCTGTAGCCTCGACCGTCCCAGAGCCAGAGCCTGTAGCCTCAACCGTACCAGAGCCAGAGCCAGCGCCTGTAGCCTCGACCGTCCCAGAGCCAGAGCCAGCGCCTGTAGCCTCGACCGTCCCAGAGCCAGCGCCTGTCGTCTCGACCGTCCAAGAGCCTCCGCCTCCTGAGCCTCCCGAGCCTCCCGGGGCTCTGCCTCCCAAGCCACTCAGGGCTCCGCCTCTCAGGCCTCCCACGGCTCCGCCTCTCAAGCCTCCCAGGGCCCAGCTTCTCGAGCCTCCCAGACCTCAGCCTCTCGAGCCTACCGGGTCTCCGCCTCTCGAGCCTCCCGGGTTTCCGCCTTCCTCGGCTCTGCCCCTTGAGCCTTCCACGGCTCTAACCCTCGGGCCTTCCACGTCTCCAGAGCCTTCCATGTCTCCAGAACCTTCCACGGCTCCGCCTTCCACGGCTCTACCCCTGGAGCCTACCACGGCTCCGCCTTTGAAGTTGGCTCCACCTCCTATGGCTCCGCCTCCCACGGCTCCGCCCCAAGAGCCTTCCACGGCTCCGCCCCAAGAGACCTCCACAGCTCCACCTCCTATGGCTCCGCCTTCCGAGCCTTCCACTTCACCAGAGCCTTCCACGGCTCCGCCTTCCACGATTCTGCCCCTGAAGTCCTTCATGGCTCCGCCTTCCTCGTCTCCGCCCCTTGAGCCTTCCACAGCTCCACCTACCCGCCTCTGAAGTCCTCCAAGGCTTCGCCATCTACGGCACCACCCATTAATTTCCTGTTGTCTGCCTTACTACATTTCCCAGAATTCACTGCCCTCATCACTGCCATCTGTCTGTCATTGTCTTCACCTGTTTATCGTTATCCTAGTGTATTTAAACCCTGTTGTTTTCTCCACCCAGTGTCGGTCGCTGTATGTTGTTTACTAAGCCTTTATGTCTGTGTTCCAGCCCGAGTTCCTGTCTGACCCAGTCGTGGATGTTTCCCTAATTAATTACTCATCTGCCGCCTCTTCGTAACAGTAACAACCATAAAATTGGGCTAATACGATCATATTCCTTTGTTCTAGTCAGCACTCTGGCAGCTGCATTTTGAACCAATTGATGTCTATTTATTGAACTTGGACATCCTTCCAGTAATGCATTACAAAAATGTAGTCATGAGGTCATGGAATGCATGAATATTTTTTTTGGCATCAGCAACTGAGAGCATGTGTCCTAACTTAGTAATATTCCTGAGGTGCAAGGATGCTGTTCTTCAAACATTGTAAATTTGATTTTCAAAGGACCGATTAGTATCAGATATCAAACCCAAGTTCTTAGCTGTAGAAGGCGACGTAGCAGTACATCTATCGAGAGTCAAATTATATTTTAGCGGCTTATTTTATAGAGGTTTTTGGTCGAATAATTAGTACCTGTGTTTTGTCGGAATTGAGTTGAAGAAAATTTCTGGCAATCCAATCTTAGAGTTAGAATTGTAAAAGTGTAAATGAAGTTACAAGCATGATAGAAAAAATTGCATGCACAGTAAGATTTTGAAAGCGTAAATCAAATTGCAAGCATAAAAATAAATTGCATGTGCACAGAACGTTTTGTAAAGGTGTAAATCAAGTTGCAAGCGTAAGAAAAAAAATATTAGCAATAATTTGATGCTTTGCAAAAGTGTAATTCATGTGTTGTGACTCTGTAATTGCGTAGTAACACAAAGTAAATTTGGTGTGTGTTCTTCTCATTTCTTTTTTTCATCAAAAACATTGCAAACCTGCAATCAGCGATATGCAAGCAAAGAAATGGTGTCATGAAGAGCAAAACTGATTGACCATGTAGAATCAGTATGTATGTGTAAAATAAACTACTGCTAATGTGTAAATGACTTGTGTTTGTTGCAGAAATATTTTCCTTTTGTTGCGCTTACACTTTTGGCATGAATTTCTCACTGAAATGAGTTTTGCAAGTGTGAGGGGGCAATGGGGAAGGTGGGTCTACGTGCTTTTAGTAACCAATCAAATGAGATTTTCCTTGACCAGTTTACTCTGACTTGACTGTTTTAATAACATTACAGACCACTTGTTCTTCATATGGCTCAGCATCGTTCCTCTGGGTATTTGTCCTCTCTTAAATATTAATCTGAAATATTAATACATAAACATTCTTTTATTGTGAGTGTAAAGTTGACCTGACACCATTTATTGATATGAATCTCAATCTGGTTTTCAAATGTTTCTTCTTGTTGCTGTTCATTATTTTAATTATATTTTAATTACTTTTGATTATCATTGGCATGGTAAATGGATGGATGGATGGGACTTCCTGGTATCTTTGAACTAATTTTAAAAAGCACATTTTTATAAGTAAACTATCTATCCACAGAGTTTTGTTTTATATGGTTTACTTTATTAATTTGTTTTCTAGCATTAGTTTTGTGATAGTAGCTAATTCCATCTATTCACCAAAATGTTTTGCCAATGATAATTAAAAGTAATTATAATAAAATTGTATATGGATTAATATTTCAATTTAATATTTAAGAGAGAAGATATACCCAGATGAATGACACTGAACCTTATGAAGAAGAAGCTGTCTGTCACGTTATTAAACCAGTCAGGTCAGAGTAAACTGGTCAAGGAAAACCTAATTTGATTGGTTACTAGAAGCAGGTAGATCCGCCTTCCCCTTCGGGCTTGCAAATGTTGGGGCTTCATTCAGGAGGGGGTTTGGTTATTAGCAATGATTAATAATTATGAAAGATAATTATTAAAATCAGTTGAACATTGATTAGAATCAACATTAGCATATCCTTCAAATCAACAATCATCAAAGATAAAAATCAATTCTCAAAATCAAAAGAATATTAATAAGAATTCATATTGCCAGGGCACCACCCTGGAATCAGGGAATATTAACCAGACAGTATAGAAGTCTCAATATAGGATTGTTCTCTAGGAAAGGGAAATTCAAGGGGAAATGAAGGCTTGAATCCAAGCACTGACATGCTCTGCCAGCCCTTGGCACAGGTGCATGCAGAACAATACCAAAACACTTCTCTTTAAAGTATAACAAAGTTTATTAATGCAGTGATATAAATTAATAATCAATACAATGCAGTCAATAAACTTACGACTTCCAACTACAAACTAAAAAGTTAACATGATTAGATATGGTAACAGCTAAGTCTATAATACATGAGAGAAGGGTGTGTATGTGTGCGTGCATGCCTGTGTGTGGTGAGGAGAGCACAAAATGAGTATGTCACACGAGGTTGTGGCCAGAGAATGTAGCTGCGAATGTGGGCAGAGAGACTGGTTAATGGTGTCTGCCAGTTTAACGCATGTCTCCGCTGTTATGATAACTTGGGGACAAAGCTGGGCTCTGTCGCCAAGTTATCTGTTCGCCAAATGTGTGTGCGGGTATGTTTGTGAGGGGTCATGTGTGTGTGTGAGGTTCGTACAAGAGAGTTTTAGCGATCGTGGGAGAGATGCAACCGTTAGTTTTATTACTCAGAGGTGAACGGCTGTGAACGGCTCGTAATCCGTCCGCCACGATCGTTGGTTCTTAATGTATAAACTAATTGTGCCGGTCTCACTCACGATGGCGGAAATGCACAAACAACCTAAAGTGGTTGGACGAATACACAGCAAATCTCATTCATGGTAACAGTAAGTTACAATAATACCTTGGGTATTATTAGCAGCAATAAGCAGACTCGGTGGTCCGTAAACTGTACAAGCAGTAACCTTGATACACAAGAATAACATACTATAAGAATCTGTCTCTGCACAGATGTAAACCTCTTAATTGAGTCATGTGAATGCATGGATAGAATGTGTGTTCATCCGTTGTTTGACTCCGACTCGGTTCCTCGAAGCTCGGGTGATGACGGTAGGCAGTTTCCACGCTCTGTCGGTGGGGGGTACAGCGGCTGATTTTCAGCAGGTTGGAGATTTCAGTGAAGTCAACTCGGTTGAAAAGGAAGAGAAATCTTCTTTCACTCTTATCAGGCTTTGAGTGTTTCTATAGGCCTCAGTCAGGCTTTATGATGGTGTGTAGGCCTACCTTTGTCTCCTATCTGAGCACATGAGGCCCAACACACAACTTTTCAGTGAGAAATTTGTGCCAAACGTGTGAAAGCAAGAAAGGGAAACATAACAGTGTATATCGGATTATTTCTGGAAAATATTTATGCAACAAACACAAGTTATTTACACATTTGCAGTAGTTTATTTTACACATACAGACTGATTCTACAATCTGTTTGGCTGTTCATGACACCCATTTTTTGCTTGCATATCACTGATTGCAGGTTTGTAGTGTTTTTGGTCATGTTTAGGTGCAAAAACAGTTAAAAAGTGCCAAAAGTGTTAAGCGCGAAAAAAATCAGAAGAACACACAGCAAATTTACTTTGTGTTAATAAGAAATTACAGATTCACAGAACATGAATTACACTTATACAAAGCATTAAAGTATTGCTAATATTTTTTTCTTATGCTTGCAGCTTGGTTTACACCTTTACAAAACGTTCTGTGTTCATGCAATTTATTTTTACACCTGCAATTTGATTTAAACTTTCACAAATCATACTCTGCGTATGCAAATCATTTAGGCACAATTTTACCTTCACGTTACCGCACCTGCTCTGCCTTCGTGCTGCTATGATTAAGCCATGCATTAGGCCACATAAATAGCAAGTACTTGTGTAGGATGGGAACTATTTCTTCCTTCTCTCATCTTTACATGCATGCTGAAAGACACAAGCAGACAAGTGCTTGCAACATCACAAGGCTCTTTCAAACAAGAGGGATCAGTGCCTTGTAGAAGTAAAGGTAGAAAATCAGAGAAACTTCAGGAAATTCACACTAAAATAACAAATCTAAAGGTGACATTACTTGTTACCTTTAGATATGTCAAATTCTTAATAAAAACTATGTTTGGTACTGGTAATTGTGTGGTAACTATGGTTTAACTAAATACTATTGTTAAACTATAGTTACTGTAGTGAAACGTCTCGGTTATGTATGTAACCTCCGTTCCCTGATGGAGGGAACGAGACGTTGTGTCGAAGAAGCGACACTAGGGGTCTCTCTTGAGCGCTGAATATGCCTCTGATCTATGAAAAAAGGCCAATGAGAGTTGGCGCACAGTATTTGCATACCCCGCCCCCGGACATACGGGTATAAAGGCGAGGGAAATATGCTCGTTATTCAGGATTTTTCTGAGGAGCCGGGAGTGTTCTGGCAAAATCGGCGGCTCGGCTCAGCAACGTGGTGATGTCTCGTTCCCTCCATCAGGGAACGGAGGTTACATACGTAACCGAGACGTTCCCCGTTTGTCGCTCACTTCGACGTTGTGTCGAAGAAGCGACACTAGGGTCCAATTCAAATCACGCCATGCGCTGAGCCATGTAAAGTGGCGAAAATACATCACATGGCCTCTTCGGTCACATGTGGGAAGAATGGCGCGGTGGTAGATCCAGCCTCGAGGAGGGGGGAGTTTCTACAACACGGTGACCGGAGGGCAGAGACGCGGGTCAGCTCTTAAGGTGACCGTACTGCGGAAGAACACACAGGAGGAGTCCACATAGGAGGCCTAACCTGTGGAGCACCTATTCCAGTAGGGGTAGCCTGGGGTACCCATAGAGGACTGGGCCGGCAAGTTCCTCCGCTTAACTGCGGACCCAATAGGGCTAGGGAGGAATCAACCAGGGACCTAAGGAGGTCTCCTGGGAAAGAAGGCGCACCGTTTTACCTCGGCAGAGGGAAAGGGTGCTGGACGCAAGCGATTCACCTGGTCAGACCGTCGACGTGTACCGAGTTCTACCGGCTCAGACCTGAGAAAAGACGGGATGAGACTGACTGAACCATGAGATTGTAAAATCTCGCAAAGGTGTTAGGTGTTGCCCAGCCCGCAGCTCTACAAATGTCTGCTAGGGAGGTTCCCCTAGCCAGTGCCCATGAGGATGCCACACTCCTGGTTGAGTGGGCTCGAACCCATAGGGGGGTGGCACGGCCTGGGTGTGATAGGCCAACAGAATGGCGTCCACCAACATGTGGGACAGCCTCTGTTTGGAGACAGCGTTCCCTTTCTGCTGTCCCCCAAAGCAGACAAAGAGCTGCTCAGAGCGCCTGAAGCTCTGGGTACGCTCCAGGTAGGCACGCAAGGCACGTACCGGACACAGCAGTGAGGGGGCTGGGTCTGCCTCCTCCCGGGGCAGCGCTTGCAGGTTCACTACCTGATCTCTGAAGGGCGTGGTAGGAACTTTGGGCACATAGCCCGGTCAAGGTTTTAGGATCACATATGTGTCTGCCGGACTGAACTCCAGGCAAGTGTCATTAATAGAGAACACTTGCAGGTCCCCGACCCTCTTGATGGAGGCAAGCGCGATCAGCAGGGCCATCTTTAGGACCTCTCCTGTTGGAACAGGAGCACTGACCTAACTGCACACCTCTGTGGGTCTTCTGCCCAGGAAGAACACCAATTCATGAACAGACGCCATTTCAGGGCGTAGAGTTGCCTGGTAGAAGGGGCTCTGGCTCAGTTGATTGTGGCTACGACTGTGGGTGGATGTGCAGCTAGATCTTCCACGTCCCGTCCAGGGGCCAGACATGGAGGTTCCAAAGGTCTGGGTGCGGATGCCAGAGCATGCCCTGTCCCTGAGAAAGAAGGTCCTTCCTCAGGGGAATTCGCCAGTGAGGGTCTGTCGCGAGGAGTACAAGGTCCGAGAACCAGGCATGGGTGGGCCAATAAGGAGCCACAAGATTGACTTGTTTCCTGACCTTGCACAGTACCTGTGCAAGAAGGCTCACTGGGGGAAATGCGTACTTGTGCAGCCCCACTGACCAGCTGTGTGCCAGTGCATCTGCCCCGAGGGGAGCCTCTGAGTGGGCGTACCAGAGCGGGCAGTGGGAGGTTTCTCGGTAGGCAAACAGGTCTACCTGGGCCTTGCCAAACTGTTCCCAGATCAGCTGAACCGAGTGGGGGTGAAGCCTCCACTCTCCGCCAGGCAAGCGTTGTCGTGACAGCACGACATTAAGGTTGCCGGGAATGTGAGTGGTGCGCAGGGGGCGGGTTGGCGACTGAGGAGGAGGTCCAGGGAAGGCGTCCTCTAGACTCGTCGGAACCAGCCGGCCGGGGAACAGTCGTGGGGCTGGAGACGGGTGGTCCGTGTCCAGGAAGCCGGGACTGTTGAGATCTGGTGGCAGAGTGCCGTGAGAACGGCATTTGCGGACCAGGTGACCCAGAGACAAAGGGAATAGCTCTTTTATTGAGAATGTGGGTACCGCAACCCCATCTAAGGGGGGCGGCAAATCAAAATTGTTCAAAAACAAAAGATTCTCCTCCCGTCCCTCCACCGGGGGACGAGCGGTCTTACCACCTCCCTAGCTAACATCTCTGTCGCTGGGTCGTCCGTCTCAGGAGCGCCTGGGAGCCTTATGGGTCCTCAAAGGGGTCCGAGAGATGGGGGGCGTCTGCTTCCTGCGGTGTGCTCGACGCTGGGGCTGAGAGCTGGGCCCGGGTTGAGGCGGAGCAGATTTCTTAGCCGCAGAGAGATGCCCTTGGCGAGCAGATGGGGCAGTGCCCGTGGTGGCAGGTTTGCGGCAGGGCAGGATATGTGAGATGGCCTCCGTCTGCTGTTTCACTGTAGAGAACTGCTGGGCGAAGTCCTCGACGGTGTCGCCAAAGAGGCCAAACTGGGAGACAGGGGTGTCCAGGAAGCGAACTTTGTCGGCCTCACGCATCTCGACCAGGATCAGCGTCAGACGCCGCGCTCTATGATGGAGCGGCAAGCTCACCCCCCTCGAGCTCCAGAGGATAGGCAGACCGGCCCGGAGGCGAATCGCCGTTGCCTCGAGCATGGACAGGGGTCAATGAGTGTGTCGGGGGGTGGGTGGTCGAGGGGGCGTACCCAGCGGAGCTGCACCCACTGCCCTCCGTAAATCACCTCCATCGCCAGCCGCTTCGTCCTCAATCCCGTGGGAAGAAGGAGCGACACGGGGGGCAGCTGGAGTGCCGTGCTTTCTATTGAAAGCAAGCCGCGACCGCACCGTTGCCATGGTCATGCTCTCGCAGTGAGAGCATGAACAATCCACAAATGCTGCCTCGGTGTGATCGGCACCCAGACACACGAGACAACCCCTGTGGCCGTCAGAAGCGGAGAGCACTCTACCGCATCCAGGAACTACACAGGGGCGGAACGGCATCTTTAAAAAGACGCGTCCTGAAAAGGATGTTCAACGCCGCTGTGTATTGCTCTTTTAGAGAATTAAACTCTTTACAGAGAAAATTGCTCTTTATAAGGGAAAACTTTTTCAAACTCTGCGCTGTCGAAGCGCCCAGGGGCAAACTGCATGCCGTGCAGAGAAGAGAAAAGTGGCTGAAGTGCGCCGTAGATCCAACAGCAAAGCAGAGCGTCAGAGGATAGAAGCAGGATATCTAACCATCGGCTCCGAAGAAAATTACTGAATGAACGAGTGTATTTCCCTCGCCTTTATACCCGTATGTCTGGGGGCGGGGTATGCAAATACTGTTAGCCAACTCTCATTGGCCTTTTTTTCATAGATCAGAGGCATATTCGGCGCTCAAGAGAGACCCCTAGTGTCGCTTCTTCGACACGTCGTCGAAGTGAGCGACAGACGGGGAACCATGGTTAATTTTTGTAAGGGAATTACAAAAGACTCGAATTCTGACTAAAAATATTTGTTTTAAGTACCCATTAAATCCCAAGAAATACCCCTCAATTTAATAGAAGTATCAGTACTAGTATCGGTATCGATGATGTTAGACTTGAAATTATTGATCAAAAAGAAAATACGTGGTTTCGCCCATCACTAATGCTGTGACATCAATTTAAGTGCATGTATTTTTGGGTGTGGTGGGGTCCTTTTTGCAGTGTAGAAAGCACACAGCTGACTGGGGCTGACAAGCGTTATGTTGCGTCAATAATATTAAATTAACCATGTGAAATCCCAACAGCGGCGCACATAATTCAGCAGTGGTGCCGCGCCGCTGCAAAATGCATATAGGGGAAACTCTGTAATCTTCTCTTCCTCATCTTTAATTTTAATACCCTGTACTTCAAAGTTTTCTCTTATTGATTGTGCTAGGGGCTCTATGAAAAGTGCATATAAGGATGGGGACAGAGGGCAACCCTGTCAAGTTCCTCTCTCCAGTTTGATAGTCTGGGATAAACTGCCATTTATCTTTAATCTTATAGTAGGGGCAGATTAAATTATTTTTATAAATCTAATGGATTCTTCATTAACACAAATCTGTGTAGCACATAAGTATGGACATCCCACCGATTCAAATGCCTTTTCTGCATCCAGGCTAAAAAGGACCTCACTAATTTTGTTTTGTTATATGGCTCATTACATAAAGCAGACATCTGAGTCTGCCTATTTTGGATAAACCCTGTCCAATCAAATTCTATTTATTCATGCAACATAATTGCCAATCTCTTTGTTATGGTATAAATTTTATAGTCTGCATTTAGGATTGAGATAGGTCTATATGAACTACATTGTGTACTGTCCTTCCCATGTTTAGGTATTATAGATATAATAGCCTCTCTCCAGGACTGAGGAACTTCTTCTTTAAGTATGTGGTTAAAAGATCTAAGCAGTAGGAGAGATAATTTTGAACTAAATATTTTATATCATTCGGATGGAAAACCGTCCGTTCCAGGGTTAATCTTGATAGTACCCTATCTAATTCCTCTGGCTTTATTTCTGCTGTTAAAAGAATCAAGAGTTCTATAGTAATGTTCAAAATACCGTTTTGTATCCTCTATATTGCTGCTTATTTTATCCATAACCGGATTTAAAATTGTACTCACTATATTCTCTGTTCTCTGTTTGCATAGATGCCAGGCTAAAAGTTTCATGGCTTTAGGACCAGTTTCATAAAATCTCTAAATGTAACATTTCTTTCTGCTGCATCCTCATATATTTTATCGATTTTTTCTTTCACCTTCATTATTTGGTTTAGTAGTTGTCATTTTTCTGTCTATGCTGAAGTTCTAAACTGTCTAGTTTTTAATGTATTTCTTACATCCTCATATGTTTCACCTTTTTCCGCAGTGAGGTGAGAACACGTTTTCTGTGTATGACAGCTTTAAAGGCATCCCATAACATGTCCTCTAAATATAAATTGAGTTCTCTTTTATTTGTTCTTGCACGGATGTATCATTTAAAATACCTGTGTTCAGGTGCCGCAATCTGTTTTTTGGTGTGTTGTCTAAATGCAATTTGAGGTAAATCCCTGCAAGATAACCCTCACCCCTATAGTACAACCAACAACCCGACGTTCGTCAGATTTCAACATAAAAAAATGATTTATCCTGGAGTATACGGAGTGGGAGGCCGAATAGAAGTGTACTCTTCCCCTGTAGGGTTTAAGTCCCTCCAGACAACAAGTAACCCTATCTCTTTTAGCAATTTCCGAACCATTAAGGCCTGTGGAGCTTCCCTCTTTGTAGCTTTTGTATTTGACACATCCAGTTTGGGTTGAATATGAATATTTAGGTCTCCACCACTCAGAGTTCTGTGTGGTTCAGAAACAATAATTTGGAATATTTAAAAAAAAAAAAAAAAAAAAAAAAAAGATCACTCCCTGGAGGTGCGTAAATGTATACATTTATCTTTATCTCTAACTTAAGATGTAAATTCAAAATGTTGTGAGTTTCACTTGTGAGCAGCTTCCCCCCACTTGAGACCAGACCTATCTGATGAGTAAAATAAAGTTTGTTCTCTACCTTTTTATATTTGCTATAGCATTACTCCTTTTCAGCACATTATGCAACCCTTTAACATTAAGCAACATTACCTTATATTCCTGATAATGCTTGAACTTCCGTTTAAACATAAACAAAATATACCTTTGGTAACTAGAACACTGGCATTTAAAACTAACACAATATTTAAACTATATATCATGAAAAACAGAATAATAACTTGAAACATGGATTTCCACCTTAAAGGTTACACTTGCACTCAACAATAGAGGGGAAGTCCTCGCGTAAATCGAGGACCTCTCTGCCCACATGGAAAATGGCAAGAAAATTTTTTTTTTTTACAAGTACTTGGACCCATTATGTCGGTCTATGTCTGTACATTTTAAGTGGGAATTTTATAAATTAAATAAATTTGAAGGCAAGAAGGGCTATCAATACAAGGATCAAAAGAAAACATGAATATTAGGAATCAAACTAAAACGAAACAAAATTTAGTCCCTTATTCTTTGCGACTAGAGTATTATCTGTTACTTTAGAGTCAAATAATAGAGTAATAACTTTATAATTATCCATGACCCATTGACTTTCATCTTACCAGGAACATGCTGATAACTCCGCAGTTTGTCACATATCTGACGTTGATGACTCCGCTACTGCCATTTACTCACCACTTTTTCCTAACTCGGACTCGCGAATCATTCCTTCCTCAGCTCTATAGACACTTCTGTCACACTGTTGTAGACTTTAATCCCACTGTCCAAGAACACTTTCGGTTTCACCGGGTATGGTGTTTGGAATTTTATTTAATTGTCCTTGACCTCACCATACACTTTCTTGCGTTGAATGGTCATGATATGGTCATGATCGAAGAAAATCCTCCAGCCCCGGCAGTGTACTTCTTTCTTACTCCATCTGGTAGATGGGGTTTAAGGCACGCCCTCCCCCAGGGAAGAGGGGGGGTGTATGTCATGCCGGGGGCTCCCTGGCCTGAGAGAACAATGGAAGAATATGACAGGGTGGAGGGCGTGGCCGGGTCTTGATTCTAAACACTTATCAGGCTAATCAAGCCTCTGAGAGGGATAAAGGTCGACTGCAGATGAGAGAGAGAGAGAGAGAGAGAGAGAGCTTTTACAAGCAGCTGTCTGTCATATGTGTGTGTTTGTGTCTTTCTGTTGTTGTCCCAGAGTGGAGGTCACTATACTATCGAATCAAGGCAGTGCTTTAAGAAATGTACATTTTCTAAAAAGACATTCCTACATTTATCTATAAAAAAAGATTAACAAACGGTTGTATTAAGTACCCCTGTACACATACTGTAACCTAGGGTTGCAACGGTATGAGATTTTCACGGTATGATAACGGTCTCAGAAAATATCACGGTTTAACGGTATCACGGTATACGGTATTACACAATTAGTATTATCAATGAAAACAGAAGGGTTATTTTATTTATTTATTTTTGAGCAAACTCTTTATTATAATTGAAACTTGAAACCATTTATTTTATTGAAGAATGTGTAAAAAAGTCTCCCTTTTGAAAATAAAATAAATAGAAAAATAAGAAAGCCAACAGAATTATAATAATAAATCGAATTATAAACATTATAAAAAATAGCATGTAACTATAACATGTTATATAACTAAAGCATGTTAGTTTTATGTTAAATTAACTACTAATTGAAAAATAACATCAGTGAGCTTTTGAAGTAATGTCCTAATAATTAACATACTGTAGGTGCGCGACAGTGAGGCCAGACTGCTCCTGTCTGTACCTTTCGCTAAGTGGTTCTCAACTGGTTTTGCTTCAGGATTACACTGGAGATCAAGTGTCGACTAAACTTAACCTGTATTTAATGTATCCTGGATCGCATTTCTACGGAGCCCCTAAAGGGACATGGTGGTGCAAAAATTACAAGATATTTTTCAAATCTTTTGCGTTCTCTCGCAAAACTTTTGCGTCCCCCCGAGAAACTTTGCGTTCGCTCGCAAAAAGTTTTGCGTTCTCACGCAAAGATATTTGCGTTCTCTCGCAAAACTTTTGCGTCCCCCGAGAAACTTTGCGTTCGCTCGCAAAACGTTTGCGTTCTTTCGCAAAGATATTTGCGTTCTCTCGCAAAAGGTTTGCGTTCTCTCGCAAAGATATTTGCGTTCGCTCACAAAACCTGTTTAGAGTTCGAACAGACAGTACTTCTGGTTTAATTTCGCGCTGTCAGCCAATGGAGCGGTTCATAGAGTTTTACTTTGATCTTGGACTCAAGTATAAAGAAATAAGGTCAGTGATAAGTTTAAGGCATGGTTTTCACTTAAGTGAAAGGCACCTAAAAAGGATATTACGCGATACAGGATTATGTCGACGGAAAAATTACTCGGATTTAGTGGACCTTGTTGAGTTCATCCTTAATCAGCTGCAGTACTCTGGACAACTTCATGGGTACCGATTGATGTACGCCAAATGTAGAGAAAAGGTTTCTGTGTGTGAGAAAAGAGGATGTGCGCTTGGTGCTGAAGGAATTGGACCCAAGAGGAGTTTTCGTGAGGAGAACCAGACGTCTCAGACGGCGCAATTACTTTGCTAAAGGACCCAACTTTATTTGGCACTTGGACTCGTACGATAAATTAAACCATATGGTTTTTGTATTAATGGTTGCGTTGATGGCTTTTCGAGGAATATTATCTGGCTTTATGTCTACACAACTACTAGCGATCAGAGGCTGATAGGAAGTTACTATATTGAAGCAGTGCAGCGTTTGGGGGGATGCCCTAGATTTGTTAGGGGGGATCTTGGAACTGAAAATGGTCATGTTAGAGACTTTCAGCGTTTTCTTCACACAAATCACGCAGATGAAAGCCTTGACAGCTATTTGGAAGGTGCAAGTACTGCCAACCAAAGGATAGAATACTGGTGGGGGTTTCTGCGCAAGGAAAGCATGGAATTTTGGATTTCCCTGTTTGCTGACCTCAAGGACAACGGATTCTTCGATGGCGGATTCTTGGACAAAAGTCTGCTCCAATTCTGCTGCATGGGACTCATCCAAGTGAGTTCATCTGAAATTACGTCTAGCTGTTTTCTGGATCAATGAGGCATTGAGAAATGAAGACAGGATTTCATTTTGAAGTAAACTATTCCTTTGAATTTATTAAAAGTTTTGCGTAATTTTATTGTTACGTTTTGCAGGATGAGCTGGATGACACTGCACAGGTTTGGAATGCACACACCATTAGGCCATCAAAGAACATCGGCAACCCCAGTGGACGGCCCAGTGTGATGTATGGACTGCCTGAACTCTACCTCACCAGAGACTTCCTCACCTCAGCGGACTCTGAAAGTGTTAAATTGTGCAAGAATGAATGCACTTTCCGACGCCCCATACCATGTGATCCAGATGTAAATGAACTGTGCAACGTTATAATTTCTGAGTCTCAGATGAACCTTCCAAGTGACCCATATCAAGCTGTGAACTTATACATGCATTTAAGAGATGTGATCAGGGCATTACTGTAACAACTGCAAAAGTTATTTTTTTTTAAAAAAAATCTGAAATGTGCTTACATAGCTAGTATACAATACTCCTGCAGAAATCATGCAATATTGTATAATGTTTTTACGAAGAATTAGAATTTACCACATTACAATATTGATTCATAAAAGTCAGTAAAGAATGACACCATAATTTGCTTAATTTTTTATTGTTCACAAAGTTTTGTATAACTGGACAGTAAAGCTACTGAAGAAATCTGTCAATTTAATCCAAATTAGAACATTTAACACCATATAAACATACTTTGTGTTTAAAGTTTATGGAATAAACAGAGGATAAATAAAGATTCAGAGTTATTTCCTCACTAACAACAAACCTGGTATTGCATAGAATGGAAAACAGATTGAATTCAAAACTGGGTAAAGCCTAATGACCATTAATCCATATTTCAAAACAATATACTGACATTTATCTTTTTGTCTGTTTAAATACAAATAAATAAAATCAAATAACAAAAATAAGAATCATATAACAATTTAGCAGTATTAATGGCTGCAGTGATGTGTTTTGAATGAAAACAATCTGACCACTTATTGTTTGTGGTTCAATGTTACATTTTATGGAATTAAAGGGATAGTTCACCCAAAAATTAACATTCTGTCATCATTTAATCACCTTCAAAATGTTTCAAACCTGTATGAGGTTCATTCTTCTGTGGAACATAAATGAAGGTATTTTGAAGAATGTTGGTAACCAAAAAGTTGCTGGTTCCCATTTACTTCCATAGTATTTTTTTTCCATACTATGGTAGTCAATGGGGACCAATGACTGTTTGGTTACCAACATTCTTCAAAATATCTTCATGTTCCACAGAAGAATGAACCTCATACTGGTTGGAAACAACTTGAGGGTGACTAAATGACAACAGAATTTAAATTTTTGGGTGAACTATCCCTTTAACAAACAGGTTAAAGATGAGTACTTTCCTTACTAACAACAAAAGTGATATTGCATAAGATTAAAAACAGATTATCCATCTGTTTCAATTCTTTGCATCTGCAGCCTAAATTAAACATACTGGTACAGAGTATATTTCAAAACATACTAAAATGTCTTCTTTTTTGTGTAAACAAAACACATGCAACAATAAATCTCAGTTTTAAATTCAAATTTGAGTAGAGTTATGGTGCTATGCTTTGAGGAGAACAAACCATATGGTACCATATAAGAGAACCACTTATTAGAAAACTCCAAAACTATTGGAATAAAGTAAATTGAATGTTACAACAATCAATTGTAAACTAATTAATACATTAAAAGGAAGAACTATCCAAAGCATGCTGTTATTTTCCCCATTGAACGCTCAATATAAATCTTCTCGTGGATTTTAACCAACAAGTTCATAATGACTACAGGCTGTCAAGTTCCAAAAAAGTGACTATGACCTATTCCTGAGCAGCATCAAATTTACAGGATGTCCATTTCAATGTAATCACTGGACAGAATGTTTTCAAACTCTGTGCGGAGGTCTGGGTAAGAACTGTATGTTTATGGTAAATCAAGAGTAGCTCCACAAGTATGAGCAACTGGCCTTCAGCTGAGGCCAGATTCTGCATTGAAGCTTACCTTGATTTGATCAACACATATAACAGAAGAACCAGTGCAGAAGCGTATAAATTTTTCTGCTTTACTTTGGTCAGCATTTCTGACATAACGTTGCAGATGATTGACTGAGTCAATTCCATGGATGCACGCTAAAATGAATGCACTGGAAAGCCTCACTGGCAGCACACCGAGATCAAGTAATCCTTTTACCCAGATCCTACCTACTGCTTCCCATTCAGCTTCAGAAAAGTCTGGTCTTAGTCTAGGAACCCGCTCATCTTCCCCTTTGTACTGTTCAAGGAACTGATCCCAGAATGCAGTGTAAACTTCTCTGGACACTCCAGCATCATCTACAGCATTCTCGTTTACAAATTCCATTGTCAATATAGACTGAATTATGCTGATGTCCATGAACACAGCCACAAGATGTTCTACAACCTTTACCCTGTGTATTAAAGTGTGCAAACCTTTTGGATTTGCAGAATTTGCAGATGAAATTGTAGGAGACAGGTGGTTTCCTGAATGTGATGGCAAATGTTCTGATGGTGAAGGCATTCCACTATCCATCTAGAAAAAGTAAGGTAAAAACAATTTAGGTGGGCACAATTATTCCCACCTAGTGCCCAGCATAATAAATGTATTATGTATTGTATATATGACCTATACAATCTTTGTCCCACCTTTATTCCTTTCTGTGCATTGTTTTAAATAAAAATGTTATTTAGCTAAACAAACAAAAGCTGAATCTTACACAAAATTATGCAATTGCATATTGATTTGACAATGCAGGTCTATTACTGATTATCCAATAAAAAACAACAGCCGTTTTCTAGAGGGATTCAACATGCAAAAAATGTTTTTGGCTCTTACCTGCAGTACAGCATTTCTATTACTTGAGGGTGGTGATGGTGCCTCTGTTTCAGCTTCATTCAGCTCTGCATTCTAGAGGATCAATAAACATTATCATAAAATCAAAGTGAGACACATTGTCAAAGCAAAGTAAAAAAGTAGCAGAACCGATAATAACGATTGCCTATTGACAAGTGAGAAGCAAAAATCAGACAAAAAGACAAATAATATCCAGTAATTTTATTGATTGGACTGCACCAACACTATTGGATGAGATCAAAACTTGAACTGAATTAAGCTTTATTGTCTTCTGTAGAGCTGCATTTGAAGTCGTAATTCATAATTGATGAACTGTGCAACATCTACACTTACTGAACTGAATTAGTGCAGAACTGACTTAAGCTAAATATTTACACTATTGTCTGCTGTAGAGCTGCTTTACAGTTGATATTTAATTCATAACATTAACACTGTTATTTTCCTGTTTATTACTGTGATGCTGCTTTGAAACCATCTGTATTGTATAAAGTGCTTTATAAAAAATATGACTTGACAATAACCAAACAAGAAAAACACATTACCAGTATGATGTTCTCGTTGTTCAGATTCCATGTTATCACAATTGCTCTGTCTTCCTCTGTTTGTCCAAGTTCATCACCCTCATTCCACTCAACTGTGTCTTCCTTATCATCATCTACAAAGGTTTCAACTATGTTGTTCTGAAGCTGAGGAATCTGATTAGTCAAGTCAATGAACTCATAGCCTCGTTGAATAGCACAGAGCTCATGTGAATGCTGTGGACTCTTTGGATGCAGCACACTATTATTCCACAATTCATCAGTCTCCTCATTGCTTGAGCTGCTTATGAGCCTTTGGACTGTGTGTGTTCTTTGGGTTTCTTTCAGTGGAGAAAGAGAGTTGTGTGAAGTGCTGGGTGTCTTCATATCCATGGTCTTTGAGGTCAAATCAGTCTGTGGAACATCCTCCATTCTCCTTGTTCTCTTTGTGCTAGTTCTTACTCGTTTCTGAAGAACGTCCAACAAAATGTTCAATGATTAACTCAGCCATTTTAAATTTAATTATAATTTACAACTCTTCTATCAATGTATTTAAAAATGATGCCAAAAATGTTTTTTAAATTTTTTAACCTAAATTCAAAGCCTTTATGATCTTACTAACCTTCCTCCTGGTGTCTCTGTTAGAAGAATGTCTTACATCTAATAATTGTGTCCTTGAATCCTCAGCATCACTGTCAGATCCATGGCTGGACAATTGTGCAGCAGGTCTTTCAGAATCACTGTATAATTAAACCTGTAGTAATGACTGTTCATTACATTCCTCTTTATCTCCATCAGATAAAGATTCTAAGTCTGAGAGACATGCTGCTTGTTTAGTGCAAATGTAAAATCTCAGCAATTTCAGTTTGGTTTGTTCATACAGGTTTCCAACAGTGCTATCCAAGGGAATTTGTTTTCTTTTAAAATCACAGACATGAAAAGTGAAGTCTGTTTTTGGACCTTTTGGTGACTCCCCATTTGGGGAAAAAAAGGTTCTTTCCCATTTCCATTATTTGTAAAACAGTGGTCTTTTTTTGAACTGTCACGTGTCTTGTGCCACCACCATTGCTGGTCCTCACTTGCTGGTATCCATTATGGCAGAAATTAAGCCATCCAATTTCAATTCTTCGGGAGGTTTTTCAGCAGATACATTTTTTTGTCTTGCCATCGAATACTGTTGCTTAGGGAAGACACAGGTTTTACCATGCAAAGCTTCAGCTGACTTTGATCCCAGCTTCCTTGCTTCAATTTTATCTCTCAAATTCTGTAACAGAGTTTCTTTATCAAAGCAGGCTGCTGTTTGTTGACAGAAGGAGAGGACAGCCAGTCGGTCACCATATGAACTGATATACTTTGCTATTTGCTCATCAGTCATAACAGAGAGCACAGATTTGTCAATCTGAAAATATAAAGAAGATATTATTTATTAGTTCTTGAAAGAACATAAATGCACCCATGAATTCATAATACATGAATTAACACAGACTTAATGTGTAACTTTTAAATATGTAACACTAACATATCATAACATATCATAAAACTAACAATCAAATCTCTTCATCTACATTCCATGCTGAAAAATTGCAAATATTATGCCAATATTCAATATTATAATTCCAAAAATAGGTAAATCTTAACTTGTAATAACAGTTAAGTGCATTGTGTGGTCCCCAACCTGCAGACTACTAGAGTTTAAAAATAAGAGATATCATAATAATTACTAAAAATTAACAAATTTTATTTAGAACTGCCCTGATAAAGGCAGTAAACATTTCACACAACATATATTTCCATCTATTCGACAAGCATAATAAAAATAACTATTTTTTTAAATAAATTAAATAAAATTACACAATGGTTCAAAATGTTTGTTATTTTGATATGTTGCTGGATTGATGATGATCAATGACTGTTTTTTCTTTCTGTTACACACGTCAAACCCCTACTTGTATCTGTCCACTAGTTACCTGTAGCTGCTTACATCAAATTTTTTAAGCTTTTAAGCTGACCTTCAGGTCTGCCAATGGCACCCTCTCACCTAAATACACTCCTACAAGTGTATGAAACCTCTGAACATCTATGGTCCGTGAACGAGCAGTGCCTGATTGTTCCTCTAGTCTAGAGCATGGGACAAAATCACTTTCAAGAACCTTTACTCTCACTTTACTCTCTCTTCCTTTATGGTTTCCAAACTGCACCCGATTTGCTGTGATTAATACAACTTTCAAAACAACTTTCAGACACACCTTTTAAACAATCACTTCTTTAAACCACTCTTGTTCGTTCTCATTTCTGCATTTTGAATTGTGCTCTAGCCTAGTCTAATTTGCTGCTACACGAACTTGTACTGCAGATATTGTTAATAGCTTTTATGATAAATGTATTAATTGTTTCTCATTTTGTAAGTCACTTTGGTTAAAAGTTTCTGCTGAATTAATAAATGTAAATTTATAGTGGTGCACAAGTCTTTCAAGTCATGCCAATATGAAGTTGAGATGCAGTTTTCACACTTTAAGGGACACATGAACTATTATAAAAGGTGCAAACATTCATTGATGATCAAGAAGGCAACACATTATATAAAACTATGCTCAAATAAAACTTTTCAGTATATGATCTGTGTAATTTATATATGAGATAAATTATTATATTTAGTACTGTCCTTCATATTTCCCACAAAATAATACATTTACACAGATCATATCCTGATATAAAATGTACCCTTGGTTGTTAAAATACTGTGCTGCCTTCTTGAGCATCAATTCATGTTTGTAATAGGTATGCACAAGTGAAAATCTGGCTATCAACATCATATAGACAGTGTAGGGAACAGATAAACTGTGCAGAATATGCTGGAAATCCAAACAAACAAAGTGAAGAAGCTGGAGGATTTTGTTTAGGAACAGTAAGCATTTTTACTTCACAGGACAAAAAAATAAAAAATAAAATCACAAAAAAATACTTATCGCTGACTATCTAAGAAGCCAAGCATGACAATAACCAGGAGGATGCAAAGTTTTGAACAGGCACATTATTTAATTTAGGTTATTGTGAATTAAATGTAAGTATCTCATGTAAAACAGCTTCATCAGGACAGTACTAAATAAAAAGAATGCTATTTTAATGACCCCTCTTATTAGATTTTGCAAGGATACCATCAAAGCAAAGTATTTAAGGTATGAAAAATAAATTCTGATTTAAAAACAAAGATGAGACTTAAGAAGTGGTATGGTTCACACGCAAGCTTTGCTTTCCTTGGTTAGTTATAACAATGCAACCGTGTACAAATGTGGTCATGGTTATAACGATAATATTAAAACCTTTACACACATTTGGTTACATAATTATCATTAACATATCAGCGAAATGTAGGCCCATTGAACTATAATGACACATTACCACTTGTCCCTTTTCATGTGAATGATGTCCTCTTCGGTAACATGTCGTGACCATAAAAACTGTTGAAGATCCTCCTCCATCGTTGAGCTACAACAATTAATTGTTACAGCGTGAGTATAATCACTTGGAAGTTTGGTTTATACTTCTATATGAGTTAAATATATATTAATTTAGATGGACAACGTCTTTCACCAGTGTGGGAACCACAGGAATGCGATGATCATTCAGGTGATGTGCAACCAGAGTAAAGTACCGCGCAAAAGTCTATCGCGATGACACAGGTTTTGCGAGAGAATACAACAGGTATTGCGAGATAACGCAAATATCTTTGCGAGATAACGCAAACTTTTTGCGATAGAACGCTCATATCTTTGCGAGAGAACGCAAACTTTTTGCGAGCGAACGCAGTTTCTCGGGGGGACGCAAAAGTTTTGCGAGAGAACGCAAAAGATTTGAGAAATATTTTTCCTCCCATATCTTATAATTATTGCACCACCGTACATTTCCTTGTATGTTGCATAGTTTTGATCATGGTTTTCAGTTCAAGGACATGCATCAAGTGACATTATTTTTGCTGTTTATGTCAACGTTTGATTTTCAGCACACAACTGAATAACACAGGCTGCATGACTATGATAAATGAATACTGCAAGAGTTAGATTAACATACAGGCGCGAAGGGACTTCAACATTTCTAAATTGCACAAATAATAAATACATATACATATTGATCTCTGGCTTGCTTTTGCTCGCATATCAATGAAGCTGAGATCTACTTTTATATTTAATTTAATCACTGAGAAGGTTTACCTGCAAAATTAGTAGCATCAAACATCACAATCAGCCTCAAGAATGGACACAGAGTAGCCGTATAACTTTTCCTTGAGCAGAATATTGCACTACAGATCGGGTAGCTTGTTCATGGGGAAAACGAGAGACAGAAAAAGTGCACTCACATGCATGGTTGCCAGATTGCACAAAATAAATCTAACATTAGGCAGACATCACAAAGCGGAAGTGACATAATTTGAGCCTTGTAGCCACCAAGAACAAAAGCAGGCAAGTACTGACATTCTTTTACTTTGTTTATTTGTTGCTTTTTCGTGTTAGGCAGGGTCCGTCAAGCTCAAACAAACCACCCCGTCATGCAAAATAGATAGAGAAAACTATTTTTTATCATTTTTTTTACATTATTAATGCAAAGAAAATTATATTTCAGATTGAATGCATTTATGCTATGTGAGGAACTTGACCACATGTGAAATCTGCGGCCATTTTGGGATGAAATGTACCACCCCGTGGTGGTAAGGGATGTGATGGGGTGGTTCTGTATGAATGTGAGGATGTGTGAAATCAAGGATTCTAATATAGGCTAATCAGTTTATTTTCCGTTAACTTAACCCTGTTTAGTTCATTCACTCACTCACTCACACACACTCATATGATCACTATCTCTTTCAAACACTCATCACTCACTCACTATTTCAGTCACTCATTATTTCAGTCACTCATCACTCACTCGCTATTTCAGTCACTCATCACTCACTATCTATTTCAGTCACTCATCACTCACTCACTCACTATTTCAGTCACTCATCACTCACTCACTATCTAAGAAATTGCATATTTTGAGGCTCATAGATACTTCAGATCTCGATAGTTTGACTAAAATGATAACCTGTGACACCTCCAGGAAAATGTGCATGTATGATGAGTGTGAGGAATGCAAAGACAAGTGTTACGTCCAAAGACGTATTGGTTTTGTTTGTTTGTTTTTTTTTCTTTGTTATTCCCCGTTCCTCTCTCTCCCTCTCTTTACCCTAAGCAGGAAGTAATGGTTGCCACCTGACTCCAATGATTGGTCAACTGACGTGATTGGAGGAGGAGCGGAAGCTGTGCGGATTTAAGCAGCATGATTCCATAGACCTGGGTGTGTGTAGGCTGCATCGTGTGGTTCCATAGCTCAACCTGAAGTTCTGTTAAATGTTCTTCCTAATTATGGTTGGTTGGTTGGTTGATTGATCCTCTTCAGTGTTATTTTGTTAAACACTCTTGTGGTAATTGGCGCCTACGACAAGACTTTCTTATGTTGTAAGTGAATATTTACTAATATTTATTTCTGTTAAAGTATTCTTTATTGTTATGTTAATTCTTTGGGGAAAGGATTGGTAGAGAGGTGGGTGTTTTTCTTTATTGTATCTTGTTTTCTCCTGTTTAAGTTAGTTAGGGAGTTAGAGTATTCATTGTATTTTCTTTTCTTGTGTAGCCTAGTTAGTTTCCCCCTTAATAGTTAGAGGGTTTATGTTTGTTATTTTTCCATTACCCCCTCTTGAAGCCTTGAAATTCTCCCACACTCATAAGAATAATAAGACCTTGAGTTTGCTCTTGAGTTTGTCTTGGCTTATTCCTGCTTAGGTATTGGGGTTGAAAAACAGAACCTTGCTGCCTCCACACATCACACCATTTTTCTTTCCATTTTATTCTGTTACACGTTCCTTCAACCCTAGACTAAATAGGGACATAACACAAGACTGTTCAGCTCTCCAGATTTGATGGCTCAGCAAAGATTGCATTCACTCAATTAACTATTTTGAGGCAAGCCATGGCAAGGGGGCCCTTGACGGTGTTGGGGGAACCTTGAAAATAACAGCCGACAAGCTGGTGACCAACGGCCGTGACATACCCGATGCCCATGAGCTATATAAGGCCCTCACAGAAACATCTACAACTGTTAAGTTGTTTTATGTAGCATCTGAAGCAGTGGAGCAGGCAATGGAAAAGATGCCAGGCCAGATTCTACCAGTGCCATCCACAATGAAATCATCATGGATACAGATGAAACACATGCACCGTGTTGGTGCCAACAGGTTCTTCTGGTCTCCAAGAGATGACTTCCTGTGGTATCTCTTTGATGTGCTGTGGATGCAACTCTCCCAGTCACTGTTATGATGCTCTTTTCAGTTTTCCATTACATCTCCAATTTGAATGTTTCCCCTCCCCCAGTTTTATAAAGTTTAAAACCAGCAGATAATATAGAGGAACACTTTGTCCATACCATCCTGTCACAGTGAACCACCCCGTCACAGGGTCATTTTGTTAAAATGTTATGGAAAGGAAATGAAATGTTACATAAATTATTGTTGCATGATGTTCTTGATGTGTTGACTAATCAAATAAATGTAACTTTATTTGTATTTTTTTAAGTAAATTCGTTTTTTCAGTACAAACAATGAGGCCATTGAAATGTTGAATTCATATTTCAAGATTAAAAATCTAAGAATAAAAAAAATATATTAAATTACAGACTTTCTATTGGTGGTTTCCAAAAAAAGGGACATTTTACTATTAGGAAAACATTAGATTATAATAATTTTTTTATGTTTTACTACTCTAATGGCGTACATATTGTCCGTAACAGGGTCGTTCAAGAAAGGCTCCCTTGCCTGAATAAAAAAGATAATATTAATAAGGATTTTGTGTCTGAGGTGCGAAAATGTGATTTTTTTTTTTTTTTGGAGGATTAACATATCTGTCAAGTTGTACGTTTTGTTTTGTTTAAAGTTTGTTCTTAATAAAAAATTGGAAAAGTGGAAATGCAACCCGTTTGGTAGAATGACTCTTTTTACGATAAATGAGCCGCGGGCCACATTAAACTATGTGGAGGGCCTAATCCAGCCGCGGGCCGTAAATTGCCCATGTCTGCTTTAGCTGTTTGCGAGATTATCATTAAATCTCCTAAATATTCGATCACTTGGGCGGCCGCCGAAATATCTTCAATGGGAGAGCCATGACATTGTTCTTTCCCTGCTGTCCGCGACCCAGTCCGAATAGACTAGTTGAGAAACACTGCTTTAACTCTCTCACACACACACTCATGTCAGACCCCCTCGCCTTGCTTCTCTCTGACATTTTCTCCGCTGCATTTATTTGTGTGTGTGTGTGTGACGCAAGTTGACGAGTCTGACAGGCAGACGAGGAGGAACGGAGATGTCCACGCGCATGTGAGATTCTCCGTCCGGTTATACTTTTTTCTCAATACCGTAGATAAGCAAATGTACATGGTATGATAACTGCCAATTTTCAAACCGTGGTATACCGTGAAACCGGTATACCGCTGCAACCCTACTGTAACCTTTATCTCTTTATTTTTGTCTGCTTTTGTGTCTGCATCATTCTCTAATTCAACATCTCTTTTTTTCTTTTAGAAAAGAGTCATGCTAAGGAGCAAAAAGATCACAACCCAGATAGCAAAATTGTTGTGGCCCAGATCCGGCCCACACTTGACACTTTCATCTGGCCCACATACCGCGTGGAATGATGGCACTTGGGCGGTCCGCTCCTGTTTGCCAGATTTGGGCCACAATCAAGCCGTAGCAATGCCGCATGTCAGCCATGAACAAAACAAATGAAGCAGAACTGGCCCACATCTGGGCAACAGGTTATTTTAATTCTGGTCCATATCCGGCCCAGACCTAAAACCTTGCTCTGGCCCACATACCGCATGGACTGATGGCACTTGAGCGGCCCACTCCTGTTTGCCAGATATGGGCCAGAATCGAGCCATTGCAATGCCGCATTTCAGCCATAAACAAAACAAATGAAGCAGAACTGGCCCACATCTGGGCAACAGGTTATTTTAATTCTGGCCCAGATCCAGCCCAGACCTAAAACCTTGCTCTGGCCCACATACCGCATGGACTGATGGCACTTGAGCGGCCCACTCCTGTTTGCCAGATATGGGCCACAATCGAGCCATAGCAATGCCGCATTTCAGCCATAAACAAAACAAATGAAGCAGAACTGGCCCACATCTGGCACAGACACCAAAATTGTTGTGGCCCAGATCCAGCCCACAATTGACACTTTCATCTGGCCCACATACCCCGTGGAATGATGGCACTTGGGCGGTCCGCTCCTGCGGCCCACACTTGACACTTCACAGGGTATGCCAAATGAAAGTGTCAAGTGTGGGCCGGATCTGGGCCACAGTCATTTTTCTGTCTGGGCCAGTTCTGCTTCATTTGTTTTGTTTATGGCTGACATGCGGCATTGCTATGGCTTAATTGTGGCCCATATCTGGCAAACAGGAGCGGACCGCCCAAGTGCCATCATTCCACGCGGTACGTGGGCCAGATGAGAATGATGGCACTTGGGCGGTCCGCTCCTGTTTGCCAGATTTGGGCCACAATTAAGCCATAGCAATGCCGCATGTCAGCCGAGAACAAAACAAATAAGGTAGAACTGGCCCAAATCTGTGCCACAGTTCATTTAAATTCTGGCCCAGATCTGACAACTTACTCTGGCCCACATAACACATGGAATGTTGGCAATTGTGCAACCCGGTCCTGTTTTCCACATTTGGGCCTCAAGAAAGCCTTAGCAATGCCACAACAAACCAAATAAACCACACCTGGCCACAGTTGATTATACAAACCCTGGTCTTTCCTAACATTCCTCATGTGGGCCACATGCAGCATGGAATGGTGGCACTTTTGCAGTGCACACCTGATTGCCAGATCTGGTCCACAAGCAGGCCATTTGTTTAGCCACATGTTAGCCAAGAATTAACTAAATAAACCATAACTCTGTGTGTGTGTGTGTGTGCGCGCGTGCGTGTGCGCATGCTGTGCCATTAAAACTATGGAAAACTCAGTGGCTGAATATCACTGACACTAAGTGAACTGCATCAACAATATCCAACATACAGTAAAGAGGAATGGCCCCTCTTTATGCTAAGATAAGTTACGACAAATGATCAAAACACATTTCTGAAAACATTTGCATAATTTATTAATATTGCCAAAGAACAAACCACTGCAAGTTTACATTTTCAAAACTGGAAACCAATTTAAAAAAAACAATAATAAACAAACACAAAATATGTGCATAGAAAGCATTGTAGAAACGAAATAAAAACAAAACATATTTCCAGTAGCTTTGGTCATCCAAAAAAACAAACAGACAATGCAGAAGTGAACACACTACAAAACCTTGGCAAATGGAACCATCCAAAATTATTGAATTTGACCTTCTTGACTGGACCCATCTGCGTCATGGCAATCTTGCAAGCCATGGATACACAAATGAAAAAAACTGTTAACTCAGTAACAGAATGCTGATTATACAATAGTGTTTAAGTACAAAACACACACACACACACAACTATTTAGAAGCCAAATTAACTAAAAAACCCTAAACAAAATATAATTTAAAAAATAAATAAATAAATAACACAAAACAAAAAAAGCTAGGCACTGTAGTGAAAGATGCGTTCAGGAATTACCTGCGTCTGTGCACCGTCTTTTTACTAATAGTGAAGCTGCAAGTTTTAAAAACTTTAAAAACAGCTGTCTCTGTGCTTTAATGAAAGCAGCACATTAATATTGAATGGTGAATAAATGGACTGGAACTACCAGTGCATTAAACGGTTTGGTAACACTACAAGGTCTTATTTGTTAACATTAGTTTATTTATTAACTAGTAAATGAACTACATTATTTATTAAGGTTTTTTAATGTTACAGTAGGGCAGGGACGGTATGGATTTTTTTTAACCGCGGTTGAAAAGAAAGAAATTCCCGCGGTATAGCGGTAAACATCCCACCCCCCCACATACTTTCGCACACACACAAGCGCACACACCAAAGGTCGTTTTTGCTAGACAGGCTTTGTTAAATATTGTTACCTACATCCGGAAAAAAACGAGCACACTTTGAAATAGTCAAATTTTCATCAGGCAGTAATTTGGCATGGACCAATCATCGAATAGATTTCCTTATTTAAGAATATTCTCAGATACATTCGCATTGAATGTTAAATTCCTAAGAGTTTACATTCAGTATACATTTGACAATACATAATTTTCAGGAGAATACACTATGATGTTCACATTGGAAATGAAAGATAAACACCTTTTCCAACATGTCTTAATTACTAAAATTATATTCCATATTTATGTTTACATAATATAATGTTATTATTTAATTTAATCTATGTTGATTATATGAAAAGTGAACAGCATGAGTAAGATAGGATTATAAGATGATCAGACATGATTTTGACCACTTTATTAAGTTTTGTTATGTAGAAAGCCTTTCTTTAAATTGAATTTCGTTTGGAAAAATTGTATCTTAATTTTAATCACTGTTTCATCAACCAATTGCCTGGAATTAATAAATAAGAAGCAAATACAGCAGATATAATCAAGACATGGAAGCGCCAGTGCGATCTCTTGCATTGCTCGTGAACTGGAGCTCGTCTCATAAATGAACCGAAACTCAGCGTATAGGCTACTTGCCTCACAGACATGAGAAATAAATAGAAAGCTTGAAATGTCTACTTTTAAACAAAATTCAAAACGAAATTATAAAATTGTACAGTATTTATTTTTGTGCCTGTGCGCCGATCGGAATTCTGGGGATACAACATAGCCAATAGGCTATGTTAGGGACTTTAGCCTTTAAATATCTTTGCTGCATTGGATCAGTCTCCTTTCTAGAACAGCCAAGAGCTTTCTAGCCTCACGGCATGTTAACTAAAGTAGTTAACTAATGCTAACTTGTAAAGTGTTACAAATGTTTTAATGCACACCTTGCAGCCAATCAAAATCAAGTATTCAGACACACCATGGTATTATACACATATAGTAAAAACACAATGTAACTGACTTACAGGTGTCTTGGACCCTCCTCCGTTTCTCTCTTTCTCTTCTCCCTCCGTCTCGGTCACTTGAAAGATGAAGCCATTTTTTAATAAATGATTCGATCTCTTGATCGGTGGCCTCAGCTGTCAGTCTGTTGTTTCTGACAGTTCCTAAAAAAAATATAACATTGTAAATGCAAGGATGGATTACACAACTTTTAAAATCTTAGGACCCAGTTAGGGAACACAAGCATTAGCAAAGTGCATAGTTTGCCAGTGCCAATGTAAAGAACATTTTGGCTACGGCCAAAGACACTCTTTGCTTCCAGATGCCCAAAAGGAACAAGTTTGACGCCTGCTAGGAAGATCGGACTGCGTCAAAAAATGGAAATCACATTATGAAATAAATGTTTTTCTCCAAAACACGTTGGCCACAATTATTGGCACCCCTAGATTTTTTTATGAGTAAAATATCTCTGAAGTATATTCCCATTAATATTTACCTTTTTTGGCACACCATGGTGACTAGGAACATGAAATTATATGACTTTTTGTTTCACAGGAGTTTAAATATTAGGAAACTCAAAGGCCAAATTCCCTTAATCATCCATCACAATGAGTAAAACCAAAGAATATAGTTCTGATGTGCATCAAAAGATTGTTGAGCATTACAAAATAGAAAGTGGCAAGAAAATAGCTAAAGAATTGAAAATCCCCATTTTGACCATCAGGACAATAATTAAGAAGTTCCAATCAACTAAAGATGTTACGAATCTGCCAGGAAGAGGACGTGTGTCTATATTGTCTTAATGCACGAGGAAAGTTTGAGTGGCCAAAAGACTCTCCAAGGATCACAGATGAAGAATTGCAGAGATTACTTGAGTCTTGGGGGACAGAAAGAATAAACATATATATCAATCAACCCCTACATCACCACATGTTGTTTGGGATGGTTTCAAGAAAAATCCTCCTCGCTCCTCCAAAAACAAACTCCAGCATATTCAGTTGTCAGACATGACTTGAACTTCCAAAGAGACCAGATTCTATAATCAGATGAAACAAAAAAATGGCTTTTTGGCAGCAAACCCACCAGAAGTGTTTGGTGCAAACAGGGATTTCACGAGTTCACACTTACATAAAATTAGAGGGAGTAAGTTTAATGCGTATTTGGCGTGCTGTCCGGGGGAGGGCTCCGAGCTCCGAGTTCGGCCCGAACCCAGAGTACCAACATGAACTTGTGAATCTGAAGGATCTGGAGAGATTCCTTTATGGAGGAACGGTCTCTGATCTCTTGTCAGTTGTTCTCCAAACTCATCAGGCATTATAGAAGAAAACTCAGAGCTGTTCTCTTGGCAAAAGATAATTATGACCGTTAATACAGAAAAGCATTTATTGTAGTCAGGCCAACTGTAGTCAGGCCAATCACATCGTGTATAGAGTTGGTGGGCGGGCTTAACATAATGACTGCAGAGTTGTGAAGGTTCTGCGTGAATTCCCTGCTACTTGAAAACAAAGAAGATGAGCGCTGCTGCTGGAGAACAGCGTCTTTCGAATGGGCTTTGGCCGCGACTGGAGGACTTGGAGTTAAGCTTTTCTTTGAGAAAAGAACAAAGAACGCCACTGAAGTCATTCTTAAAAAAGGAAGATGTGTTCGGAGTTTTGCCGACTGGATACGGCAAAACTTTAATATATCAACTAGCTCCGCTGGTGGGAAAACGCATGGTACTCACTCAGCCACAACCGTTTGTTGCTCTGGTTGGTTGTAGCGCTATCCTATTGTGTGCAGAGGGAATTTGAAAGACAACCGTTTATCCCACCCCCCAGATTGAGGCATGCCAATGGTGAGTTCCCAGACCTAACATCTTGATGTGGGTCTGGTTTGCCAGGCTAGATTTACCCCCACTTTCAATTATTTTACTTATATGAAAGGTTAGATTTTTGTGATATTTTTTTTTTTATGAAAGATCAAAAGATTTATTTTTTACAGCCATTTTTTATCATATTTACCAGGGGTGCCGTTAAGTCTGACCACAACTGTACTTGAACATTACTAGAGAATACTTCATAAAATAAACTTAAAGTATATATTTATACTTGAAGTATACTTCATTTTTGTAAGGGATGCAACATGTAATATGGATATATCCATTGCCTGTTGCATCAGTTTCTCATTGTATGAGAGCTCCATATGTGTGGGGATGGACAGCTATGTTTGGGATTGTTTCCACAATGAAGCTTTTAGTGATAAACTGTTGGCTGTCATACCCTTGCAAGGGCAGAGTACAAGTGCTTCACTATTTACTTTTTTTTTTAAATCAACCTTTTTTTAATAATTATGTCATTTGAGCATTAATATGCATCAAGCATACAAGAAATAGAGAATGGACTTATTAGACTGAAGATGTAACAGATGTAAGTGCAATGTAACACTTACCAGTAATTACATTTTTCAGCTGCAGTCTGTGGAAAGCTGTTTTGCCATTGATGCCACGCCAGTTGAGTTGTTTGCCAAGGGAGTTGGTAATACAGTGCCCCATAACCCGCCAAACGCTATCCTTAATGTCAACTCCTCCAATGACGCTCAACGCAGTAATCTAAAAAAGAAAATTTAAAAGTCATGGATACATGTTTTATATTAACACTACTCACAGTTACCCAATTCAGAATAAAATAAAAAATACATTATGCCACTTCACGCTTAGTTGGCATTTAGGAAAGTCTCATTGCTGGATACTTGCTTTCTTAACCTGTTTTCTACTGTAGGACTGCCTGCCACTCTATCACTGATGCAATTCCATATTCAACTGACAAGTAGAAGTTGCAGTGTCCTTTAGGTTTAAACACAAGATGTTACTCTACAGTAAATAAATGCTGCAAGTTTAATACCTCAATGATCCCCAGTTTAAAATATAAATTTTAGTTTTCCATGGAGTGGAATATAGTGCTATTTAGTTCAATAAAGATGAATATTAATATACTGTATGATGAAAGTGTAGTCAAATTGTATACCGGTGTAGTTTATGCAATATGCTGGTAAGGCAAAGTGTTATTTACCATTTGTTTTTTGAGGTCAGGCTCTTCCCTCAGACGTTTTTCCAGAGCCAGCAGGGAGGTAGGATCTTTTAGAGGCAGTAAATCTCTCTCGATGGGATCCTGCCCACGAGCAGGTTCACCCGTTTTCTGAACAGTCATCAGAATAACTTTGAGTTGATCCATAATCATTTCTTGATTCGTAAGAAGTCTATGCAGAAGAGCTAAAAAATAAAGACAAACATGTGATTTCCGTCATTTTTACAGATAATTAATTGTATTTACCTGTGAAAACAAACCTATAAAGAGACATGAGGATTTATTTAATAAATCACTTACGAGCAAGACCCCTTAAAGTAGCTGGTCCTGACTGTATTTGACTTTCATCTTGTCGTTGTGGTTCAGAACTTGTCATAGATCGACTGGGTTCAGGGCTTATTTCAGACCGTCTGGGCTCAGGACTTGTCACAGACCGTCTGGGCTCAGGACCTTTCATCTGCTTGTTGGGTTCAGGCTTTTGAACCCGTCTCTTTATTGCAGATTCTATATCAAAGTTTGGTCCTTTTATCTTTGGGGCTGGAGGCAATGTCCTGGTTTGTTTGACCGTATCTTCATCATCACTCTCAAAGCGAATGTTTGGTCTTGGCAGGGGGCACAGAAAATAAAATCAAAATTGATTTTAATCAATTTCACAAATCAGTCTCAGTCTAGTCTGGTAGTGTCTCAAATTCTGCTGTTCCTGTTCCTCCCTGCCTGCCCTGTTTCTCTCTTCTGTCACAGGCACTCCCAGGTCTCTTATTTCCTGCACCACTATCTCCTACTTGCCCAACCGTTTCCCTTAAGCATCGTCAATGCTTTGTTTTCCTGCCCTTATCTGCCCAGCTGTACACTTTTCTTAAATTTAAGCTTGTATTTAAAGGAGAACTCCGGTCAATTTTAACATTGAGCTAATTTTTTTGGTAAATTTGGAGTGCTGTCAGTACAGAGAACAACGACAAAAATCGGTGTTGCCTACACCGTGTTATCCTCTTTTTAAAATTTGCACCCTGTTGACTTAAATGGGGCAAGTTTTAAACCTGCTTTTAGCCTCTATACATCCTCTTAACATCTCAACAAGTGCACAGCCATGTGAGTGATTGTATTCAGAGTGAACACGGTGAATCTGACTGCAGTAGATGTGAAAGATATGAATAAAAGTGATGTTAATTCAGCCAGCTCACATACATTTACTTCCTGTCTTCGGTCGAAGTCCACAGTAGTCGATTGTCGAGATCGCGCGGGCGAACTCGACAATCGACTACTGTGGACTTCGACCGAAAACAGGAAGTAAATAAAGGTATGTTAAAAATTAACATAATTAGAAGTCATTTTTATGATAATCACAGGTATAAAAGGTGAATGATGGTTTAAGTGCACATAAAAGTCCTTATTAATACATGTTTCAGAACCAAGATATTAGAAGTATAAATATGGTATACACACCTACTGAGATAAACCAAGGCAGGCTGGACTCTGTCTGCTGTCTAATTGTGATGCTGATCTGCACATAAATTAATTCAATTTGAAAAATAACTATCTTTTTATATTTGAACTATCTAAAATTCAGATTTAAAGACTACCAAAACACAACGCTATGACTGAAATTTAGGATGGGTCTGCATGAAGAAGTGGAATGACAACAAATCCAACCTCCAAAGGCAACCGGACGCACTTCTGCATATTGGTATCTAATGTTAAGCACATCAGATTTGGTGACAGATCTGACACAAAACAAATTCCCAAATCTGTGGACTCAATGGGATAATCAAAGAAATTTGCAATGTGTCTATATTCTTTGCAGACAATATATTCCTCACCCTCATAGACAATTATATTCTGAACCAATAGTATCTTATCGTTCATCTTTATACATCTGTCCCTCTCTGATGTGTTGATGACAAACTCATCTATTGACAGTTGCTTAAATTGTGAGACTGCTCCTGTGAATCCTTGTGGAACAGGTCCATCTGAGTGCAGCATTTTCATTTTTTTATGAGCTTTCCGGGTATCCTCATCTTTTAAACTTGTTGAATCAAGTTCTGAAATTCTGCGTATAACTTGCTGCAGTGGTGAGCTAGGTTTTCTAACCATTCCTTTAATTTTTTTTAAGTAGTTTTCAAAAGGAAAGCCTGATATTAAATCTAAGTGGCCATGCACCTTCACATCATCACTGAGATGAGTCAGACCATGTATGTTGTACACTAAAAAACAATGACCATAGAGTTCCCCAAAATGCTTAACAAATGATCTAAGTAGTGTGTTTGCAAAGACATTTAACAGCAAACAATATGTTGGACTTGCCAAGATATATATGCCCACAGACAACAACATAACATTTTGGTAAACATCAGTAGTCAGCACATCCCTCAAAACTACTGAACCAGTGTAAAGTAAGAACTGCCTAAGTTCTGTTGCTTTCCATCGTAACCTCTCATCAAGTGCCCTAGGTCTTCTTGCAAATTCAGAGGGTATGTAACTTTTGAGAGCAAGCATTTTGCCTGAAATGATAAGACACTTGCCTGGATGAAATACGGTAACTCAACTTGCCGCGAGTTCCCATCCACAAATCAAGCAGACGACGTACCACGCCTAAGCACACTAAATGCATATAGTCATGTGGAAATCCACTAACCATGGGAACTGATGTTTCACAAAATGGGGAATGTTGTACATGGTGGTCTTCATCCTCTGCATTTGAAAAAGAAATATCGGTTATTACTCTAGAATTAAGTTCTGGGAATGTCATGCGATTATTAATGTAAATGCCAGACTGTACACATTTATCACATCCACTGTATCCATTGTGTGACTTAATACCCTTAATAAAGGCCCTCGCAGGAGCATCACAGATTACTGAGCACACAGTCAAGAAGAAGGTCTTTCCATTAACAACAAAACCAGTGCTCAAGGATTTCAACTCACAGATCAGATCCTTCAGATATTCTGACAATGACTGAGGCTTTGAGTTCCCACAGTAAAGAGCAATCAGCACAGGTTTCCTACTGTAAGCCTGGAGCATTCCTAAAATTGGCCAGAACTGTACACTTGAACTTTTAAAAATTGGAAGACCATCCATGTTTAATTGTAATTTGAAGCTGTGATGATTCCGGACAACTGATGTAAGCTTCTGAAATATGTGGTTGAACATTTTCTGTATACCAAAGTAATGGAATGATCCACTCGCCAAGGAAACAATACTATGTTGAGTCTGTGTTTTGAGTAATGTTCTTGCCTCTTTTGGCAAAGATGGGTGATGGACTTTCAGTATTGACAAAAGGGCAGACAAAGCAATCAATGAAATGCCAAAATGTGTTGCCCAGTCTCTCAAACATCCCGCTAAATCTTTAGTAATATCAACATGGCTATCCTCATCACTTGCTGATTCACTTTCCCCATCACTTTCTGATCCACAGGTTGGTGGCGAAAAACAAAGCTTGAAGTAACTACTTCATGTTCAACGCTATGCTCTTCATTAGTACAATCCATAACACTAATGTCCTCATCATTCAAAGATTTAATAAACTGGGTGACTCTTTTAACAGCCCTTTTCCTTAAATTGCTGCGAGTGATATTCCACTTTTCTCTCTCCATGACACAGTAATTACACCTACAATTACATGCATTACAGTCAATAACCAGGTGAGCTGTGGGAAAAAAAAGAACAAACATTTTACATTGGTACTTTTTTATTTTGTACCACAGCATGAAATGTATTAGCAGCTTACCTTAATGGTGACACTGAATTTTAAACTGTAGGCTATTTTATTCCCACCAGCAGTTTTCTGTAGCAAATCACATTGACACATGTTATTAAGGTGAAAAACATCCTGACTCAAAACAGTACATGACAAACAAAAAAAAACATAGTCTAATGCATGCTAAATAATTTTATAATTCCTGTATAATAAAAATGTGAAACAGAATAATCCCTGAACAAACTTGCTACAAATACAAAATCTATAATTGTTATTTTGAATCATCTCAAAAGCTTTTATAGTAAGACAAGAGTTCTAGGGAGCAACATGAGCAAATCTAAATCTAGCCTAATGGCGCGCAGCGCAATCGATACTTGTTCATTTCGCATTCGTGACAACATAGATCTAGCTTAGAGTTGAACTGCCAAAATAATGTAACTTCGAATATAAATTATTCCATCAACTCTATATATCACACAGCATGCGGACTCCAACTAGATATAACGAAGCAATCGCTAACAAAAAGAAACATTTATCGATTATATCTTACCTTGACTTTATGCAGTATCCGTCCTCCCTCCAACTGACAATCTTCTGACGTTGTGGTTTTGAGCGCCTTTTTCGTGCTTTCCGGCTACATTTAAATTTAAAGTGCGTGAACAGGAAAATCGTTTGATTTTTTTTTCACAGACAACTACAAATGCAGTAAATATTTTATTTAAACAAAATAGAGATCTTATCACGAATAAAGTAGTAAGCTGAAGAAGAAAAAGTGGAAAATTTTGTCATGAATGCAGAGGGTTGAAAAAGTTCATATCAAAATAATAATATTTTCTCATAGCAGCTTCTGCTGATTTGTCGTACATTTACTCTATTAGTATTATAATTTTTTAATCTAAGAAATATTATTTATAGCCAAAGATGACAGTTGTATAAATGTAAATTATATTTAGCCAGAAATGTAAGAAAAATTAAAGGTTTATTTATTTATTTAAAATAAAATATTTTTTTATTTTAAAATATACATTTTTTTTTTATATTTAAAATATTTAAATATTTTAAGGGGGTTTAAAATATTACCCTTTGTGACTTGACACTATAGTGAATCGCAACTTTTTTGACTTCAATGTCCCCTTATATTTTCCACAACAAATCCTGTACATTTGTTATAAAAATACCAAATAATAAGAAATATCTTGATTTTTGGTGGTTTTAGTTTTGTCATCAATTTAAGTCATTGGAAGTTTGTCCGGGTCTGCTATGAGCAAGCAAGGTTTCACGGCTATATGTTCCTGGCTCAACATCTTTGTTGATCCTGGAACAGCATTAAAATCGACCAATTAGATTTGAAGTTTGCAGTTAAACCATGTTTCTAGATCAGATCATTTCCCTCTGATTGTAGGTTTAGGGGTAGGTTTTTGGGGTAGGGTTAGGGTTAGGGTTAGGGTTAGGGCTATGGACAGGAATGTTGTTCCAAGATCAAAAACATATGTTGATACAGGAACATGTACTTGGCATAACTGTGCCCCAAGCTTTGCACAAACAGCAACTAAAGTATCTTCTTGCACATCCCAAAACCATAAACACGTTTCATAAGTTTAGACACTTGAACTTTTCTAGAAACTACAGAACATATTTCAGCAATAGCATGGATGGCAATAGCTATATTTCAGCAATAGCTATAGATGTATGTAGCCTCACATCCAGCCAAGTGTCTGCTGCATCCATACCAAAATGTATTGTTAAATGTTTAAAAAAAAATGTCTTAAAAAATATTCATGCTATTACAGTTTCAAACTCTGTCCTTTTTAAGCTTAGCCATTGTCAGAAGTGTTGCATCCAAGCCAGAAATGGACTTACCCCATCCATCCATCCATCTTCAACCGCTTATCCGAAGTCGGGTCGCGGGGGCAGCAGCTCCAGCAAGGGGCCCCAAACTTCCCTATCCCGAGCCACATTAACCAGCTCTGACTGGGGGACCCCGAGGCGTTCCCAGGCCAGTTTGGAGATGTAATCTCTCCACCTAATCCTGGATCTTCCCCGAGGCCTCCTCCCAGCTGGACGTGCCTGAAACACCTCCCTAGGGAGGCGGCCAGGCGGCATCCTTACCAGATGTCCAAACCACCTCAACTGACTCCTCTCGACGCAAAGGAGCAGCGGTTCTACTCCGAGCTCCTCACGGATGACTGAGCTCCTCACCCTATCTCTAAGGGAGAAGCCCACCACCCTTCTGAGGAAGCCCATTTTGGCCGCTTGTACTCGCGACCTAGTTCTTTCGGTCATGACCCAGCCTTCATGACCATAGGTGAGGGTAGGAACAAAAATTGACCGGTAGATCGAGAGCTTTGCCTTTCGGCTCAGCTCTCTTTTCGTGACAACGGTGCGATAGAGCGAGTGCAATAGCCCCGCTGCCCCGATTCTCCGGCCAACCTCCCGCTCCATTGTCCCCTCACTCGTGAACAAGACCCCGAGGTACTTGAACTCCTTCACTTGGGGCAATACCTCCTTCGCTACCTGGAGTACGCACTCCATTGGTTTCCTTGGACTTACCCCGTAGGTTTTAATTTTTTGGGGGCATTTGCCACGTCGAATGTGGGCCAAGTTAGGCTTACACCATGCTGACTGTGCCGTATATTTCCCAAACGTGGCCCAAATTATTATGAATTAGGGCCATATTTGCCATGTCATAGTCAAGTCAAGTCACCTTTATTCAGCGCTTTTTACAATACAAATTGTTTCAAAGCAGCTTTACAGAGATAACAGGAAAATAATGTTGTAATAGTATTATTAATAGTATATATAATTAAATGTCCTCAATGGGGGGCCATTTTCGGCTCACATCTAGATGAGTTAGTGCTTTGCCAAAAGTGGCCCAGATACGTTTTAAAGGGCACCTATTATGGAATTTTGAAAATTACCTTTCATGTAGTGTGTAACATAGATTTAAGTGAACAAAAACATCCTGCAAAGTTTTATATATGAAAGTTCACCGTAAAAAAAGTTATTGTCTCTCAAAAGTAGGAGTCGACTCTGAGTCAATGTAATGAATCGTTTTTCCAATGAGTCATTTTCCTTTTCGTTGTGACGTCAAAACGAAAAATTATCAAATTGGCCGCGCCCACTCATTGCGCGCGCAGACACCAAGGAAAACTTGAAAACATCATGTCGACAACAAGACTCTGTGTTCTGAAGTGCATATCAAAAGCGACCTTTTTTCCACTGCCCAGGGAGCATGTGAAGAATCAGTGGCTAGAGTTTATATTTACAACTATACCACACAAGTATAGCCCGAACCTTGTGCTGTGTTCGCCTCATTTTAATGACGATTGCTTTACGAACATGAATGCTTTCAAGTGTGGATTCGCGAGCCGGTTGATACTGGAAGGTTCAGTACCAAGTTTATTTGGATCAGCTCCTCCGAATCACAACCTGAAAGTATTATTAATAATTGTTGCTTTTATGTGTTTTTTAGCATGCTTAATGTGTGTGTTGTGTAAGTTACGCTCAGTGCAGCTTCTAGGTCTCCAATGTCAATTTTTTGGAAATATGTGAAATGTTTGTCGATGTTATTGGAGTTGTCATAAAGAATAGAGCAATAACTTGTAGTAATGCAGTGCTTTATCAATATGCGTTGGGCTAACGCAAACAATAACTGATTGGGTGTCTACCACCGAACTTTGGGCTATGATCGCTAACATAAATCAACTCATTCCTTCTCTGATTTTGATTTTTTTACTACAAAGCGGTGATGGGCGTTCTGTTTCTGACAATCTCTGCACAGAGTATACCAATCACAACTGACTGGGTCATCTGACCAATCACCGCAGATTAGCGTCACGCAAAGGAGGGGTTTGGAAAAATGAGTCGTTGAACGAATCATTTGGGAGTCGGTGAGCAAATAAATGCATATTATAAGACAACAAAAGTGTTTTTTGTCATTGCATGCATGTAAAACTGTTGTTGGGGACTCCCAAAACAATATTAGGAACATTTTAAATGCCATAATAGGTGCCCTTTAAGATAACTGGGCCACATTTGCAGCATTATATGTGGGCCACTTTTGGCTCACATCCAGATGAGCCAGTGCCACCGAGCCATATATTTGACAAAACTGGCCCAGATATGTTTTAAGATAACTGGGCCACATTTGCAGCATTATATGTGGGCCACTTTTGGCTTACATCCAGATGAGCCAGTGCCACTGTGCCATTTCTTTGCCAAAACTGGCCCAGATATGTTTTAAGGTAACTGGGCCACATTTGCAGCATTATATGTGGGCCACTTTTGGCTCACATCCAGATGAGCCAGTGCCACTGTGCCATTTCTTTGCCAAAACTGGCCCAGATATGTTTTAAGATAACTGGGCCACATTTGCAGCATTATATGTGGGCCACTTTTGGCTCACATCCAGATGAGCCAGTGCTACTGTACCATATCTTTGCCAAAACTAGCCCAGATATGTTTTAAGATAACTGGGCCACATTTGCTGCAACATATGTGGGCCACTTTTGGCTCACATCCAGATGAGCCAGTGCGACTGTGCCATATCTTTGCCAAAACTGGCCCAGATATGTTTTAAGATAACTGGACCACATTTGCAGCATTATATGTGGGCCACTTTTGGCTCACATCCAGATGAGCCAGTGCCACCGAGCCATATATTTGACAAAACTGGCCCAGATATGTTTTAAGATAACTGGGCCACATTTGCAGCATTATATGTGGGCCACTTTTGGCTTACATCCAGATGAGCCAGTGCCACTGTGCCATTTCTTTGCCAAAACTGGCCCAGATATGTTTTAAGGTAACTGGGCCACATTTGCAGCATTATATGTGGGCCACTTTTGGCTCACATCCAGATGAGCCAGTGCCACTGTGCCATTTCTTTGCCAAAACTGGCCCAGATATGTTTTAAGATAACTGGGCCACATTTGCAGCATTATATGTGGGCCACTTTTGGCTCACATCCAGATGAGCCAGTGCTACTGTACCATATCTTTGCCAAAACTAGCCCAGATATGTTTTAAGATAACTGGGCCACATTTGCTGCAACATATGTGGGCCACTTTTGGCTCACATCCAGATGAGCCAGTGCGACTGTGCCATATCTTTGCCAAAACTGGCCCAGATATGTTTTAAGATAACTGGACCACATTTGCAGCATTATATGTGGGCCACTTTTGGCTCACATCCAGATGAGCCAGTGCGACTGTGCCATATCTTTGCCAAAACTGGCCCAGATATGTTTTAAGATAACTGGGCCACATTTGCTGCAACATATGTGGGCCACTTTTGGCTCACATCCAGATGAGCCAGTGCGACTGTGCCATATCTTTGCCAAAACTGGCCCAGATATGTTTTAAGGTAACTGGGCCACATTTGCAGCATTATATGTGGGCCACTTTTGGCTCACATCCAGATGAGCCAGTGCCACTGTGCCATTTCTTTGCCAAAACTGGCCCAGATATGTTTTAAGATAACTGGGCCACATTTGCAGCATTATATGTGGGCCACTTTTGGCTCACATCCAGATGAGCCAGTGCTACTGTACCATATCTTTGCCAAAACTAGCCCAGATATGTTTTAAGATAACTGGGCCACATTTGCTGCAACATATGTGGGCCACTTTTGGCTCACATCCAGATGAGCCAGTGCGACTGTGCCATATCTTTGCCAAAACTGGCCCAGATATGTTTTAAGATAACTGGACCACATTTGCAGCATTATATGTGGGCCACTTTTGGCTCACATCCTGATGAGCCAGTGCGACTGTGCCATATCTTTGCCAAAACTGGCCCAGATATGTTTTAAGATAACTGGGCCACATTTGCTGCAACATATGTGGGCCACTTTTGGCTCACATCCAGATGAGCCAGTGCGACTGTGCCATATCTTTGCCAAAACTGGCCCAGATATGTTTTAAGATAACTGGACCACATTTGCAGCATTATATGTGGGCCACTTTTGGCTCACATCCAGATGAGCCAGTGTGACTGTGCCATATCTTTGCCAAAACTGGCCCAGATATGTTTTAAGATAACTGGGCCACATTTGCTGCAACATATGTGGGCCATATTTGGTTTATATTCAGATTAGTCATTGTCGATTGTGCCACGTTTTTGCCATAAGTGGCCCACATTTGGTTTGTGAAATTTGGGCCATATTCTTTATCTATCATATGGGCCACTTTAGGCTCACATTCAGATTACACATTGCCATGAGTGCCGCATCTTTGCCTAAAAAGGCCCACATGTAATTTAAAATATTTGGGCCATATTTGCCATTTTATATATGGGCCACTTCAGGCTCAGATACATTTGGTCCGGGCCATAAGAAGGCCTGCAGTGCCGCATCATTGCCTGAAGTGGCCCACATCCGTCTGCTATCTGGGAAAGAGCTTAAAGACCAGAGGGCAGATAGTAAGCTCTGACCACCCTGCATATGTTGACAATTATTGTGAATTGACACCCTGACCTGAAATAGTGACCTGTGTAGAAAAAAAAACACTTGTAGTGCTTGGATTTGTATGGTTGTTTTACAGAGTTAATTCCAAAGTGTTCTGAAAATGAATGTAGATTTAGCACATTTTTCACTGGCTCAATCTCTTAAAAAACATGATTATAACATAATTTTATATTTTTTTAGAGAACCCAGGAACCACCCAAAAGAATTGAGTCCTGCTTTCTAGACCTCAGACCTACAACTGTAGAGATATGTGAAATATATATATGTGAAAACATCTTGTTTAATCTCGCCCTATTTAAAGGAATAGTTCACCTAAAAATAATTTACAAATAACCCTCATGTTTTTCCAAACTAGCATGACTTTCTTTATTATGCAGTACAAAAAATTTAGATGTTTAAATGAATGTCCCGTTCTGTTTTTCTGTACAAGGACAATTGATAGGTGCTCACTTTAAAACTTTAAGTCCACAAAAGTATCATGAAATTAGTCCAGGAGATTTTTATTTTTTACAGTGAAAATCTTGACCTGTTCTCGTGGGAACGTGTGCTACTGTGAACAAGCTTCTGTCTTTTAACTGATAATTGATTGTCTTATTTGACTCATCATTACCTTAATTTTCTTTCTTTATCTGGATTGGACTAATCATCACTTTCCTGTCAATAAACCACTATGGTTTCAACTGCATCAGAACAAGTCACTGAATTTTTCCCAACCATTAGCTTCTCAGCAGCTATTGGCTGTCACTATAGTATGTTTGTTTAATATGAGTACAGATACATTTAAATGTGCTGTAAGCGATTTTTGCCATTCTAGAATTTCAACAAGCTGAGCCATTGGTTAGCCACTCCCCTTAGTCAAGAACAACAGCAGCAAAATAGCACCTTCAACTGTTATGAGAAACATGGTATAAAAATGGCATTTTGCCTCAATATTTCATGGCAACTACAATACTATGAGAACGTGGAAAATGATTGACTGGTAGGTTTGTCCACGGACACATTTATGTTTGCTGTTTACAGAGTCTAGATCTGTCAGAGACCAGTGAGATCTCTCAGGACACTTATTTCCTTAATATCTTTCAGGGAGTATTAAAATGTATTGCATACCTTTCCATAAACAAATTGCACTTTAAATACCTGAAATAGAGGGAAACAGCTAAAGCATCAATAAAACTATCAAACTTTTCATTCCCTTCAAGAGGGATAAATTAGTTATTGCTTAATGCTTTATAGTTCCTCTTTCTCTTATTCCAGATCAATCTGCAAGTTTATCAGCTCTGGAAAACTGTGTTAAAAGAAGTGACCTTCTCAAATGTGAGACATCAATTTTGTATAGTTTAGGTTTCCTAATGTATCCACATGTTCATCTTCACCATTGTTTAAATTTATGTTCATGTGTTTCTCCCTACTAGATGGCACTATCCTCAATTTCGATGTCAGGACAGCCCACAAGCAGATCTTCCTCTCTGAAAATGACACCAAAGCAACAGTCTCAGACGAGCCTGCTAACTATCCTGACATTCCTACTCACTTTTCTGTCTGTTCCCAGGTGCTCTGCACAAAGGGTTTCTCTCAGGGTTGCCATTACTGGGAGATCAAAATGAGCAGCAACAACTTCTATGGATTAGGGCTTGCGTACGGCAGAATTGACTGGAAGGGTCCATCCAGTCGTTTGGGGCGTAATGCAGAATCCTGGAGTGTGGAGTGGTTTAATGTGAAGCTTTCTGCATGGCACAACAGCATTGAGATGGTGTTGGCGAATCAAATAAAAAAAAATCAAATCAAATCACTTTATTGTCACACTACTGTGTACACGAGTGCAACAGCAGGTGAAATTCTTGAATCCCAACCCTAGCCGGGTAGGTGTCCTGATGGAATGCGACGCAGGAAGTGCAACACTCTATAATGTGCAGGACCGGGCCTACCCCTTCCACACTTTTGTGTTTCCTTTCTCTGAGCCTGTGTATCCAGATTTCTGGATTTTCTCAAATGGCTATTCTGTCTCTCTATGCAAGCTCAGTAACTAAAACTGTATGAGGTGAACTCATATTAGATTATTGTTGATTATTTTGTTTCTAATAACTTTGGTGTGTTTTGTTGTATATTATAATATGGGTGTGTTTCAAAGGACCATGGGGGTAAAATGAGCTAAGGTTAATGCAAATTAAATTTTTAATGCAAATTCAAGTCTGGTGTGATATAGTGCATTAAGCAGACTTTCAGAAATAACTTCTCTATCTTTGAATTCTGACCAAAAATGTGGTTGATAGATATTGATATACACAGTCTGGCCAAAAAAAAAGTTGCATACACTAATATTTTGTTGGACTGCCTTTAGCTTTGATTACTGTGCAATTTCATTGTGGCATTGTTTCGACAAACTTATGCAACGTCATAACATTTATTTCCATCCAGATTTGCATTATTTTTTGGCAGAGATCTTGTACTGATGACGGGATAGTCGAGTAAAGTCTTCTCCAGCACATCCCAAAGACTTTCATTGGGGTTAAGGTCAGGACTCTGTGGTGGCCAATTCAGGTGTGAAAATGATTCCTTATGCTCCCTGAACCACTCTTTCACAGTTTGAGCCTGATGAATCTTGGCATTGTCATCCTGGAATATGCCCATGCCATCATGGAAGAAAAAAATCCATTGATACAATAACCTGATCATTCAGTACATTCAGGTAGTCAGCTGCCATATAATGTTGCTAAGCCTAGAACTGACCAATTGAAACAACCCCAGATCATAACACTGCCTCCAGAGGCTTGTACAGTGGGTACTATTCATGATGGGTGCATCGCTTCATGCGCTTCCCTTCTTACCCTGAAGCACCAATCGCTTTGGAATCGGGTAAATCTGAACTCATCAGACCACATTACCTTTTTCCATTGCTCCACAGTCCAATCTTTATGCTCCCTAGCAAATCGAAGTAGGTTTTTCTGATTAGCTTAACTAACAAGTGGCTCTCTTGTGGCCACACAGCTGTTTAGTCATCAATCCTTCTCATTGCATTGTGCTTGTGGAAATGTGCTTACTTTCACTATTAAACATAAAATCTGCTGTCGATTTTTTTTTTGTGACTTCAAGTTTTTTGGTGCTCTCCAATCATGATCATTCAAGATTTTTTCAAACCATATTTGTTCCACGAATCTGATGGTTCATCACTATCCTTCCAGGTATTAATAATGCTTTGGACACAATAATGCGTTAACCCAATTCCAATGGTTTTAGCAATCTCCTTCGTTGTTTTCTTTCCTTGATGCAGGCCAATAATTTGAACCTTCTGAAACAGTGACATATTTTCCATGACCACAGGATGCATCTTCTGACATGGTTGTTTAAGAAATGAAAAACTACACACTGCATTAGTTTGGGTTAAAAGAATTGTTGCCAGCTGAAACATATTAATCACTGCAATAATGATCCAGTCATAGGCTCTTAAGTATCTGCTTATTTAAATCCATACGGTGACTTTTTTTTTATTTTGGCAAATTCAGTGTGTGCATAAATGTTAACATGTAATATTTCTTTATTGAGTCTGTTAGTTTGGGGGACTTGGAGTTGTTTGATGTTTTTAACTTTATCACATGAACAAATTGTCATGTGTTGAATTTAATACATGGGCAAAGTCCTTTGCCAATGTGCTCCAGATAGACCTGAAGTAAGTTTGCATGGATTCTGACTGAAGTATCCCGATTGGCCTTAGTTGAAACAGTTTGTCATTATCTATTTGGAATGCCATGTTTTTGAGCATGAGCAGTCCTGCCAAACGAACAGGTGTTTAGTCAGTGTTGGGTAATAAATGACTACATGTAATCTGGATTATGTAATCAGATTTCAAAAATAAGAATTTTTGTTATTACATTACATTATTAACAGGGTGTAATCAGATTACAGTTACTTTTATGTATGATTACAAATGGACTACATTATATATCAATCTTTAATTTAAAAGATGCACCCAAATTTGGTCTGAGTGGGGCTGGCACACAGCAAATTGCTGTCTGATGTCATGTTTAAAAATGTTTAAAGCAAGGAGTGCAAATTTATACTTAATACACATTAAAGTAGATTATCATATAAACATGGAATTGTAATCCAAAAGTAATTAGATTACTTAAAATTGTAATCTAAAACAATTGCATTACAGATTATAATTTTAGGTGTGTAGTTTGTAATCAGTACTGAATTACACTTTAGAAGTAGTCTGCTCAAAACAACACAGTTTACTACAGTGATCTTAAAGTACATGGAAAGTATAGTTCTAAATGTCAGTAAATCTAACTGCTAACATCTCTTTCTGACTGGGCAACAGAAATGAAGTGCCTATTGAGAGAGATCACATTAAATATAGCTGATAATTCAGCTATATAATAGCTGATAAAATGGCTAGATCTACATACAGGCTAACAGGAACTCAAGCTTATTTGCATTCTGTGCGCATGAAGATCCTTTTTTGTATGTTAATTTTGTTCTAGGATCATAGTGCATGGTATAAAAGACTACGGGTCTTGTCACATGTAAAGCACATGTACATGACTAATGGTAGCCTATTCACTTTGATGTTTGCACAACATAGATATGAAATATGACTAACATTTGCTATTTTATTTTTTAAATCCACAGTAACAAGAGTTCTGTTGCTTTGGAGAAAAAAAAATCTATATAAATATGTAATACATTTAAATATTCCAGAACAGCTCAGGAAGTTCTGTGCTATGGCATTTCTTTTTGCTTGTATTGCTTATTGAAGTTGTGATTGATATTGTATTAAAGTCTATATTTAGTGTGTGCATAATGACATTTGATCGAAAAACAACTACACAATATAAAAAAATATTTATTGTGATTTGTTTTAAAGTGAGAAAATATACAAAGTTAAATCAGAATAAATACAGATTTTAAGGTACAGATTTATACATACCCAAGTATCTTATCAGAATATAATATCCTTATATCTAGATATATCTCCCATTCTCAGCTGTATTCATCATACTTTTGGTACAATATGCATTGTGTGAATTGATATTTAAAATGGACTTAATCTTGCTTCCGAAATGGTGATTATTAAATTGTGCAGCTCACATTGTTGCCAGTTGTATTAGAAAAAGAAATGCTCAAATAAATGGCCAAAGAATTCTGTGATTAAGTTCTGATTAACAAAACAATTTTGCAGAATCATCTATACCTTTGAATATGTGTTGGTATGTTGACACAAATAAGCCTAGTTACACATTAAACAGAACATTCCATCAAGTGCAGCTACTGTGGCATTTACAGTGTCCGTAGACTTAATTTGTATTTGGAGAAAATAAAAAAAAACAGACAAAAACCATAAATGTCAAACATATGTCAAGTTACGGGCACACATTATTCAGTACAAAATGAATGCTTAAACATTTTTTTATACATTCAAAGCATTTGTAAACAGTCTTTTTAGTAACATTACAGTGTCTTTAGCATAGGAAACAAAGCAACAATTAGAAAGTGCTTTTACAGCAAGGAAAAATATTTCATGACCACAACCATTTTCTCAGCAATTAGACATATATTGAAACATGTGCATGTAACTTTATATGCCGTTTTAAAATGATATTCTTTAAAGGATTATTCAGAGTTCAATAAATGTTAAGCTCAATTGATAGCATTTGTGGCATACAGTGAGGCACTTTCAATGGCAGTAAATGGGGCCAATTCATAAACGTTAAATACTCATGGTTTCAAATGCATATCCACAAGACATAAACAATATGATTTTATATGTTTTAAAATAAAACATGTTTTTAGTGTGATACAACCACTTAGCCTATTAACCTTTTCTGTGTAAAAATATATCCATGATGACGTAATGCTGTTAATCTTAAAATGATGATTTAAGCAACTTTACAGCAAGTTTTAACTGAAGAATTAATGTGCTTTTATAAAATTTCAAACTTCACATTTCTGCCTTTAAACTCTCCAAAACTGACCCATTAACTTCCATTGTAAATGCCTCATTGTAACATCAATTTTGCTGATTTTTTATTGAGGGAAGAGTCGTTATATTTTTGTAACAATTATACCATAAATGCTATCAATTGAGCTTAACTTGTACTAAACCCAGAATATTCCTTTAATAAACGCATTAACATTTAGATTTTTTTGTCTTTCAAGCTGTAGAAGGGTGTTCAGAGTCTTCACACATTAGAGACTAATACAGCAATGGTCTTCAATGGACAAGGACAAATATTCAATCACAAGGATATTTTTGGCAACACATACTCTTGTTAAAAAGGGGGGGGGGGCATTCAAGCCACTATTGAGTTAAGCTCCAAATTAGTCATCAGGCAGGACACACCAATGTAGTGAATTAGGGCCTCAATCAGCTAAATATAAGGTGGTGATGAAAGGAAACTTAAAACACTTGGAAAGGAGGGCTTATAGACATTGAGGCTTACTTAAAACTGTTTAGGACACATCCTTAAATGAAAAAAAAAGGAATGTTAAAGTTCTGTTCTGTTTATGTGAATGTTAAGTGCAAGGCAAAGTAAATCACCTTATCTGCAAACAAAAAGTTATTTAAATCAAGCAGGATGCACAGAAACTGTAAAAAAAATCTTAAGAGAAAAAACACAAACATCCAATAAAACAACACAAAAATAATATCCAGCAAATGCAATAAGATATGACTGCAGCTTGGCAAAAGGCAAAATTTACACTATAGAACAATTATATTTTAATATAGTGCTCTAAAACATTTGACTGTCATTTCAAAAACTTAAACCAGTGACTTGGAATAGTCAAAAAACATGAGGGTATAAATAGCACATTCATCTGCCCTAGATTCAAGCAGTTCAAAGGTTTTTCAATCATCAGACAATAAACATGTTGACACATAGTTCCTAAATTTGACCAGCCTGCTGGAATTTCAAAGGAGCAACAACATGGAAAGACCCATTCAAAATGATTGCACTAAATTTACACAACTGTAGTGAGCAGTATATTCACAGGCCTATTGAACAAGGTCAGTGCAAAACATTCACATCTAAGCAGCTTTGTTTGTAAGATTCCCATCTGGACTATTTTTTTATTTTTAAAAAAAAGCTCTGCTTGAAGCTAAATATGATTCCATTTTTGTCTAGTAAGGGCAAAACCCTGAGCCATATTTTACAGCTTCCGTGTAACATTCCCTGGAAACAAAACACGGAAATCTACAATACCCATGTTGCAATAGAGATAATGACCTCTTTTACAGTAGATGGTTGAGAAGCTGCAGGAGCTGTGCTTAGAGAGGCAGGTTATTACTTAAAGCTGCACTATGCAAGATTTTTTGGGGTAAAAATGATCAAATTGCCATTACTGATTGAGCATACAATCAATGTCCTTACCTTTCCCCGAATCACTTTTGTAAGCATATAAAATGATTCGCATATTGAGCTGTTGGGTTCGATTTGGTGCGAAATCACTAGTTTATGATGTTCATCCTTGCGTCATTACGTAATGTCCACTCACACAAGAAAGTAGTACCGACTGTCTCATGTTCCAGCTAGAGAAACGAACTACGCTGTTCAACTCCATTCAGTAACACACTCACACAGTTCAGGACAGCATCGCTGCAGTCTAGATGAATGTTTATCTATTATCCATTTGGCAAAGTCGTTTACCTACTATAATGCTTGGATATGATTTCTGGTAGGGTTGTTGAAGCTTATATTGCTTGTCATGCATTTATGAATTGAACATTACTCATGTGTTAACTGATAATGCAGGGGAGCCAGGAGTTCTTCACAGGGGATTCCCCTGTTTTCTATTTAAAAGTGCTTTGAGTGTAGTGTCAGAAAAGCAATTTAAGTGTAAAATTCATTCAAAAATGTAAATAAGAGTATTGTTTATCTTCATCAAAGCAAGTAATATTACTGTTTCAAATGTTTAATTGTATAACATAATATCAACATTAAAATAGCACGTTATGACTCCGGCTCCAGTCACACAGGCAATGTCAATGTAAGTTCAAATTGGGAGATTCATCCGCCAGAAAAGCAGTGCCAGAACACGACTGACATGATGTATTCTTCTGCAAATTGCTTGCAATTTTAAGTTTCAATCACAGATGTCTCTTGAGAGCACTAAGTTATGTAGTGCAGCTTTAAGAGAAATTCTTGTAAAGACTCTTGTAAAACTCTTACAGCAATAACCATTGCAGATGTTACTGCTAGAGCAGCACATTCACATTATGATCATTTACAATTATGACATCACACTAGAACTAAAGACAAAATCAGACCAGCCTGCCCTCCTTTCATGCATAGAGATTTCAGCCTCACATTGTTTTCTGGGTGTTACTAGCTGTGTCAATGTGATCACCTCAGGGCTCTTCATCCTCTGAGGTGCTAGAGTCATCATCATCGGTGTGTTCTGCACTGTGGTACAACATGAGGGCCTGGGTCTTATGGGTAATGGTGATGGTGCACGGACCCTGTGCCCATGGCTCTCCATCTACCTGCATTGGCATCCGGGAGCTCTTCAACACCAGCTACCACAACAAAGCAATTAATTAGATTGGGTTGGCATTTTACTGCTATTTGTTAGTGGATAGGGATGATGTTGAAAGCCTAGAGGTCTGATGACATGTATTTAAACCTGAATTAGCCCTGTTATGAGACCCTGTGACCCAAACTGATCCAACCAATTCTGCCAACTTTTACACCAATTCGAAATGATTTCACTCTATTGTTTCTATGAGTGAGCAGAGCAAGATCCAGCAATATGCAGTTATTCAAAAACAAATCTGAATCCAGCAGTTTTTTGGGTCATATGAAGTTCATGTCAGTTAGCAGACCTCGAATACAATAACAGCTAACACTTGATTTAATAATGGTAAAACCTTTCAGATCTGAATTATGTATAAATAAGATTATGCTTTAATTATATGCTAAATGCAGCCATAAAATGATAATCAAAAAATGTATTGATGTCCATAACGATGGACATTGATTCTGAAAGGAAGCAACATCCAGACCATTATACACAAGGTGGGGAGAGTTACTTTTATAATGCATGTAATTTGTAACGTATTCCATTAGATTACTCATCGTGATATAATCCAAATACTTTGGCCAGTACAGTGAGACATAATCCACTTCTCTTAATAATACATACATAATACATTATCTGAATATATCTTATGCAGTGTAGCTTTTTAAGTAAATGTATTTATTGTTCAACCAAAAAAATAAAAAATAAATCTCATCATTTACTCACCCTCATGCCATTCCAGATGTGTGACATCTTTAGTAGTTTGCTGAACACAAACTAAGATATTCATAAGAATTTATCTGCTCTGTAGGTCTATACAATGCACGTGAATGGTGGCCAGAACTTTAAAGGTTCAAAAAGCATATAAAGGCAGTATAAAAGTAATCCACAAGACTCCAGTGGTTAAATCCATATCTTCAGAAGAAATATGATAGGTTTGGGTGAGAAACAGATCAATATTTGCCTTTTTTATTTTTAATTTTTTGCCCTGATACTTTTTCAAAAAGTCCTTTTTACTATAAATTCTCCTCCCAGCTCAGTAGTTGGCGCTATGCACAAAGAATGTAAATGCCAAAATTAAAAGAATATTAAAGTGAAAGTGGAGATTGATGATGGTACCCATTCAATTTTATTGCATGGACCTACAGAGCTGAGATATTCTTATAAAAATCTTTGTGTTCAGCAGAAGAAAGTAACATCTGGGATGGCATGTGGGTAAGTAAATTATAAGATATATTTCAATTTCTGGGTGTAATCTCCCTTAAAGGATTTATTAGATACATTTACAGAGAATAAAACAAACACAAAAATTTTAATTAAGACTTTTGCAGTACATTTTTGTCCTAATAGCCAAATTCTTTACATGGATTTTCTAAATAGAATTAATTTTAAAATATAATCACGCCTGTTAACAGGTGCACGTAAGGACTAGAAATGGCATGTTTCTTTCCAAAATGTTCACATTACAATTTGCACTATGTTAACTACTTTTGCTGCTCCACACTTGCTTCAAAACCCCACAATGACACCTCTATCTGATCATAAGTGGATCTATTAAGTTCCCAAGGGAAAGTTCTTCAATGGCGTCAGATCCATTCAGTGTGAAAGTGCACTCTGTCTGTACATATGAATATAGCGCATCATAAGAACATTTCCCCCCGCTGTTTAAACGCTCCTCAGATTGCATAATTTATATGCATAAATGTTATCCAAATTAATAGAATAAATAATAAATGAAACAAATTACAAAAAATGCAAACTAACCTCTTCAGCAATCCAAATATTTTACAACAGATAAATATTTAAGTCCTTTTTTACTACAAATAAATTCTGGCCACCATTTACAGGCATTGTATGGATCTGCAGAGCTGAGATATTTTTCTAAAAATATTTGTTTGTGTTCAGCAGAAGAAATGAAGTACTCATCTGGGAAGGCATGAGGGTGAGTAAATTATGAGAGTATTTAAATTTTTTGGATAAATGCCAAATCATTATAGATTCAGGATGTTTTTAAGAAACCAAATTACTTTAATAAATATATCACAGCTTGACTTGGCAAAATCCAACCTAATAATCAAGGTGATCTGGGAAGCTACAAATGACAAAAACTATTAAAAATGAATTCAGGGTCTGAAAATTAAAAAAAAACAGAAGACCAATTTAATGCTGTGATATAATCCATAATCACCAATGGCTCCATTTTAAAATGACGCAACATAACGATCACTTCTTGCTTTGTCGCTTTAAGCAACTTAACTGCACACAGGTCACTTAAAGAGACAGTACACATAGAGACAGAGACAAATAGAGACAATATCTCCTAGACATCTCATAGAGACTGTGTTTGTTCGCCGAACTACCAAACACAATACCCTCAGTAAATCATTTAGAAAAATCTGATTAAGGTCAAACTTGAACAAAACAAACAAATTAAAAATACACATCATATAAAAATAGGGCTACTAAACATAAGATCTCTTTCTACCAAAGCACTAATTGTTAATGAAATTATTACAGATCATAGATTGGATGTGCTCTGTTTGACTGAAACCTGGCTTAAACCGGATGAATATATTAGTTTAAATGAATCTACTCCCCCAGGTTATTGTTATAAACATGAGCCTCGCCTGAAGGGTCGAGGAGGAGGTGTTGCTACAATTTACAGTGACATTTTTGGTGTCACTCAGAGGACAGGATATAAATTTAAGTCTTTTGAACTAATAATGCTTAATGTGACACTGTTAGATATAAATAAAAAATCTCTGTCGTCTTTTGTCCTTGCTAAAATATATAGATCACCCGGGCCTTATTCTGATTTCCTTGGTGAATTTGCCACATTTTTTTTTATCAGATCTTGTAGTTACTGTAGATAGAGCTTTAATTGTTGGTGACTTCAACATTCACATAGATAATGAAAATTATACATTGGGATTAGCATTTATCGATATACTCAACTCTCTTGGAGTCAGACAAAATGTAACCGGACCAACACATCGCCATAACCATAGATTTAATTCTGTCATATGGAGTTGATGTTGGTAATATAAAAATTCTGCAGCAGAGCGATGACATCTCGGATCATTACCTCGTCTCTTGTATGCTGCAATCAGCTAATGTTACTCAACCTACACTATGAAATCGTTCAGGTAGAACTATTCTTTCGACCACTAAAGATAGCTACACTAATAATCTTCCAGATCTATCTCATACACTCAATAAACCCCAAAGGCTAGAAGAACTTGATGAAATAACAAAAAATATAAATGCAGTCTTCTCTAGCACTTTTGATATTGTTGCCCCACTTCAATTAAAGAAAATGAAAGAAATAAGCCCTGCACCATGGTACGATCACACTCATGCTCTCAAGAGAGCAGCTCGGAAAATGGAGCACATGTTGAAAAATACAAAATTATAAGTATTTCGTGGTGCATGGAAGTATAGTGTCTGTAGCTACAGACAGGCACTAAAAGCTGCCAGGTCAGCATATTTTAGTAAACTCATAGAAAAAAAACCCACAACAATCCTAGGTTTATTCAGTACTGTGGCTAAATTGGTTAGGAATAAAGCCTCAACAGAACTGGAATTCTAATTGGAATTATGCAATCATCTGTCATAGCACCTCAGAAAACAGTGTCTAATAATTTTCCTCATGTGCAACTTCAATCCTTCTCTGTCATAGGTCATGAAGAGCTAACAAAACTTATTGAAACATGAAAAGCCACAACATGTTTGTTAGATCCTATACCAACTAAGATCTTAAAAGAGGTATATCCTGTAATTTCAGAACCTCTTCTTAATATTATTGTCTCCTCGCTATGCTTAGGACATGTCCAAAGAAACTTTAAAATGGCAGTTATCAAACCACTTATTAAGAAGTCACAACTTATTCCTGGAGAACTGGCTAACTATAGACAGATTTCAAATCTCCTGTTTAAGTCAAAAATACTAGAAAAGGTAGTATCCTCCAAAATATGTTCATTTCTACAGAGAAATAGTATATATGAAGAATTTCAGTATGGATTTAGGCCGCATCACAGTACAGAGACTGCACTTATTAGAGTTACAAATGACTTGCTCTTATCATCTGATCGCAGCTGCATTTCTCTTCTAGTGCTTTTAGATCTTAGTGCTGCATTCGACACGACAGATCACGACATTCTCTTGAATAGGCTAGAGAATTATGTTGGCATTTGTGGAGTTGCATTAGCATGGTTTAGGTCATATTTAGCAGACCGCTACCACTTTGTAATGTAATGTAAATGAGGAATTGTCAAACCAAACAAAAGTAAAATATGGAGTGCCACAGGGATCAGTTTTAGGGCCTCTGCTTATCTCCTTGTATATGCTTTCCCTGGAAGATATTATCAGGAATCGTGGAATAAGTTTCCACTGTTATGCCGACGATACACTTTATATTTCTTCAAAACCTGATGAGATTTCACATTTCCCCAAATTAGCAGAGTTTATCAATGAAATAAAACATTGGATGGCCAGAAATTTTCTTCTACTCAATTCTGACAAAACAGAGGTACTAATTATTGGAACAAAAAACTCAAAAATAAGCCACTACAATATAATTTGACTCTCGATGGATGTACTGTTACATTATCTTCAACAGTGAAGAAATTAGGTGTTATATTTGATACCAATCTGTCCTTTGAAAATCAAATTACCAATGTTTGTAGAACAGCATTCTTCCACCTAAGAAATATTGCTAAATTACGGCACATGCTCTCTGTTGTTGATGCTGAAAAACTAATGAATGCGTTCATGACCCTCAAGACTAGATTATTGTAATGCATTACTGGGAGGATGTCCAGCAAGATCAATAAATAAACTTCAATTGGTTCAAAATGCAGCAGCCAGAGTGCTACTAAGAACCAAGAAATATTATCATATTAGCCCCATTTTATCATCGTTACATTGGCTACCTGTTAAATTCTGTATTAATTTTCAAATTCTGTTAACTAGGTACAAAGCTTTGAATCGTCTAGCTCCACAGTACTTATGTGACCTTCTACCACACTATATTCCATCACGTTCATTCAAAATCGCAAAATTCTGGCCTGTTAATAGTTCCTAGAATATCAAAATCCACAAAAGGAGGTAGATCCTTTTCATATTTGGCTCTTAAACTATAGAATAGTCTCCCTAACACTGTTCGAGATGCAGATACACTCCCTCAGTTTAAGTCTAGACTAAAGACTCATCTATTTAGCCAGGCATACACATGAATACACCTAAAAATACTTATCCAACCCACAATTAGGCTGCTTTAGTCTGCTAGAACCAGAAACCAGATACATTGATCATGATCTATAACTCTGCAATAAATTGAATGGCATCTATGCTTATATTATTTTATTTGTTTCCCTGTCTCAACCTCGGGACTCCTTCTTGCCTTCAGCTCCTTGCCTTCAGCTTGCTCACTGGGGTTATTAATACAATTATTATTTAATTACTTATTTTTAAACACGATTAACAATTGTATTTTATCTAATTACACAATGATTCATCGACATTATAGACATTACAGTTTTATCGTCTGTTAATGCCTGATCTTCTGTAAAGCTGCTTTGAAACGATGTGTGTTGTGAAAGGCGCTGTACAAATAAAATTGACTTGACTTGACTACCAGAGACTACAAAAACAAATTCAATTCTCAAAACTATGGAGACATACTTTAACTGTACTGCACATATTAAAGCAGTGTGAGTAAATAACATGTGGCTGTGGTCTCACCCGTACTGTGTGTGCCTGTCCCAGCCTCAGGGGATTGGCCAGTTTAACCTGGATCTGTGCACAGTGAAATGAGCCATACACACCCACCACCTCTAACAAACCATCATCCACACTAAAGACAGAAGACAGAACGAAAATCAGTAAACAGGCAGTAATTTCAGTCATCATACCATAATGATTCTGTTCTATGAAAGCTCTTTTTAGGATGGCAATCCATAATAAGAAAGTTAAAGCTATGAAGATTCTGTAAAGTGTATACTGATATTTTGATACTCACCGTGTTGGAGGATAGGGCTCATCTCCCATCCCCTCCCAGAGTCTACAGCCACCCCCCCAGTAGCCAATATTGCAAACAATTATCCCCTCCAGACTGGGCAAAGTTACTCGCTCTCCATTCAGCTCCAGCTAAAGAGACAAAATTAAACATGTTTTGTTTGTTTTTAAAACCATGCCAATTTTATAGCAAAATTCAGGATAAAATTAAATAATAATAGGTTAATTTTGAAAATAACTCTAAAACTCTAAACTGAATGTTAAAAACCTTTGTAAGGGGGTCAGCAGAATCTGAGGTGTAGAAATAACACAGACCGAGTTCTGGCAGGAGGCACATATGGAGGATTCTTTAACTGATAGTTTTACTAGAAATTTGTGCACTGCACTGACTTGGTTAAAATGAAACATTCACAATCAATAGAACAGTATTCATGCAGCACCTTCCATAAATGTACAGTTTAAAGCACTTTGCAAATATAATAGAAAAAGCCATATATATATATATATATATATTCAGATAATTAAAATGCATTACATTCTTCTAGCAGAAGAGTTAATCATTGATAAGACAATACAAAAAGCGGCTTTAGAATACACTGTATCGTTTACTACCACATAAGTCAATCATTGGCATACAGTTCACAGCAATCCATTTCACAGGTAAATTTGTCAATCAGTTGGAGATTTATTACTTTTATTTACTGAGGAAAGCTTGTTAAAAGGGCCCGTCAATTTGTATTATTATTAATGCTTACAAAACTTTTACATCTAGAGCCAAGAGGTATATTAAAACAAATAACAACAAAAAGGAAAATAAATAAATAAACAGTTTAAATAATATGTTTAAAAAAATATCAAATTGTGCATCTGGAAAGTAATCACAGCACTTCACTTTTTCCACATTTTGCTATGTTACAGCGTTATTCCAAAATTGATTAAATTCATTATTTTCCTCAAAATTCTACAAACAATACCCCATAATGACAACGTGAAATAAGTTTGTTTGAAATCTTTGCAAATTTATTTAAAAAAAAGTCACATTTATATAAGTATTCATAGCCTTTGCTCAATACTTTGTTGAAGCACCTTTGGCACCAATTACAGCCTCAAGTCTATTGTGTATGATGCTACAAGCTTGGCACACCTATTTTTGGGCGGTTACTCCCATTTTTCTATGCAGAACCTCTCAAGCTCAAGGTTGGATGGAGAGCGTCGGTGCACAGCCATTTTCAGATCTCTCCAGAGATGTTCAATCGGGTTCAAGTCTGGGCTCTGGCTGGGCCACACAAGGACATTTATAGAGTTGTCCCGTAGCCACTCCTTTGTTAGGCTCGTTGTCCTGTTGGAAGATGAACCTTCGCCATAGTCTGAGGTCCAGAGCGCTCTGGAGCAGGTTTTTATCAAGGATTTCACTGTTCATTGCTGCATTCATCTTTCTCTCGATCCTGACTAGTCTCCCACTTCCTGCAGCTGAAAAACATCCCCACAGCATGATGCTGCCACCACCATGCTTCACTGTAGGGATGGTATTGGCCAGGTGATGAGCGGTGCCTGGTTTACTTCAGACATGACACTTGCCATTCAATCCAAAAGATTCAATCTTTGTTTCATCAGACCAGAGAATTTTGTTTATATAGAATAGCTGTTCAGAGCGGATCGCATCGCGGAGTTAACTGGGAAAACGAGAGGCGGTGGAACATGCTTTTACATCAACGAAAGTTGGTGTACAGATGTAACAACGTTAAAGAGGTTGTGCTGTCCTAACCCGGAAGCGCTCTTTATTAACTGTAAGCCAGTCTACTCGCCGCAGGAGCTTTCTTTGTTTATTCTGGTGAGTGTTTACATTCCTCGAAACGCGTCTGTGAACATAGTGCTGCAACAGCTGGCTGATCAAATCTCAGACACAGAACAACAATACCCAG
>JAVLUX010000010.1:32808533-32813533 GCA_032164185.1 Moxostoma hubbsi
CCACATAAATGTATTAAGTTAAACTGTTGGCTGGCTCATTTATCCTCTGATGGTAAATTTTCAACTGAAGTAAAAGTTGATCAGTCAGTGATCAGTCATTGAACATCTCTTTTTTTTTTTTTTTTTTTTTCTCACTTCATTAGTATTACATAATAGCAATGGTCAGACTATTATTCTTACACTAGCATTTAAAATATACATATTATTTAAGAAAAATGTAACCATATAATTGGCCAATAAATCTACTTTATTTACTCAACAAAGAACATATTTACTTACATTTGGCACTTGGCGAATGTAAATGACAAACTTTGGGTTACTTAATTAACCTGAATCTAATATGCCTAATTCTATTTGACGCATTCCAGTACACTCAACTTTTCTGCTCCTACAGCTCTCACCTTCAGCCTCATGGTGTCGATGGCATCCAGAACCCACCCTACTGTGCCATCTCCCCCACACACAAGAACACGCACACTGCCGGGGGGCAGAAGAGTACACAGCTGCAGGGCTTTAGAAGGGGGCAGCTCAGAGAGATCAAATACCTGAAAAATTTAAATTACATTGGCTGCTTTCCACGACTTGTTAAACCATTACAAAGAGGTTTGGTAATAGTAGCAGGGATGTGATTTGTCCAACAAAATAAAGAGAGACAAGTTGTATGTAAACAGAGAGCAAATGGCTCAGACAGGCTGAGTCGGTGTATGCGAGCACAACCTGTACAGGGTTGAGGAGGGTACGAAACTCTCCCAGCAGAACCTCCCCCATGTTGTTGCCACTTCGAGTGTTCGCCAAGACCAGAACTGGAGTCCAGCCACTCCCACACATTGCAGCAAGCTACATATACACATAAAGAATTAAAGAGTTAAACTAGGTTTATTTGAATAGGTTTAGTGGACCATGCATTGATTGGATAATTTTGCAACTAATGCATTTGAAATTAAATGACATTTTAAACAAATACATTTTGATGTTACAATCTGGTTTATATATGGTGTAAAAATCTGAGATTTACTTTGGGAATTCAAAGAAGAAGAATTACTGAAGAAATCCAGTCTATGCGAATCAAATAACACATGACGATACCCACTCATTCTTTATTAGAAGTATTTTCCACATGATAGGATAATAGTAAATTCATCAAAACTATAAAATAATACCAAAGGATGTATTGGAATAGTGTGGTGACCAAAACAGGCAAATCAAAACCATACATTTATTTTTGCTTCTATAAAGTAGCCACTATTTGCCTTGATAACAGCTCCTAACACACTTTGCATTCTCACCTCAGCTTCATCATGAATTCAAAAGGCCTCCTGTAGCTGAACTGGTAGAACATGGTTCTAGAAACACCAAGTTCATGGGTTTTATTTGCAGGGAACACACAAACTAATACATTTTTTATGTCTACACTAGGCACTTGTAGGCTGCTTTTCTGTAACTCTATCCAGTCCATACTACAAATCCATTTAAAAAAAATTATTAATTTGTTTTGTAAATAACATAACTAAGCATTAGCACCTCTAGATCAAAAGGATAAGATAATTTATCACATCATTTAGGCAAATATGTCCAAACTTTTGACTAGTAGTGTAAATTGTGCTCAATTTCAACAGATGATACAGTTGAAGTTTACATACATCTTGGCCAAATATATTTAAACTCAGTTTTTCACAATTCCTGACATTTAATCATAGAACACATTCCCTGTCTTAGGTCAGTTAGGATCACTACTTTATTTTAAGAATGTAATATGTCGGGGGGCCTGGGTAGCTCAGTGAGCATTGATGCGGACTACCGCCCCTGGAGTCGCAAGTTCGAATCCAGGGTGTGCTGAGTGACTCCAGCCAGGTCTCCTAAGCAACCAAATTGGCCTGGTTGCTAGGGAGGGTAGAGTCACATGGGGTAACCTCCTCATGGTCGCTATAATGTGTGGTTCTCGCTCTCAGTGGGGTGCGTGGTGATTTGTGCGTGGATGCCATGGAGAATAGCATGGGCCTCCACACATGCTACGTCTCCGCAGTAACGCACTCAACAAGCCATGTGATAAAATGCGTGGACTGACAGTCTCAGATATGGAGGCAACTGAGATTCGTCCTCGCCACCTGGATTGAGGTGAGTCAATATGCCACCACGAGGTCTTAAGAGCGCATTGGGAATTAGGGACAATTTATTTTATTTTTTTAAAAATGTCACAATAATATTAGAGAGAATTATTTCTTTCAGCACATTCCCAGTGGGTCAGAAGTTTACATACACTTTGTTAATATTTGGTAGCTTTGCCTATAAAATTGTTTAACTTGGGTCAAATATTTTGTGTAGCCTTCCAAAACCTTCTCACAAAGAGTCAGGTTTGTAGTCCTCCTTGCTTGTACACACTTTTCAGTTCTGCCCACACATTTTCTATCGGATTGAGGTCAGGGCTTTGTGATAGCCACTCCAATACCTTGACTTTGTTGTCATTAAGCTCATTGTCCTTGGGTAAGACCCATTTGCGACTGAGCTTTAACCTCCTGGCTGATGTCTTGAGATGTTGCTTCACTATATCCACATAATTTTCCTTCATGATGCAATCTATTTTGTGAAGTGCACCAGTCCCTGAAAAGCACCCCTACAACATGATGCTGCTACCTCCATGCTTCAGGGTTGGGTTGGTGTTCTTCTTCTTGCAAGCCTCACACTTTTTCCTCCAAACATAACGATGGTCATTATGGTCAAACAGTTACATTTTTGTTCCATCAGAGTAGAGGACATTTTTCCTCAAAAAATACAAAATCATTGTCCCCATGTGCACTTGCAAAATGTAGTCTTTTTTTTTTTTTTTGGAGCAGTGGTTTCTTCCTTGCTAAGCAGCCTTTCAGGTTATGTCGATATAGGACTCATTTTACTGTGGATCTAGATACTTGTCTACTCGTTTCCTTGTTTCCTCCAGCATCTTCATAAGGTCCTCTGCTGTTATTCTGGGATTGATTTGCACTTTTTACACCAAACTACGTTCATCTCTAGGAGAGAGAATGCATCTCCTTCCGAGTGGCATGATGGCTGTACGGTCCCATGGTGCTAATACTTGCGTACTGTTGTCTGTACAGATGAACGTGGTACCTTCTCAGGTGTTTGGAAATTGCTCCCAAGTATGAACCAGATTTGTGGAGGTCCACAATCTTTTTTCTGAAAACTTGGCTGATTTCTTTTGATTTTCCCATGATGCCAAGCAAAGAGGTACTGAGTTTGAAGGTAGGCCTTAAAACACATCCACAGGTACACCTCCAATTGACTCCAATTAGCCTGTCAGAAGCTAATTGCCTAAAGGCTTGACATCGTTTTCTGGAATTTTCCAGGCTGCTTAAAGGCATAGTTAACTTAATGTATGTAAACTTCTGACCCACTGGAATTGTGATATAGTAAATTAAAAATAATTGTTGGAAAAATTACTCATGTTGTGCACAAAGTAGATGTCATAAACGACTTGCCAAAACTATAGTTTGCTAATATGAAATCTGTGGGGTGGTTACAAAATTAGTATTAATTACTTCAACCTAAGTGTATGTCAACTTCTGACTTCAGCTGCATCTTCAAGACAGTAACTGCATCCAATCTGACCTTGAAAAAGCCTTTGTGAGATGTAACAATTGGGACTGTCCTCTCCTTACCTTGCTGTACTCATCAGGATGTCTGTGGCGGAGCTTGTTGACTTGATAGAGGTAGTATGGAGGTATGATAACGGAGCAGAATTCTCCCAGATCACACACATCATCATTCTTCAGACTGGACAGACAGTCATCATGCACTGTGGTCTGACACCACACACACCTATAGCACAGATTGAAACAACAACAAATGTGTTTCAGCACAAACTGAGCAAGCCCCTGTGCCCCTTGTTCTTTATTTTGAGCCTAAGCTGAAGTTGATTTGACACTAGTTTAGGTGGAAGGACTGGACTCTGGTCCAAACAATATAGCTTGATTACAGGGACAAATACTATTTTTATCAAATCAAACATTATAGAGATTAAATACAGAAAGAAGGGTAGGCATTTGATTATTCTGACAGCAGTCAGTGATTAATTAAAAAGATAAACAGACCTTATTTAAACAACCGAAAACAAAGCAATTAGTTTTTGTCCACTGTATTGAACATAAGCATGTTGTTAAAATCTTTGAGACCATGCGTCCAACTGTTCTAAACCCTGGTGTATTTTAAATGTGCACTCTGTGCTTTTTTCCCTCATTTAAAAAAGTTTTACTTGAAAAGAAATTCATAGTTATTTTTAAAAATATGTATAGAATCATTATCACTCACATGAAATTAAGACTTCAGTCATATCAGTACCTTATAAAAGTTATTTTATTCTACATGGAGAGGGTACCTAATGGGGCCTAACATGTTATGATCACATGACGAGCATTCATAATTTATCCTTTTCATTTGAAAATCATTGCGCAACATACACAAACAATTACTAAGTGCAACTTTAAAGAGGTCAATCTAAGCTTTTCTGTGATACCAAAATAAAAGCATTAATATATATAACATGTTTATGCAAAAGTGTGATGATAATTCAGACATATAATTATTAATATTATTATAATAAATAATGTATGAAGTGTATATCAATATATTTGTCGGGGTAAACTCCAAACACAATAAAGAGGTAAGGCAATACCAACCCATTTTTACTTGGTCTCAGGAAGATATTTTGGTTATTAAAACGACAGAACTAAACTTTAGCTCAGGGTTACATTGAGTACCTATAATCGCAGAGTTTGGGCTGAATCCCACATTGCTGTTTGCAGACGGCACAGTAGCTGGCGAGTGGCACATTACCCCTGACCCACCGATGGCAGAACCCCCTATCTGTCTGGCTCTGGGTCATAATCTCCTTACATAATAGGGTGCGATCAGCTATTTGTATGCACTGCTCATCTGCACACATGCCACAGCAGTCACAGAACGCCCCCTGCAGGATGGGCTGAGAGCACACGCAGCAGTAGGTGGGCTTG